>WTXG01000170.1:0-82229 GCA_022496185.1 Multifurca ochricompacta | reverse complement strand
CTCTTACCCGTAAACCCTCCCCCTACTTCCTGAATGACGTCTTCCAGGGGGAAAGATTTTATGGATGGGAGGGGGGGGGGCACAGGCTTTTGTTGTTGTTTCAGTTGTTGGTCTCCTGACCCGTCACCTTCCAACACCCACCCACACTAATTATATAATAATTACATAATAATATCTTCCCCCTGGCACGTGGTAGATTGTGGAAGGGGGGGAGGAAATAAGAAAACCTAGATTGTGCAGGCGGGCGCGTCACTATTTGGGGGACCTGTGGCGGTATAAATCAGGAACGTTCATTCCATTCATTCCAAAAAAGACAATGCACACAAAAAAAAAAAAAGAACCCGAAAATAAATCTTCCCCATCTCGACAGCGCGTGACGCGCTATCGCTTTGCGCCACGGCACCACACACACATATACATACACACGGGGACATACACCACCCTCGCAACGTGCTCTCGCCGTCTTTTTTTGACTTTTTTGAATTTTTTGAATTTGATTTGATATTTGGTTGGCGTCTGAGGCTCTGGCGCGCGCACGCACACACACACACACTTGATACAGACAATAACAACTTGCCCCAACTGGGATCCGGAATCCAATATGAGATGGAATTGTATCGCCCTTTTTTTTTTTCTTTTTTACCCGCCCATCCTTGGTCTCTATGATGCACACATGTCCGTCCCCCGTGGTCATACGTAATGCAACTAGAGGGGTTAGTAGCATGATTAGTTTGTGTTGTGTGTGTTGTGTGTGTGTAACCCGTTGGAGAGAGAGCGCTCGCGGGAATAAAAATCTTAATTTTATTTATTTATTAATTACCGTTTTGGCGAGCCCGTCTCAACGCCCCCCCCCCCTCCTAGCTACACGCCGGTAGTAAAAACTATCATATTGTGATCGCGCCGGTGATGTGTGTGTGTGTGTGTGAGGAGGAGGATGGGTGGATGGTAAAGCGCGATCGCTTGGGTATGGCCATTGGCACCGCTTTGCTCATGAATTGTCATTTCTTTTTTATTTTATTTTTCATTCCGCAGGGGGGGGGGTTCCGCGAGGGGTGTTTCTAGCGTGCTTCTCGTTCAGATGGGACAGATGGCGCTGAGGGGGAGGGGGGGTGTGTGTGTGGGAGAGAAGGTCTCTCTTCCGTCTCTACCATCCCATCCGACCAACCCGTTATAATTTTGGCTTGTTTTTGTTTTTTTGTTTTTTTTTTTTGTACTTGGCTCTTGGCAGGTGTATATATATATATATATTATACAAAAAAAATAAAATAAAAACTTATAGCGCAAGCAAGCAACTTGTTGATTTTTTCTGTAATGTTCAAGTATGAGAGAGATAAAAATGTCTTTATGGGGTTGGAGTTTAAAAACTAACCACACTACCTTGTTCGGCGGTGGCGGCGGCGGCGAGAAAATGAAAATGTTGCCGTTCCTCTTTTTGGGCCCCACCTCGGCTTGAAATTTCGGCTTCGGCGACAGCGGCTAACCTGCCTCTCTCTCGCCTGTAGGCGTTAGCCCCATCTTGCATGCCGAGGTGAGCGAAACAGTCAAGGAAAGAGTTCCGTCATTTTTGAATTTGGTTGCCTTTTCTTTTCTTTTTTTTTTCTTCTTCAACCACCCAACATTTCGAATATTTATTTCAGTTTCAAGTTGGTTGATGATATTATTATGTGATTCAAGTTGAAGCTCTTAGCAGCAGCAGCAGCAGCACTATCATCATCATCAACTATTAAGTTGTTACAAAGAGTTGTTGGATGTGTGTTGATTTGGCTTTTTTTGTGTAAATAAAGTGAGAAGGCATTTTTTTTTGTAACTAACGAGGTAGGTAACGAGTAACGAGATTTCCGCGTCGGGCGGCATCATGGCCGATGGCCGTCGTCGTAACCGGTGATTCCCTTTGGTGGCGGTGGTGCTTCAAATCGCTCAATCTTTTTAAGAATATATTTTAATTCAATACTTGTACGCACACATTCCAACAAGTTCCAGAATTCTTCTCGCCAATGTTGTTTTTTCTGTTGTTGTGATGGTTGATTAATTTATTTATATGGTTGGGAAGCTGGGGCTAGGCACTGTATGCCCCCCTCCCCTCCAACCAACTAACCACTTAAAACCAAAAAAAGAGAGTTTATATAACTCGTTTATATTAAATTATATTGTTTTTTTTCGCCACCGCCACCCCCCCCCCCTTCAACCTTGGCATCGGCGCGTGTTGCTGCAGCAGGTAGCAACGAGGGGGCTGATGAGCAGATTTCACGATTTTCGGCGGTAAATGACGTGGGTCGCGTATCTCCGATTGTGCAGCTCAATACGTGTTTTATATTCCCCGTCATCTATCTCCCGATATCTGATATCTGATACACGAGGACTTTTAACTGTACTTGAGGTGGGGGCGTACCTGACAGTTATTCTTTTTTTAAGCGTCATCATGGTGCCACTGCTCGGAGATGAGAAAGAGAGAGAGAGATTGAATTCACAAGCCCAGAAAAACCCAACGGCTAGTTATTGATTTAAGGGGGGGAACCGACTATCACCGTATCATGATATGGTATGCACAACAACGGAAAATCAGGGATCTTGATCTGTCTGATGTGTCGCCCGTGTACTCTGTATGTGTGATGTGATGTAAGAAGGGTTTAGTAGTTGTGAGCGAAATTGTTTGTTTGCACCTGACCCACTCTGGTCCCCCCTCCCCCCCCAAAAAAAAAAAAGAAGGTCAACGTACACGTCAATGTGACATGCTGAGAAGGGGTTGAGGGGAAGGGGGAGGGGGTGGGGGGGGTGTAGGGAAGCGAACGAACGATAAAAGGACCAGTACTTGGCACCCCGATTAATGATTATGGGATTGTCATCGGTTAATATTTCTGTATTCGAAGAGCGAGGTTGTCACCAATATCAACAGCCCGAATCAGGGCCCCACGCCTTAGCGAGGGGGTCGATCAGTCACACGGGTAGGCGAATAAGAGAAAGAGAATCACTGGTGGAGAGAATGGATGTTTCGAGATCAATAAGAAAAAAAACCCCCGAGGTATGGTTAATATGACACCCGAGGCAGATACGCGGGGTTAAAAGGTCCTCGGTGATAGTTTTCTTGGTCAAATGCGGATAAGTACGAAGGGGTTTTGGGGGTGGAAGTGAGAAAGAGAGAAAGTGGTTCGCAAAGTAACTCCGACAAGGATGGAATGCCCGGTGTTGGTTTGTGAATAAAAACGCGGAGAGAATATATTGAATATATTGAATTGAAGGTGGAATGGTACGCAGCGCTATAAAATAAATAAATAAACAGGAAGTGGCACAGTATTATTATTCCATCAGAGCCGTCACGTCAATAGAGTAAAAAGGTTCAAAATAAATGGAAGCGTCTTGGATCTTGGAAGTACAGTAAAGTAGAGACTTCCGTGAAGTAAATCACGCGCAAACTTGAACAAAGTAACGTTGTCGAGAGAGTTAGTGAGAGAGGAGAGAGGAGATGAAGAGAACATGTTTCCATCCATTCCATTCCATTCCATCTTGATAGGTTGGGCGCAAGCCGGTAACCGGGCCGCTCAGTTGTTCCACCAATGTTCCGTGTTGCGTCAGTAGTCTCAGTAAGGTCCTGAACCTCCTCCTCCCCTTTTCTTTCCCCCCTTCCCCCCATAGGACGTGTCATGGCGGCAATTCTCCCACTACATCTTCCGGACCATCTCCCTACACTTCTCATCTCTACCGTTGGCTTCGCTGCCGTTCACCATCTCGTCGCACCGGAATTCGCCCAGTTCCTCTTAGGGAAGAAAGCTTGGGATGCGCTAGGCACGCGTGATCGCGTTGGTTGGTGCGTTTTATTTTTAAATTTTTTTAAATTCACGTCTTGTCGTCGCGTGATATTTAAGTACAACCGTCGCTGACTGAGAGGGTGTGTTTGTGTGGGTGTGTGGGACCGATATATGTACATAGGCAATCGCACGCGTCGTCCCTCGTTCATTCCTTGCTTATCCTCCCACTTGCCGCACGGTGTCTACACATCCCTGCACTTGCGGCAGATCGCGCCTTTGGTTGGGATCCCCGCGCTGGTACACTTTTCGCGGTTACAAGCGGGTAAGGTCGTACATGTGGAAGGAGGTCACTGGCGTATGACTTACCTTCTTTCCCTCCGTCCCATCCCTCCTCCCCATCCCATCCTCCTCCCTTCCGGCGTTATCGGATAATTTTAGGTATTTTCTGTGGGATTCTGTAGTGTGCATAGTGCATTATGAAGGTATCGGGTTTATGGTGCACGGTGCGTGGACGTTGCTCGGCTCCCTTCCTGCATCAAACTAATATCATTGTATTTGGATTTACGCGTAAAGGATTGGCCTGCCTGGCGATCTATTTGAATGCTTTTGTAAGTTGTCGATCCATTTCTTCATTTTCACACAACTATTGAATGCTTGCATGTATGCATGCAGAGGCCCTTCCTTGCATATTATGGCTCGCGTTTCCTCCTTTGGGAGTTGTGAGCTAGTCCCTCCGCCCTTTGGTCGACGTCTGGCCTGGCTGACGTTATGATTGGTGTAGAAGCACCCCATTCTTGAATATTCACTGGTGCGTGGGGGATTCCTCGCGTAAATTCCGAGATCTGGTTCTGATACCTCTGGTCTGGCATGCAGGATGCTAGACAAGACCGGTCAAACGGGTAGTCCCTTGCAGTTTGTCAATGGCCTGATCTTACTCAGTACATTTGCCGGCGCGCGCCTCGCTTATGGCTCAATAATGGTATGTATGGGCTGCCCTTTCTCACTACTAGAGCACATGTCTCACGGCGGATTTCTCTGTTCGTGCCTTCTCCCCCCTTTTTTTTTTTCCTTCCCCCCACATTTCCATCTCACCAGTCATACCAATTCAGCCAAACGCTATTCGAGTCACGCGATGGCCTCCCGAGCGCCGTATTTGCCGGATACGCATTCGGAAACTTGATCCTAAACGGATTGAACGTGTTCTGGTACATTCTTTTATTTTATTTTTATTTTTGTTTCGTCGGAGCGAGTTAGAACGCTTCCTCTCGGGGAGACTGTGTGGGCGGCTAACAACAATTTGCGAACAGGTTCACGAGGATGATCGTCGCGCTTCGGAAACGCTTCAATTCAGGGAAGAAGGATCGTGGTAATGATAATACCGCTGGTGCTAAGGGTCGCCCAATATCGCAGGCGAACACGACGACCGCTGACGGAACGGCGCGCGTCAAGAAGCGGAATTGATATGTGAATTTTTGTTGGTAAGTAATTAAAAAGGAGGACGAGATAAGGTGAGGCGCGAGGCGGAGGCGGAGGCGACGATAGAGCCCCCATCTAAGACTCCTTATTTAATCTATGCATACATACCACATATTTGTTTTTTCTTCTCGCATCGCGGAGAACCCTGATTGTATGTAACCCAATCCCCCCCCTTCCCTCAAGTCGGCAACAGCAACGGATCAACCTATTTAGTGTACCCCCCTTCCCTCGTTGTGGACGTGTACTGGTCGACTTTGTTTCGTTTGTTTGTTATCTATCTAAAAGTACACTTCGTTCTACATCAGTTGCACATGTTCGATCTTACCGTTTTGGGGAAACAGCTCAAACTACTCAATTGGCGATCCGTTTTGGATTGCTCATACGAATTTTGTGTGATGCACACATAGGGCGGCCTATTCGTCTCGTGCTAAACGAACAGATCTAGGGAATATGATGTGATGTTAAGAAACAATTTTTTTTAAATACAGAAATCTGGCTAGATTACTTGTGCTACTCCCCCCCCCCCCTCCAGCCAAAAAAAAAAATTAGCATGAATTGTACTGGGACCGAGAAATATGTTGGGCGTCAAGAATATATAATAACAAAGTAAAGTAAATATGATTTTTTTTTTTTTTTCACTTTGGTGGGTTCCAAGAAGGTTTTTGACAGATTGTGATGATGATGATGACGATGAAGCGAAATTGAGGGTGATGAAGGGTGGAGGATGAAAGATGTCGCAATGGTTCCGAACGAACGCTTGGAAAAAAAAAATAAAAAAAAGAATTTTGGCCTGGGTCAGATGATTTAGGGAACCTATCGAGGGGGTGCTGGCTGCCTTAATGTCTCATCCTACTCTTGTCCCACAGTGATGCCAGTACAGCAGACACTGAAGCTGATGCTGACACCTCTACGGGGGTGGTACCATGATATAGTGGTGTGATGGTGTGTAGCGAAGGGAGCAGCCGTTGCTGCTGCTGCTGCCACTCTTGCCAGTTTTCTTCTCTGTTCCTCTCGGTATCTTGCTCCCCTGCACCCTTCTTATCTACATCCAACTTTATATTTGTATTTGAATCCAAGGCGGTGGTGGTGGATTCGGACTCTAGCGCACGTGCGAGTTCGGCACCGAGCGCAGCATCGACTCGGAGCGTATGTACTTGTTGAAATGGCATGAGCAGGGAACACCATAACGTAGAGTCGACTCGCTCTTGCTCTTCATGCTCTCCCCGCGGAAGTTCGCGCGCGTGAAAGCCAATCATGAGTTCCTCGATGGGGGATAGTGTCTTCATGAGGGCGTGGCAGATCGAAACGAGGGAAGAGACTTGGTAATCAAGACGATCACAAGAGACGGATATCGCTATCTCGTTTTCACCCGCTCCAGGTCGGCGACGGCGTTGACGATGTGGATGTGATGAGTGTGGTGAGGTATCAAGCATCGTGAGCCATACTGAGGATTCGTAGAATTCGATGAGGGCTAGAGTGGGTTTGAGAGAACTTGCTGTATCGTTGGTGAATACGGCGATATGGGGGATAGAGAGGGTGAGTTGATTGAAAAGCCTCAGGTGCAGTTTCTTCATGAGAGGGGCATGTAACTTGGAAAGAAGTGCGTTGAGATACGTGGAGGTACCTCGATAGGTAAATTCTTCGAGCATGGGAACCTCTGCGCGGTTTGTTGTCTGATTGGGAGGGGGTAAGGGTACATTCGCAGAACTGGGAACTGCGGAGAGGAAGGTGATGGATAGTGACTGGAGCCTGGGCATACAGCGTAAACACGAAGCAAGGCTGTCAGGAGAGAAGTACGCGGAGCTTGGAATACGATGAAGGGTGAGGTTCACTAGGGACGTGGCGGAAGATAAAAGCGGATGCAGCGTATGCAGTGTGCAACCGCTAAGAACCAAGCGCCGTAGCTGCGGGGCCTGCCCGTCGAGAAATTGTCTCGGAAGGATCAACTCGGTGGTTTGGGATTCGAGTTTCAGAAATTCAACAATCGGGGCTGCTCCAGTCATGGCCATGGTTAACCTGGCCAACCTTGACGCTGGCGCGCTCAGCACAATTTCGCGCACCCGCTGGGGATGCTGTAGGAGGGCGAAGAGAACACCGTCGACATCTGAGATTGACCAGCTTTCGTCATAGCGGGAATCGTAATCCAGGACAAGGGGGAAAGGTGGTGAATAAGTGATCATATCCTCTACTTGGGTCCCGAATGTGGAACGAAGTTGAAGAGCCAAACGTAAGGACGACGCAAATATGAGTTGTTTCCACCGTCTGCAAACATGCGCGAGGGTGTACCATCTCTGGGGCCAATCTATACCAACGGCTAACCGATAGTAATCGAAGATGTCTAAAAGGATGTCGTCAGGGAGAGTCTTTATCGATTTCTTGTTTCTTCTCGCCGAGTTCCTTCGTGCACGCCTGGGGTATAGTACATGATCTATGTATGTATTCATCTTTGGAGGTGATAGTAGGTTTGGCGCTGCTTCAAACCAACGGCGTCAGAGATCATCCAAAAAAGGTTCGCGAGCCTCACTCTTAGCAGACTCGGACCTTACGAGCTGGGACTCCGTGGGTTTGGTTTGATGAAACCATTCGGTTACCACCAGTGGAGGAGGCGCTCCATGAATGGGGTCAGTGGATGGTAGGTGGAGAGTAAATGTGTGCATTGGAGATGCGCAGGCGCAGGAGAGGGCGGCACCTTCCTATATATGTCGACAGCGAGCGCCCTCGCATCGATCGCACGTGTATGGCTTCTAAGAGGCCGAAAAGAGGCAGCTTCATAGCCATAGCTATAAAATGTCATGCGACTGAGCCCTAAATGCAAGTCTACACACACAGCCATTGATAAATAAGCTCTGCGGGGAACTTGGAGGATCAAAAGAGAGCACAAGGTTGATAGATCGTTCGGCGCGCGAGCGACAGGTTGAACAATTGAGGGGGGAATTCACACTCAGTAGACAAATCCCCAAGACTATTGTTCATCTTCTTCCTAACCGATTTTCGCTTCAAAATTCTTGAATACAAGGGTAGTTCGTGTAATGCGTGGCACTGGCAAGTAGAGGGGGTGATAATGCAATAAGCAATAAAACAACACCGCACCGGCACCGGCAGATGGAATGGGGTCTATGTGATGACGTAAGCCTCAGCGCCCAACCAAGGTGTCGCCGCGCACATATTGATATTACAACGGGCGCACACACTTTCAAGTCAACAACTGGGGGAAAATCAAGAAATGTGCCGGGTTATAGCGAAGGACAGATGCTACACTCGTAAGAGCATCCTAAAGAAACTCCGCAAGGCAGCTAGAAGGCGCCCATTTCCACCTTAGCCACCGGTGCCTCTAATGCGTACATGCGATTCTATTTGCTCGGTGCCGGTCCTAGTACGTTACCACATGGTCTACCTAATCGCGAGTTAGTCGTCTCTCTCTGCCCTTCTGTGACAGTTGTTCCAAAAGTTTTTCATCACTCGGTTAGTCTTGACAGATCCTGACGTAGGGGACGTGACCTCTTGCATCGTCATCATGATGTCTGATGCCTGTCACCTGGGCCATTCAATTACACTGTTGCTGTCACTCTTTCAATATATCCTTCCTCTGAGTATGTCTAGACATCATATGTTTATAAGCGCCGAAATATAGTGTGCGTGCGTACAGCTGAGTGATGAGGGCAGCCGCATGAAACTCGAAATGTAGTATGTGGCGTCCTTGAGGTGCTCGGGTTTACTTCAAGTTGTATCAGGCTTTCACCCCCGTTCTGTTGCCCCGTTAATTTGTCTGTGTTGTATACCATCCTTCTCTTCGCGTCGCGTCCTGAAGGAATGTGTACTTTGTCATCACACATTAAGGAGGGGTAGGGGTGACAGCCATTCGGCTTCATTGTTGGTACCAACTGTTGTCTAATTCGCGGAAACAGTTCCCATATTTTTCAGCCACCTGCATCGAAAAACAGCGCTCAAGCTTGACACACAGCTACAGTCTAGGTAGACGTCCGTGTCTATGTCAATGCTGTTGTCTGGAGCACGTGACTAGGTTCTCATCATAGTACCTCTTTAGGGATTTTCAGGAACTGTAAAGAGGTAAAAGGTACGATGGCTTTTGACAATTTCCTGATGATGCCCTATCTTTGCCACGCTGCCCAAGTCTATATAAAGTCTATATATAGATATTAGGATACGGTCAACATATGTCGGTTGCGCCTAGTCATCTCCTTCCAAAGCTCTCTTCTGTAATCAAGATCAACGTGTAGCTTCCCCGATGGCTCACTTCGACATATTCCGTGAAGAGCTCGCCATAAAGTATCCTGCTTACGGGCATGCACTGTGGGAGCCAAGCCCAGGGAAACTGTATGATGCCATAGAAGTAGGCGACGTTGGGTATATACGCGAAGGGAAATTCCACCGCCTCTTTAATGCTCTTCTCCCCGGAGATCATGACTCCCATAGAAATTTTGGTGTTCCAGAATATCATGAACCACTAAAACCCAAGATGTCAAAGCATATCGATTCGGGCACACTTAACCCCAATGATCTCTGTTCGGGGGCGGTCACCGCGACATCTGGTGGACTTGACGTTCTTGCCACAGGGTAACCGAGATCCTCTTTCCCTAAATTTCTCGTCATTGATACCTTATCAGGCCTGTAGGCGCTGCACAAGTTTCTTTTTCATGCTCCAGGAGGCAAGGAGCAATCTTATCCCTTCCAGTGCAGGCTCAACGTCAGGATACCGTCGCTCGAGGAGAGTTCGGTAGATGGATAGTCAAGCATATCAACCTTTGGTTTGCGTTCACTCAGGAGCTTGGCTTGGGACTCAACCGCATGGAAGATATCATCCTTGTCACGGGGTTCCATCGCGCGAGATCGTGGGCAAATATCGCATTCTCTGAGGTTCTGGAGGTGCACGTGTGTCGTTTGGAGTCCGGGTTTCTGGCACTTCTGGTGCCAATGTCGAATGGAAATACTCGCGTGAGGACATTCAAGGTGTGGTGTTGAATCTTGGTCCGAGCGGTCAGGTACACTTCCCCACATTTTGGATGGGATAACTCAATTGACCCTAAGACGCATTCTCCCGGGTATCGTGGCAGAATCTACCTGAGGATCAGTGCATCTTTGTCCGTGGTTTCCGTGTCACTCGTTTTATAAGGATATTGCCAAGACTTCGGGGAGCGGCAGGACCAGCTCCTCTCCCAGATGGACATGAGCCTGAACCCGACGCGCAACTCGTAAGCGTTCCTGCAGGCACCAACGTAACATAATCTCTTCAACATTTTCCAAGCGTCACACTTAATATTCCAAAGTATCAGGATCCTCTTCGGACTCTGTTAGAGTACATCGCCGAAGTGGGTACTCCATGGGAGATTTTCTGTGCAACCGTTGTGGGTATGAACTAGAACCTGACGAAGGTCCTGCAGCAGGCACCTGGTTGCGATATGGCTCTTGTTCATGATGACGACCTTGACTACATTGGCTCAACGGTATAGTCATTTACTTATTAGTTTCTTTATCTTGCTCATCCCCGTAGTCTCTGGAAGGCAATCAGCCGGATGAAATCAGAGGTTACCTCCAAAATTTGGCGCCAAAGTTACAAGAGCTTCGGTTTGGTGGGTATTGGCCATTGTTATTGTTCTTGAATACTGATAACAAAGTGATATACACAGACACCTTTCCCGTCCATAAGAGTAGCGAAGGAGCTCAGATGGCGACTGCTACAGTAGCAATGCTATCCTCACACGCATCAGACTTACCAGCGGACAATCCGAGTCTCGAATCCCATAACACCCTCAGGTCTGACGGACAACATTCCGTGGGCTTGGCATCTTCACCGCAGCCCACGGAATCTTCACCGCAGCCTCTCGCAAAACTCTCCCCTGAACTCTGTGCTCTCTTCAACGCTTCTTTGGATGAGTACACCCAACAAACGGGGATATTACTTGCTTCTCACCCACTCACCGCCAATCTCGAGAATTCCAACTCTCCCGAGGCATTTATCTCAGTGATTGACCAGACCCGAGCCTTTCACGACTTTCGGAGAGGTGATTGGAGGATGCTGCTCATGAGGCTTCTCAAGCCTCTTATGAACGTCCTACTCGCTCTCTCGACCACTGCGGCTCTTGGAGACGATCTTCGTTTGGTAAGGGATCATACATTCCGCGTGAGCATGTCTTAACTCCTATTCAACAGGTCCTTTCGCCTTCGAAAGCAATTTTCGGTGCCATTGGCATTTTTTTATCTGTGTGTATCTCATTCATGATCTCTATATTCGGGAATGTGACTCTGGAATCTTTCTGGGAACTCAGGGTGTTAGTGCGAGGTCTAATGCTTTTGTCGAACTTTTCGAAACTCTCGGAAGCTTCCTTGATCTCTTGAGGGTATATACCGTGATCCAACCTACTCCGGAGATGACAGCCATCATCCTGAAGACTATGGCTGAATTAATTACCATCCTCGCAATTGCAACCAAGCAAATAAAGCAAAGTCGTTTCAGTGAGTGGATCTCAACCATCAAAGAGGTCACGTCTCAAGTTGTGTCAGAGTCATATGGAAAAACGGTATTGGAAGATAGCAGTGTTGCGGACGTGCTTCACAGACTGGATAGACTCACCCGAGAGGAAGTCCAGAAAACGGGGACACAGATTCTGAAAGTTGTCTACGGTCTTTTGAGTAATATGAGATTGGTTATGGACGGTGAGAAATCCCTATCTAGCTCGACGCGGGAGTTTTAGCCTGAATTTTTCTTAAACTAGGCGAAGCGTCCAACATGTCGATGGACAGTATACAAGAGGCGCTTGGTAATCGTGACTTACACATACACGTTCATACATCCTGCTGACTCCACCTCTAGATGTCATAAACAAGACGGCGATTGACTTGAGACGTCAGTTATTTCTTGACCTCTCGCACATTGAGTGGCTGAGATCCTCTCAGGCACTGGCGACCGGGTACAGCCTGGCCTTCGTGAATGGCTCTCTCCTCCAGACCCATCCACAATTCACAATGTTGCATTGTGTGCCCATCACCCCGAAACCAGTGCTTGGTTCATTCAGGGTACCGATTTCGAGAACTGGAAAGGTAGCGGTTCCTTGATGTGGATACATGGGAAACGTAGGGATTTTTCTTACCATTATATCCTTTCTGTTGCTAATCTACTCTCTTCGTAGCGGGTTGCGGCAAGAGTGTTCTTTGGTGAGCGGCAGCCAGACTTGGCCATGGTCGGTGCTTATAGTATGTCCACCAACAGCTCCGTAATCATTGAGGACTTGCTGCGTCTGCGCATGATCGAACTGGCCTCCGTGGCCTACTTTTATTTCGACTACCAGAACGATGAAATGAGAAGCATTCGTGGTCTTATTTCCTCTCTTTTGGTCCAGCTTAGTGCCCAATCCGAGTCTTATCACGACATTCTCGTTCACATGTACTCGAAATATGAAGACGACGAAAGGCATCCCAGCGATAGTGACCTCGCAGAATGCTTAATGGACATGCTCACACTCCAAAAACAAGGAGCGACATACATTATCATCGACGGGCTGGATGAATGTCCCGCTTTCGGCATGCCATCTCCTCGCGAAAACGTCTTGGGGCTTTTGACGGATCTGGTTGGCTTGCAACAACCCAATCTACACATTTGTGTCATGAGCCGTCCTGAAGCAGATATTTCAGCTGTCCTCAGACCCCTTGCATCTCGGCACATATCTCTCCACGAAGAGAGCCGGCAAGCAGAAGATATTGCCAAGTACATCCGCTCGGTCATTAACTCAGACCCTGGGATGAAGGACTGGAAAGTCAAAGAGAAGAGAATGGCCATCGATACACTTACAGAGAAAGCTGACGGAATGTAAGTCGTCATTGCGCCAAGGTAGCATCCACAATGACTCGTTATCATGTAGGTTCCGGTGGGTTTCCTGCCAGTTGGACGTCCTACGTCATTGTCTCCAGGAAAACATTCAGTCCACACTCCAAAAACTTCCAGGTTCGGTGGATAAGACGTATGAGCGCATCCTAGAAGGTATCCAAGAGATGGACTGGAAAGATGCGCATCGGTTATTTCAATGCCTTGTCGTCTCAGCACGCCCACTTCGCGTTAAGGAGCTCGCAGAGATCCTTGTGTTTGACTTCGATGCCGGGGATATACCCACGTTCGACGAGACCTGGCGCGCGAAACACTCAAAGGAAGCACTGCTATCCATTTGCTCCAGTTTGATTGACATCACTGGTACCCACCCATTCGAACTCGTGCAATTTTCACACTCTTCAGTTCGCGAATTCCTTACCTCGGACCGTCTCGCGGCGTTAAAATCCGGGGTTTCCCGGTATCATATCCGTCTCGGGCCCGCGCATACCTTCCTTGCGCAAACCTGCCTTGGCGTTCTCCTCCAATCAGACGACAGAACGATCGTCAATGATTCCCCCCTTTCCCAATACGCTGCAAGGCATTGGGTCTTTCACGCGCGGTTTGAGGGTGAATCACCGCTTATAAGGCGCGCCACCGAGCGCCTGTTCGACCCACAGAAGGCCTATTTCTCCACCTGGGTAGGGATACACGATGAAGACGATCAAATGTTCTCTATAGTTCCAGATGATTTGAAGAAACCTACAGCACGACCCCTCTACTACGCCGCGAGATGTGGCTTCCCTTATCTGACAGAACATCTTGCTATTGCGTGGCCACAGGATGTCAATGCTCCAGGAGGTCAACTTGGCACCGCATTGCAGGCAGCGTCGGCTGGTGGACACCTCGGAATTGTGGAACTATTGCTTAAACATGGTGCGAATGTCAATGCTAAAGGCGGCCATTACGGGAATGCCCTGCAAGCGGCAGCGGCCGAAGGGTTCCTCGAGGTTGCGCAAACCCTTATTGAGCACCAGGCAGATGTCGATGCTGAGGGTGGTCACCATGGAACTTCCCTGAGCGCAGCAGCAGCGAAAGGTCATACCGACATTGTACGACTCCTGCTACAGCATTCTGCGAATCCTAACGCCCATGGAGGAAGCGATCTGATGTCAGCAGCGGCAAAAGGCCACCTCGAGATTGTGCGACTCCTGCTCAGCTATGGTGCGGATCCTAACACTAAGGGTGGTCCCGATGGAAGTGCTTTGCATGCCGCGGCGGTGAATGGACGCCTGGAAGTTGTGAAACTCTTGCTCGAAAAGGGCGCGAATGTCAATGCTCAGCATGGTTCCAACGGGTCCGCCCTACGGGTAGCTGCAGCAAATGGACACCACGAGATTGTGCAGCTCCTGCTTGAACATGAAATGGATTCCGACTCTGACAGTGGAATTGCTCTGTGGATCGCAGTCGCGAATGGGCATCGGGAGATTGTCCGACTTCTGCTTGAACACGGCGTGGATCCCAACACTCAGAGTAGATTTGCTCTGCAAGTAGCTTCAAGGGGTGGTGACCTTGAAATGATTCGACTCCTACTCAAACATGGCGCAAATCCTAACGTTCAAGGTGGGATCATTCTATGGACAGCAGCTGCCAATGGATATCTCGAGATTGCAAAACTCTTGCTAGAGCATGGCGCGAAAACCGATGCTTACGTTGATTTCCGTGGGACCTCCCTGCACGCAGCGGCAAAGAATGATCGTCTCGACATGGTGCGACTCCTGTTTAAACACGGAGCGGACCCAAATGCTCAGGGTGGTCCCGATGGAAGCACGCTGCGGGCAGCAGTCACGACTGGACAAGTGGGGCTTGTGCAACTCTTACTCGAGCATGGCGTATTTCCCGGTAGAGTCGCTTTACAAGTAGCTGCAAGGAATGGTAACCTCGAGATGGTACGACTCCTGCTTGAACATGGTTCAAATCCCAACGCCTCAGGTGGAATCGTCCTTCAAGAGGCAGCCGAAAACGGACATGTGGAGGTTGTACGACTTCTGCTCGGATACGGGGCAGACCCCAACATTCAGGGCGGGCATTCCCTGCAATCAGCGGCCAAGGGCGGGCATCTAGAAGTCGTGCGACTCCTGCTCAGACGTGGCACGGGTCGCAATGCACAGGTTGGACAATCCCTGCAGTCAGCGGCAATGAATGGACATGTCGAGACTGTGCGACTCCTACTCGAACATGGAGCGGACCCCAATTATCAGGGCGATCCCCATGGCAGTGTCTTACGTGCAGCGGCAATGAGTGGACGTCTCGATACTGTGGATCTCCTGCTTGAACGTGGCGCTGATCCCAATTCTTATGGTGATCGCTATGATAGTCCCAGGCAGGAAGCGTCCAATCGCGGACACGATGATATCGTGCAACTGCTATTGAAGCGTGGTGCGAGATGAACGCAGATGTGTAGGTGTATCATAAAAGCTTAGGGTACTCAGGTCAATCCCCGCTGCGCAGGTCTAACTGTACACGAAATATAAGTATACTACATTGGGTTGTGGAGTTAGGTGTATATCGTATCTCAATCGAAAAGTATGAACGACACTCTTGTCTAACGGGGAGCAGAGATTGAATTAGTCAATTCCTCTGAGTGTCCTTCCTCTCCCCACCGCTGACATCCCTAAAGTGGTAATCCTGTCACACGGCTGTAATTTGTAATAATATTTATTTTAAAAAGGAAAGTTATACAAAATATCATTACAAATCAGTTGGAATAAGATCAGATAAGGATTAGATAAGAACTTTGGTGTTCTCGCGCGTTCTCGCTACTCTATGTCTAGCTATTTTATGACTTTCAATGTGTATCATGTGTTCTCATCAGAGTGTGTGGGTCTAGAGCAGTAGAGAATTTGTAGCAGAAGTGTTATTGTCCATTGCATAGACAGGAGGAGGGAGGGTGTTAAGCATTTTCACTATTAGGTGTTTTTATTTTTGAAATCAATTTTATTCGCACTTCAAGGCCTTGCCCAAATCACACAGCTACTACCACTACATAGTAATTACTGTTGTAAACATGAGAGAAGGGTGGAACCACCATGTGTGAAACCTCTTGGTAGAGGGAAACAAGAAAAACAGTGTGTAATAGAGGAGTGGAGAGGGGAAGAGAGCCTGTGTGTTGGAGAAGAAAGGTGAGCTTACCCATACTACCCAATGTCACCAACTCAGACTTAATCCAGCTCGCAAGGTCGTCTCACCAAAGGAGGCCTTGTGAAGGCCCGCGTGTCCTGGATGAAGGTGAGGGGGGTGAGGTCGTCGCATGAGCAGAGCCGGTCTCACTATTAGGTTGAAAACGTTGCCTACATGTCACATGACTTTAATTTGTAATGATGTTTTGTTGAATAACTTTCCTTTTTAAATGAATATTTAACGATAACTTCCTTTTTAAAATAAATATTATTACAAATCACAGTCGTGTGGCAATATTACCACTTTAGGGATGTCAGCGGTGGGGAGAGGTGGGTCACTCAATTCCTCTGAGATGAACGAGAAGCAGCTCTTAGCCGAGATAGACATCAAAGCTGACTTTCAGAACTGAAACCAGGAAAATTCTTCGACTTAATATTAAACGACGAAGTGGTCCGGTCCCAATTGGTGATAGGAAAAAAAATTTCCCGCTGAGCCCAGAGCCATCCTTGATTTTCCAAACCGTGTGGACACGGACATAGATACCTGCACGATGCCGCTACATTTGCCTAGATCTCCGGGAAGGGTCGAGAATCGGCGCTCTCTCAAAGCGAGACAAAGTTGTGACGGCAGCAAAAACGCTTGCCTCTATCGGTTAAAACTGAGGAAACAGTACAACGTCCATTCTCCAAGGAGGGCTGGCTTGCCTGGTCAGCGTTCCTGGTGCAGAGACATTTCGGACATGATCGTGAAAGAGATGGCAGCGGTGCAGTACTGATAGTCGAGCTGCTTGCTATGTAGTAACACCTGGACGGGGCTTTAGGCTAAGGAGATATCTGAGAGCATCCGGGTGAGCGATTTTGTGAACTGCGCGGATGGTTGCTCTACAAGACCCGCATCACATGGCCGTGACATGTCTCCGTCGGGTAGGGTTGCGGAAAATATTCGAGGCCAATATTTTACTGGTAATTTACAGAGGGTCTGATGGGAAGGTGGTAATTTACTGTAATTTACTGGTAAAAAATTCCACGTGATACTTTCACGTGATGTTTTCAATATAATTCCATTTCCATCGAGAAGTCGTTGTCTAGGGGCTCTCCAGGAGCTTCTGGAGGGTTAGGAGCAGCCACAGAAATATCACTTGATGGTTCATCAGAAAGAGCTGCTGCAAGACACTGAGATGACAGATCAATGGTTCATGAGACCTCAAGAGAAAGTTCAGGATGGAACATCTCAAGATTCGGCTCATCCAACCAACTATCATCCTCATCATCATCCGGATTCTCATCCAGTTTGCCATCTGACTTCGAAAAGAACCTGTTCTTGAGTCAAAACTGAAGTGCAAGCTACAGAAATACTGTCCTTAAATACTGTAAAGAGCATGCTGTGCTATGGTCATAAGGATCGTATCTTAATCATAATAAACGATGAGTGGAATTTTAGTAGTAAGTATATTACAATGCACCGGCAACACCGGTCACCTCCGATCCGGTCCGGCTTACCCTGATCCGTTCCCGGCTCAACAGCTCGCTCGTATATTTAGTTTAGTTAACTCTCTGTCGGACACAGGTGACTTGTAAGTTTCAACTTTATTGCTCACTGAACGGCTAACCGGGGGGGGTTTTTCTCCCCCTCAAGGCCTCTCTATCCTATCCCCCTACTTAGCATTTTCCCTCTGGGTTTGGCACCATGACTTTTGTCGCTTCCATCACCTGTTCGTAGTATCAGTAGCCACATTGTACCTGGATGTGGCCGCGCGATTGGGCGCCGTCCCGCAAGCGCGAATTAAAATTGATTCAAAAAAAAAAAAAAAGTTTAGTTAACTCATATATTAGTCACGTTGGCACGTGACCTGGTAAATTACTACTCCCACAGCGACCCAGTAAATTACCAGTAAATTACCGGTAAATTACCGGTAAATAATGGGTTCGTAAAAAGTACCTATTTTTTCCGCAACCCGACGGCGTCGGGCTCGTGACTCGTGACACATTCCTACTTGATCATGTGATCAGGATCGCGCTGTGCGTCTGTTATCTTATCTATTTATTTCTGTATCTAGATTTCACCTGGGTTCGCCCATGAGGCAGTGTGTGTATGTCGGCCTACTGCCTGTCCTCAAATCCGCCCGACACCCTCCCTTTTCGAGACGAGCAAGCTCTACTACAGTATCCCCATGTCTACAACTCAGAAAACAACTGCTCCCTCTTCCAATTTTATCTCAATATTCGAGACTGACTCAAAAGAGTATAACAAATTAACCAGACAAGATCTGCAAACACACCCTTTCGCTGCTGTTCTTGAAAATTGCCAATCTCCTGATGCAATCTTGGCCATATTTAGGAAACAAGCGAATGCGTTCGATGAATTCCGCAAGGGAGATGATAGAATAATGCAATGGCTCGACCCAATCGTTCATATCTTGTTTACATTTTCCGCCACACTTGGAGAGGGAATCGGACTCGTGAGTCTCGATAGATCTTTTTGTTGTTCTATATCACTGTGTAAATATATAAACCCTTTAGCCATTCTCTCCCGGAAAGGTGATTTTTGCTGGGATCGGTGTTCTTCTTGCGGTACCTCTCTTCCCATGTTCCTTAATGTCGTCCCAGTAACATCCAACGATCTCAGGCAGCCAAGGACGTTATTACAAGCCACGACACCCTCGCCAACCTATTTGAGCGCATAGACAACTTCCTTCAACGTCTCAAGATATACCTCGGCATTCCTCTCACACCACAGTTTACGGAGCTGCTTGGAAAAATAATGGCCCAAGTACTATTCATCCTCGCGCTATCCACTAAAGCAATGACCCAGAGACGAATCAGTGAGCTAATTCAAGCTCATATCTTATATCCGTACTTGGCTAACAACGGCGCAGAAAAGTATCTTAAAAAGCTTGTGGGCAGGACAGAGGTTGAAGATGCGCTACAAAGGCTGGATACGCTCACCCAGGAAGAGAATAGGATGGGTGTGGCGAGGAACTTGGAGGTGACACATGGCGTTGACAGAAAGGTTAAGGTGATTGAGGAGACGGCAGAAGAGGTGGATGGGAATGTGAAGGCCGTGAAGGAGATCGTGGAAGATGTCAATAAGGACACGAGGGTGTCAAGGGGGTCGTGTATGAGATGGATGGGAAGGTAAAGGCGATGAACGAAGTCACGCAAACGGTGAACAGCAACGTGAAGACAATAACGGAGGTCACGGATAGTATCGATACAAAGGTGAAGGCCATAGACGAGGTCGTACATGAATTTGGGAAGGATACAAAGGTGATCAAGGAGGCAACACACGGCGTCGACGAGAATGTCAAGGTGATTAAAGAAGGTAATCAAATTTGATTGAACGATCTACGGATCTAATGTTGACACCGGGTTTTATAAAACAGCGACAGACAGACTAAGCCGTTAGTTGTCTCCTTGTGCTGTCGTTTATAGAGGAGGGGCCTAAGATAACAACCTGACAGGAAACCAATCGCGAGACAGGCTCTGAGGATGGCTCTCTCCTCCAAATCCTTCGATCAATCACAACACTGCGAGGGACACGCACCATGGTGGAACTGCGACGTGGTTTACTGAGGGTCGCTCTTTCAGCGAATGGAAGATGAACAGTTCTTTGTTGTGGATACGCGGGAATCGTACGCTTTTCTCAACATCTGTCACTTCGCGTGTTTTAATTATCTCTCTGGTTCCGCAGGGGGGTCAGGCAAGAGCATTCTCTGGTACGTGGTTCCTGTGGTTCTCTAAACATTAGGAAATCCATTTCTTTTTTCGAAAAGCTCCACGATCATTGAGGACATAAAGCGCCTGAAATCTGCCAGAAAAGTCTTGATGGCCTACTACTATTTCGACTTCAAAGATGTGTCAAAGCGCGACGTTCGCGGCTTACTATCGTCCCTTCTCACTCAGCTCTGTGACGACTCAGACGATTGCTGGGACCTCCTTGTCCAACTATACACCATGCACCGTGATGGCTCCGACCAGCCGAGTGAGGTCGCACTTACACAATGTCTAAGAAGCATGCTCGAGTTTCCAGGACAAGTTGGCGTCTACCTTGTCATAGATGCCCTGGATGAATGTCCAAATACCACGGGGTTTCCATCTCCACGGGAGAGAGTATTGCGCGTTATGGAGGGGCTTGTCAACCAACACCATCCAAACTTGTACCTCTGCGTCACTAGCCGTCCAGAGCAAGATATCCGAACGGCTCTTGAACCCTTGGCATCCGCACCATATCTTGTATCCCTTCACGAAGAAACAGGGCAAAGGGAAGACATTCTCGACTATGTCAATTCTGTCGTTCGCTCAGATAGAACGATGCGGAGGTGGAGAGCGGAGGACAAGGAACTGGTTATTAATACGCTTTCTGAATGAGCTGGTGGAATGTAAGAAACCGGTTTTCCCCGCCAATGCGTATGGCCATTATTTCTGATACAACACAGGTTCCGATGGGTGTTCTGCCAGCTAGACACCCTTCGTCGATGTATTCCGGCAGGTATCAAGCGTGCCCTGAATGAATTACCCACTACACTAGATGAAACATATGAACGGACATTAGAAGGGATCCCAGAGGAGAAATGGCAACACGCTTACCGGCTGTTCCAGTGTCTTATAGCATCCGTTCGCCCACTTGGTGTTGAAGAACTTGCAGAGATCTTTGCGATTCAATTTGACTCGCGAGCGGCTCCCAAGTTGGAGGAGGGCTGGCGGCCGGATGATGCAGAAGAGGCAGTGCTATCTGCATGCTCGAGCTTAATCGCTGTCGTTGATATGCAAGGCTCTCAAATTGTCCAGTTTTCCCACTTCTCTGTCAAGGAGTTTCTAACTGCAGATCGCCTCTCCGCCAGAACAGTGGGAAACATTTCACGTTTCTACATCCCATTCGAGCCAGCGCATACGATTCTTGCACAAGCATGCCTTACGACCCTACTTCAGCTAGATAACCATATCAACAAGGATGGGCTGACGAGATTCCCTTTGGCTTTCTATGCAGCTCAAAACTGGGTCGAGCACACCAGGTTCAAAAATGTGTCATCGCAGATTCAAGATGGAATGAAGCGTCTATTTGATTCGACTCTACCGTATTTTCGAGCATGGGTTTGGATCCATGATATGGACGAGGACAGGAAGTTGTTACTCAACGTTCTCGAGGAACACCCACAACAGCCAAGTGCCACGCCTTTATACTATGCGGCACTATGCGGACTTCGTGGCCTGACAGAGCACCTCATCACTACGCAGACGCAGGACGTAAATGTCAGCAGTGGAAATCTCAAGACTCCGTTGTGTGCAGCATCGAGCAGAGGACACATAGATGTTGCACGTCTCTTACTTGAGCGAGGAGCTGATGTCAATACAAGAAACACGAGAAGGAGTAGTCCGTTGTGGGTAGCAGTTATGGGCGGACATTTAGAGGTTATGGAGCTGTTGATCGCGCACGGAGCGGAAGTGAATGTGCAGGACGACAATCTCTGGACTCCACTGCATTCTGCATCCTATGATGGACAGCTCGAAACTGCACGTTTACTGCTACAGCACAGCGCCAATACCGAGGCCAGGAATAGGACGAGCCGGACACCCTTGCACAATGCGTCATCGAACGGCGGTCCCAAAGTAACGCAGCTACTTCTTGAGTACGGTGCCGACATCCATGCACAAAATGACAACGGGAACACTCCATTGCACCTTGCATCTTTCCAGGGAGAACTTGAGGTCGTACGGGTACTCCTTTCCCACGGTGCAGACGTGAATGGGGTGCCAATGAATAGCTGGACCCCGATCAAGGCGGCCAGGGGAAATCGCGAGATTGAGAAATTGCTGTTGGAGCATGGAGCCACAGGTATATATTAGAGTTACCCCAGCATAGCAGGATATATTCCATTGTATCGTGATACAAACCACAATAGGAGTGATCCGTTTATTATTTTGAGTGAGAAGCCGAATTGACGTTGTTGGTTGGTGGTTTTGGAAACATGTCGTAGCTGCAGAAAGAGAATGGCAAGGCATAGAAAACAACAGACGGGCACAGAGTCGGAGTGTTAAAATCATCACGTGGCACATGTGTGCATGTTCCGAGAGCTGCTTACTCATTCATTTCCTTCTCTCATATTATACTTATTACCCACTTTCATCAACTTTCACTTTCGTTTCGCCTCGCCTTGTGCGGCTTCACCCTCTTTCAACATATTCTTCTTCTTCTGCTTCATAACACTCCTTCAATTAGCTCTCTCGACGACTATATAAAGGTACATACAATGCTTGTAGTAGTCCAGCCAGTGAGCCAACAGAAGCAGAAGAAATCAAACAGCATTTCTCTCTCTCTCTCTTTTTTTTTTTTTCTCTTTGTGTGCTAAAGAACTCCTCGAAAACGTCAAGTACGAGGTCAAACGGAACCAGCAAACAGCGTATTTGCAAGTTCAAGCACCCCGAACTGAACCACGACTCATACCAAAACATTTCATCTTCAAATGCCAACGAGCCCAGGTCTCCATGGGGTTCAAGGCAGAATAACGCCGATACCGAAACTAAAACGTCACTCCGTGATTCCAGTGAGGCTTGATTTATTGAACCACAGCCTGCCATGCCCATCCAGTAATACTGAGTCAATGGTTTACCGTAACTGGGCGTTCTCTTTCTAAAGTATATGCTCTCCCCGCTTGCAGGTCAGTGTGATATCCCTGCCACACTACCCGTGTCATCCCACATAGTTAAAGAATTTTCCACCTCTCCTATAGATCACACCCTTTCTAGCTCGAGCTCCAATGAAATAGACTAACTACCCTCCCGCGCAACTGCAATGTACTGAGCTCAAGACTGCATATTCGCCGCGCATAGTGTTAGCCTTGAGGTTCAATTGCTCCAGCCTATTGTTCCTTGGCGCCGTGCTCCAACAAAAACTGCATAACCTCGTGATGGTCATTAATAGATGCCACACGAAATGGAGACCAACTATCTTGATGCCCTGCATTCACGTCTGCACCGCACGCGAGCAATAACCGAGCGACATCGAGCATCCCTTCAATAGATGCCAGATGCAGTGGGGTGCTTTTCAGACTAGTAAGTGCGTGTATGTCGGCTCCGTGCTCAAGGAGAAATTGCACAACTTTCAAATGTCCGCCTGATGATGCGAAGTGCAGAGGCGTCCAGTTGGTCCCATCCTTGGCATTGAGATCGGCATTGTGCTGAAGCAGTAATCGTACGGCCTCGAGGTGTCCCATGCTAGATGCATCATGCAACGGAGTCCGGCGCCTCTCGCTCTGCACGTTCGCATCGGAACCATGCGTGATTAGAAGGTGAATAAGCTTCGCGTGTCCACGATATGAGGCCGCATGCAACGGGGTAGAATGTTGGCCCCCGTTAAGATGTATATCTTGTGGGGATATAGTAATGAGGTGCTCTGCTAGACCACGAAGTCCGCATAACGCCGCATAGTATAAAGGCCTTGCTTCCGGTTCCGACGGCCGTTCATTGAGATCCTTCGCGGATAGTTCCTCTCCCCTGTCTATGTCATAGATCCAGATCCATGCCCGAAAGTGTGGCTTGGTTGCATCAAATAATTGCTCAATGTCATATCGAATCTGTGGCGAAATGTTTTCGGACTTGGCGTGCTCGACCCAGTGCTGGGCTGCATAGAAAGCAAGTGGAAATTTCCCCAGCCGATCTTTGTGGATATCTTCATCTAGCTGGAGTAGCGTTGTGAGGCAGGCTTGAGCAAGGAGCATGTGCGCCGGTTCTAAAGGTATGTAGTAACGCAGAATGCTTCTCACCCTTCTGTTCGCAAGGCGATCCGAAGTCAAGAACTCCTTCACTGAAAAATGCGTGAATTGAACAACTTGGGAACCTTCGACATCAATGACGGGGATTAAGCTTGAGCATGCTGATAGAACAGCCTCTTCCGCATCTTCAGGGCGCCAGCCCTCCTCCAACTTGGGCGCAGTTTGCGAATCAAACTGAATCGCAAAGATCTCCGCAAGTTCTTCGACCTTAAGCGGTCGAACCGATGCAATTAAACACTGGAAGAGATGGTGGGCGTGCTGCCATTTCTCTTCAGGAATTCCTTCTAATGTCCGTTCGTATGTTTCATCCAGGGTAACCGGGAGCTCATTTAGAGCACACTTGATACTTGCCGGAATGCAACGGCGGAGGGTGTCTAGCTGGCAAAATACCCATCGAAACCTGCGTTCATATTATGAGAAATAAGTGATCACGCGCATTAGCGGAGGTGGTAATGGCTCACATTCCACCAGCTTTCTCAGAAAGGGTATTAATGACCAATTCCTTATCGCCTGCTCTCCACCTCCGCATCGTTCTGTCTGAGTGAACTACGGATTCGACATAACCAACGATGTCTTCTCTTTGTCCTATTTCCTCGTGAAGGGAAACAAGGAATTGCGGCATTGTCAATGGCTCGAGAACTGCTCGGATATCTTGTTCAGGGCGACTGGTGACACAGACGTACAGGTTCGGATGCTGTTGCTTGACAAGCCCTTCCACAAGGCCCAATACCTTCTCGCGCGGAGACGGAAACCCCGTCGTATTTGGACATTCATCAAGGGCGTCCATGATGAGGTAGACTTTGAGTTGACCTGGAAGCTCGAGCATCTCTCTTAGACAATGTGCGAGTGTGGCTTCATTTGGTTGGTTTGAGCCATCACGGTGTAGGGCATACAGTCGAGAAAGGACGCTCCAGCAATCCTCTGAGTAATCGCAGAGCTGAATGAGAAGGGAGGAGAGTAATCCACGAACGTCGCGCTTTGCCATGTCCTTGAGATCAAAATAGTAGTAGGCCATCAAGGCTTTTCCCGAAGCTTGAAGGCCCCCGATATCTTCGATGATAGTGGAGCTTGTCGAGAATGTAAATTACCCAGAATTTAGACAACTGAAGAGCCGCGTACCAGAGAATGCTCTTTCCAGACCCCGCTGCAGAACGGAAGCAATTAGATGTCAAGAAGGAATAAGCGACAAGAAAAACGTACGGTTTCCTCGAATCCACAACATGGAACCGTTCGCCTTCCATTCGTTAAAAGTTCGGCCTTGTATAAACCAAGTTGCAGTCCCGTCATGACGAGTGTCACGAGCGACATTGTGATTTATAGAAGGATTCGGTGGAGAAAGCCATGCTCGAAGCTTCTCTGTGGACTGGTTTCCTGTGAGGCCATTTTAGTCTCGGCCAAGAAAGGTCATAAAATTAGGAGAAAACTAACGCGTTAGTTGTTCTGTTTCTGTTTTCGCAAGCAAGAAGTCACCTTACTCTCCCCCACCACTGACATCCCTAAAGTGGTAATATTGTCACACGACATCCCTAAAGTGGCAATCTTGTCACACGAGTGTGATTTGTAATATTATTTATTTTAAAAAGGAAAGTTATCATTGATCAACAAAATATCATTATAAATCAAAGTCATGTGACATGTAGACAGTGTACTCCGAGGTGAAGGCATGGCCAGTACTCGAAACCGTCAGAGCATTCAGTCCTTCAAAAAATTCTCCAATAATCTTGATATTCTCACTCATTGCTTCTTCACAAGTCTTGTGCAGTAAGTGTAAAGGTACAAGATTTTTACACCATGCCTTGGAACTTTTTTTTGTAGCAGAAGGAGTGTTATTGTTGCATGGGAGGAGTGTTACGACTTAACGGTATCACGACTTAAGGATCAAACTATTCACAAGATTATCTCAGGGATCATCACTTACTTTTATTCCATCTAGTTCATAATCATAATAGACCGCCTCGCTCTTATACATTCTACCTAAGACCCAACAATATATTCCATAGGTCACCCTCCATGTCAGCCTTGCCCTCCATGTCAGCCTCACCCCCCCATGTCTGTTACAATCCCTGCCGTCCGCTCCCGTTTTCTTCACTCTTCCCAATGATGACCCTTCTTTACCGCCTACCTTACACTTCCTGATCACGTCTCCATCCTGGGACCCATCCCGTGCTCTTCTTCCGTCCCCGTGACCCTGATTGTACTTGTTGACCTGTTGTTTGCCCATGATTCGACTCTTATCTCCTTATCTCTTATCTTGTTATCATTACGACCGGACACTTACTTAATACCCTATCAGAAGCCAGGCTTTACGCCCTCCGCTTCCGTATATTCGGCCCACTTGACTCCGATATCTTATCTTATAGACGCCCACTGGATACGTATATAAGTCCGCTGTAGCTACTCTGTAGACCTCAGACTCGACTTATTGAATACATCGGTGCTTGTCTTCTGGACATCCCTTTGGACGCTTGACTCGATCCTCTCAGTGCTTCTGGCACTTTCCGCTTAACATTGTCTTCAAGTACAGCCTTGTCGACTTTGACTCCTTCCATCTAAAACTCCAAGGGATCCCATTGGTCCCTTATCTGATCTCGAACGAACGCTGTCACACGAGTCGTGTGGAACGTCCCGCACCGGACGTAACATCAAGTCGAGTCTCCCATCGTGGCTTCCAGCCGCAGTCAGACCCTGTTTAAAGAAGAACTCATCGAACGCAGAGACGAGAATAATCTTTCACAGCAGTACTTGGCTCTGCCGCCTGGAAAGATTTTGAATCCGAGTTTGGATACTACGTCTATCACGACGGAAGATACCAGCCGGTAGAATATGACGACGAGAAAAGAGTTTGGTATCGTATCCGATATTCGGATAGTCGAAACTCTTGGGTCACTACAGGACCCGCTCCGCCTGAATTTGGATTAGGGCCGTGGAGAGAGAATCCCCCAGCCATTGTTACGGACTCTGAACCAGAAGAGTACGTAGAAGAAAACAGCGAAGAAGCACTGGTATTAGCGTCGACTACAGCCCCAGTTGCACCCGGAGTTGTCACGATCAGAGCCCTGCTTTGACAACCCCCCAGATCTCCATACAGTCCACAGACACTATCACCCCATTTTACCAAAACATGTCCACAATCGCGCTCAGCTCCAGACCCCGTTCCTCCACCTCCAGCTCCAGCAATGTTACCACCAAACATCCCCCCACCCTCTGGACGCCTATCAGGGGTGCTGCCGCAGACATTCGCAGGGGATCGTTCACAAAGCAAGAAATTCATGCTAGAGTTTACGACATTCAAAAACTTTAACCATGACGTCCCCCAAATAATCAACCCTTTCCAACGCGCCAACCTCTTCCTCTCTCTGATCCGAGGGGAGGCCGTAGACGACTGGACCATGGAGCAGCTGGAGTGGCTGAATGAACAAATCGAGAGTGGGCATCGCACCACTAGTGAGGGCTTTGGGAAACCATTGCTCAGCGGTTTAAAGATGCATATACGGATGGACAGGCCAAGCAGAAGGCCGCTCGAGAACTCAAGTCCCTGAAAATGGAAAAGGGAGAACTAGACGCCTATGTCGCCAAGTTCAGGAGCCTGGCCAACAGGGCAGGGTATGATACCGATGAAGAGGCGACATTAGACCTCTTTTCCCAAGGATTGCCCAATCCGCTGGTCAAGAATATTATCCAGTTCCACACCCTCAGGACTGGGATGCATGGGTTGATGCTGCCCGACGACAGCAACAAGATTATTTGGACTTCCAAACATGCTTTGGAGTTGATACAAAGAAAGGAAAAACACGAGACCAGTGGAAGGCAGCTTTTGGGGTCAAGCCCGTACATGCTGCTCAGCGCGACCCAAATGCCATGGACACGTCGGCAGACAGGACCCGAGCCAGGGCCACGCTTACTGAGGATGAGCGACAAACATTGATGAAAGAAGGACGGTGCTTTCGTTGCAAAGCACAAGGACACATGTCAGGGAATGCCCGAAGAAGGGGGCGCGAGCAGCTGAAGCCACAACTGCTCCCATACGCAACAACCCACCAACCGTCGAGAAGAAAACACCGACAAAAGAAGAAAAGGCACAGGAGATATGGGCCAACATGATGAAGGAGAGTGAAGAAGTGCGAGCCATTCTAGTAGAAAAGGCTTTCGCAAAAAAGGATTTTTGATTGGCTCAAACCCATTGGCCTGGGCACGAGCACTCCATGTAACCTCTGTGTATACTAGTCGCTTCAAGTCTTTGAAAATACCAGTACATTTCGAAACCACACAGAGAACGGCCAACCGTGACATCCTGATTGACTCAGGGGCCACAGATAACTTCATTAGTCCACGGATGGCAAGGACCATGGGACTGGGGATGCTGGCACTCCCCCAGGAGAAGAACATCTGGAATATTGACGGAACTGCTAATCGAGCAGGAAAAATCACGCACTACACTGACCTCAATGTCCAAGTGGGGGAAAGAACGAAGGTCATCCGCTTTCTAGTCACCAATCTAGGCGAAGAAGATTTAGTTCTGGGATATCCCTGGCTCGCCGCATTTGAACCAAGAATCAACTGGGGAGATGCAACCATGGACAAAGACTTTTACCCCGTTCTCATCACGTCAATAGGGTACGATTATGCCATTCGACATTCGGCGGTCTGCAGGGCAGACAAAGAGGAAGAAGATCCGGGTTATTGCTTCACTACCAAGGCATCAGAACTCGCGCAGAAGGCAGTAGAGGGGCACACAGAAAGGACTTTTGAGGAGGTCGTGCCAGAAGAGTATCATCGACACTGGAAGGTATTCTCTGAGGAGGAATCTCAACGTTTTCCACCTGCACGACCCTGGGACCATGCCATTGACTTCACACCCGACACCCCGTCCGCAATTGATTGTAAAATCTATCCATTGTCACAAGCAGAACAAACTGCACTCACGACATTCCTTGAGGAACATCTGGCAAAAGGGTATATTCGTCCATCGAAATCACCATACGCGTCGCCGTTCTTCTTTATCAAAAGAAAGATGGCAAGCTTCGACCTGTTCAGGATTATCGACGAATAAATGCCCACACTGTGAAGAATGCCTACCCCTTGCCGCTCATTTCGGAACTCATTGATACCATGCGGGATAAATCCCTATTCTCTAAAATGGATGTCCGCTGGGGCTACAACAATATCCGGATCAAGGAAGGAGACCAATGCAAAGCAGCTTTTAAGACCAATCAGGGGCTCTTTGAACCGAATGTTATGTTCTTTGGCCTCACCAACTCACCCGCCACTTTCCAATCAATGATGAATCATATCTTCCGCGATCTCATTCTCACGGGCGAAGTAGTGGTGTACATGGACGACATATTAGTGGCCACTACCAACGACCTAGCCCATCATCGAGAACGAGTACACCAGGTGCTAGACATCCTGCACGAACACGATCTGTACCTCAAACCAGCCAAATGCTCGTTTGAACAATCGAGTGTGGAATACCTAGGAGTTATCCTGGAAGGAGGGCATGTGCGGATGGACCCAGTAAAAGTACAAGGAATCCGGGAGTGGCCCGTACCCAGTGCATCAAGGATGTGCGTCCTTCATTGGATTCTGCAACTTTTATCGGCGCTTTGTCCGTGGTTCTCAGGCATCGCCCAACCATTGAATGGATTATTGAAAAAGGACGTACCCTGGCATTGGGCAGATGAACAACAACAAGCCTTTGAGCAGATCCGAGACATTGTCGGTTCAGAACCAGTCCTCTTACAGCCAGACTAGAGAAACCCTTTGAGCTTGAAGTTGACGCTTCCCATTTCGCCAACGGTGCCGTACTCAACCAGCGGGATGCAACAGGACTACTTCACCCAGTTGCCTTCTACTCAGAAACATTCTCGCCAGCAGAACGAATTACGATATTTGGGACAGAGAGCTACTAGCTATTGTAAAGGCACTACGACATTGGCGACCATACCTAGCGGGAACCCCCCATAAAACCGTCATCCATACTGATCACTCCAACCTGCTCTACTGGAAAGAACCCCATAAAATCAGCCGACGGGTCGCTCGCGAAGTTCTAGAGCTCGAAGAATATAACTTTGTGTTGAAACACATCGCGGGAAGTCGTAATGCACGAGCAGATGCCCTGTCTCGGCGACCAGATTTAAACCATGGGGGGGAGGACAACAATGATATCACAGTACTCCCTGAAGAAGTCTTCACAAGAGCAGCCGTCGTCAGCCTCCACGACATGGACTTATGGGCCCAGGTGTCACAGAACATGAACCAGCAGTTATGCCAATCATGGGCAGAGGCGCATAATCTGAAGAAGATTGACGGCCTGTGGTGGAAGGACGGGGATCGACTCGTTGTCACCGGTGGCGACAACATTAAGAGGGGGGTGATCCATTTTCACCATGACCTACCCTCCGCAGGACATCCAGGCATTGCTAATACCTACGCACTGCCAAACGAGACTACTGGTGGCCAAACATGAAAAAGGATGTGGAGGAATATGTGAAGGGATGTGCAGATTGCCAAGCCAACAAAGTGAATACGCACCCACACCCACCAGCACTATTCCCCATCACACCAACAGCGTCACAACCATTCCAGACCATCGCCATGGATTTCATCGTCAAACTCCCCACTTCCAGAGGCTTCGACTCCATCTTGACCATCACTGATCATGACTGTTCGAAAGCGGCACTGTTCATACCATGCAATGAGTCCATCACAGCAGAAGGAGTAGCCAAACTCTACCTGGATCACGTCTACAGACATTATGGCCTCCCGGAAAAAATCATTTCAGACCGCGACCCACGCTTCACGTCCACATTTGCCAGGGCCCTCTGTAAAATGCTGAATATAACCCAAAACATCTCGACGGCCTATCATCCACAGACAGATGGACAATCAGAAAGGACAAATCAGTGGCTCGAACAATATCTTCGGTTCTGGTGCAATGGACGACAGGACGACTGGGCTGACTGGCTAGCGACGGCAGAATTCGCACACAACTCTTGGCCCAATGGCACCACAAAAAACTCTCCATTCTCACTTATCATGGGATGGACGCCTCGAGCCACATGGACTGGAAAGCCAACGAACGTTCCCTCAGCCACACAGCGTATCAGCCAATGGGAAGAGATCAGGAAATCAGCCAATGAGAACCTGTTGAAGGCGCAAAGAACCCTAGCGGAGAAGCCCTCGAAGTTCACACCTTATCAGACCAATGACTTGGTGTGGCTGGAAGGAAAGAATGTTCACACGTCACATCCGACAGCCAAGTTAGCGCCCCGACGTCACGGACCCTTCAAGATAACAAGGAAGCTGTCAGACGTGTCATATGAACTCGAACTTCCCCCCACATGGCGAATCCACCCAGTCTTCCATGCCAGACTGTTGACACCGTACAAGGAGACATCCCTGCATGGGGAAAACTTCCCTAGACCTCCCCCTGAATTAATCGATGGAGAAGCGGAATGGGAAGTGGAGCGGATTCTAGACTCCTCACGTAAAGGCCGAGGGCGCAAGCTACATTACCTCGTTAAGTGGAAAGGATTCCCAGACTCAGACAGCTCGTGGGAACCAGCCAGGGATATCTTTGCTCCGGTCCTTATCTCAGAATTCCACCCCGACACCCAGAAGCGCCCAAGAACAGTTAAAAGGGCGACGACCTCCGAAGCAAATTCCCCAGTACATGCTCCCACAGCAACGTCCTACACCATCGAATCTATTATGTCTTTCATCGCCGCCAACGCCGCCGTCGACGCATTCACTGCCACCACAGTAGTTGTTGAGAATTTCCCCTCCGCTCACCCTTCCACACGCCCCTCCTCACCCATCGACTACGAGGCTGCTGAGGCCCGAGTCAAGAATCAATCCCCCAACCCCAACAACGATTTCGAACATTGTGAAGAGCCGCATCCAAATGACCTGATAGGCATGGAGTCCGATGACGAAGTGCCGGAGTTCCCTTTCTTCGCCAACAACCCGAACTCCTCTACGTACTACCCACTCGAGATCACTATGGGTGATGGAACCACCGCTATCGCCAAGTATATTTTCTACACCAATGGAGGGATGGATGTGGCTGGATGCATGAAAAAGGACGGTCCAGTTTATGGGGCTCCAGTCTATCTGGAAGAAAGGTATACCGGTCGTTTACATCACACCATGACCGACGAACAGCTGGGACATCTGGCGGCTGAAGATTCGCGAGCCTTCACCATCGACGAAGTACTGAGTGACATGCGACTTCCGCGTCTCAAAGCCGAGGTAATGAGACTGCGGAAGAACCTGACCTTGCGCAACACACTTAACCGACAGTACAAAGAACATGCGAAGATGATGGCCCGGCTGACGAACGGGATGTTCCAAATAGAGCAGGAGTTGGTGGAGATCCGGAAAAGGTTGGAGAAAGGAGATGCTTACCAGACGATTGCCGAGAGGTACGCTGATACATATGCCCGACCCTGCCTCCACATCATTGGGGGCTGCTCCGGTGCTGTTGCCGAACCGGTTCGAGATGCCGCGACTGCATGAAAACCCGCGGGGGAGACGTGCTGGCGCTGTGACAGTAAGTACCACATCAGCTGGAACTGTCCTCTCAACCGCAATGGTGCCGGCATTGTCGAAGCAACCTGCACTGGAGTAGGTTTTGTATTTTCCGCCACGTAGGGGTCGCTCCAACAATTGCCAATCCATCTGGATGGTGCGGCAAATGCCTGCGTCACAATCCGGACACCGTGAACTGGATTGTCCGATTATGATCTATGTCGCTTGTGTGGCCAGCGTGGGCCCTACGGCTTTCTCCGTACTCATCAATGCCCCCAGGACTCGGATAAAGAGAATTATACCATGGATGAGCGTAATGTAGCCGATGATTATTTGGAATTGGTGCAAGACGATGACGGTACGAGTCGTTTCTAGCAGGGTCTGCTCGAACCAGAAGAGGGGGTGATGTTACAATCCCTGCCGTCCACTCCCGTTTTCTTCACTCTTCCCAATGATGACCCTTCTTTACCGCCTACCTTACACTTCCTGATCACGTCTCCATCCTGGGACCCATCCCGTGCTCTTCTTCCGTCCCCGTGACCCTGATTGTACTTGTTGACCTGTTGTTTGCCCATGATTCGACTCTTATCTCCTTATCTCTTATCTCGTTATCATTACGACCGGACACTTACTTAATACCCTATCAGAAGCCAGGCTTTACGCCCTCCGCTTCCGTATATTCAGGCCCACTTGACTCCGATATCTTATCTTATAGACGCCCACTGGATCACGTATATAAGTCCGCTGTAGCTACTCTGTAGACCTCAGACTCGACTTATTGAATACATCGGTGCTTGTCTTCTGGACATCCCTTTGGACGCTTGACTCGATCCTCTCAGTGCTTCTGGCACTTTCCGCTTAACATTGTCTTCAAGTACAGCCTTGTCGACTTTGACTCCTTCCATCTAAAACTCCAAGGGATCCCATTGGTCCCTTATCTGATCTCGAACGAACGCTGTCACACAAGTCGTGTGGAACGTCCCGCACCGGACGTAACAATGTCAGCCTCACTCAATTCTCATACTTATTTAAACCCCTATTTTCTCTTGTAATATCCTTAGTCTCGATCTCTTGTTCCCCATAGAACCGTAATCTCTAGAATATCATATCTTTTTCTCTGCTTTGCCTAGCATGCCTAGCAGTTGTCTCACCACCCGAACTACACCAGACTGATCATCTGGCATCGAACTCAACACGCTAAACGGGTCAACCGTAACAAGGAGGGAGGACATAAAGCATTTTCTTTTTTTGAAATTGATTTTATTTGCGCTTCAAGGCCGTGCCCAAATCGAGCGGCTACTACCAGTACAAAGTAACTACTGGGTGAACAATGGAGTAGTGGGAGACCAGTGTTAAACCTCTTGGTAGAGGGAAAGTAAGGGGCAAGGAGAGTGTGGGTTAAAGGAAGGTGGTGGGGAAGGGGGAGTGTAGTGTAGAGAAGAGAAGCCGAGGTACAGAGGTGCACTTACCAGAGTCACCCAACTTCACCAACTCAGACTTAATCTGGCTCGCAAGGTCATTCCAAAGAAAAGGGCCTAGTGAAGACCCGCGTGTCCTGGATAAATGTGAGCAAGTCCTTGACGAAAGGCTTGCAAGTGAAATGGATGTGCCACTGGGGGGGCAGGGCGTTGCAGGGGAGGAACTGGAGGTCAGCACAGCAAGCAGCGTAGAGAGGGCATTCCAGGAGGATGTGGGGGAAGAGGGTGAGTGACGCGCAAGTACACTAACAAGCCGAGAGTGGTTTGGTGGGGTGAAAATGCTCCATGTATTGACGTGGCCCGTACTCGAAAACATTGTCTACATATCACATGACTTTGATTTATAATGATATTTTGTTATCAATGATAACTTTCCTTTTTAAAATAAATAATATTACAAATCACACTCGTGTGACAAGATTGCCACTTTAGGGATGTCATGTGACAATATTACCACTTTAGGGATGTCAGTGGTGGGGGAGAGTTGGGTGAGCTGCCTTCATCTCCAAGCACATGGAGCACTTTCACTCCACCAAACCACTCTCTGCTTGTCAGTGTACTTATGATGGCGTCACTCACCACCTTCCCCCACATCCTTCTGCAATGCCCTCTCTACTCTGCGTGCTGTGCTGACCTTCAGTTCCTCCCCTGCAACGCCCTGGACCCCCCGGCACATCCATTTCACTTGCAAGCCTTTCATCAAGGACTTGCTCACATTTGTCCAGGACATGTGGGCTTTCACTAGGCCCTTTTCTTTGAAGTGACCTCGCGAGCTAGATTAAGTCTGAGTTGGTGAAGTTGGGTGACTCTGGTAAGTGCACCTCTGCACTTTGACTTCTCTTCTCTACACCCCCACTTCCCCACCACCCTTCTTTTAACCCACACTCTCTTTGCCCCCTACTTTCTACCAAGAGGTTTAACACTGTGGTCTCCCATTATTCAATTGTTCACCCAGTAGTTACTATGTACTGGTAGTAGCTGTGCGATTTGGGAACAGTCTTGAAGCGCAAATAAAATCAATTTCAAAAAAATAATCTAATAGTGAAAATGCTTAATGTCCTCCCTCCTCTTATGCAACAATAACACTCCTTCTGCTAAAAAGAAATATTCTAAGGCATGATGTAAAAATCTTGTACTTTTACACTTACTGGACAAGACTTGTGAAGAGGCCATGAGTGAGAATATCAAGATTATTGGAGAATTTCTTGAAGGACTGAATGCTCTGTGTACTTGGAGATGAAGGTGTTCGAAAACGTTGAGTACATGTCACATGACTGATTTGTAATGATTTTTTGTTGATCAACGATAACTTTTCTTTTTAAAATAAATATTTAATGATAACTTCCTTTTTAAAAAGAAATAATATTACAAATCACAGTCGTGTGACAAGATTGCCACTTTAAGGATTTCGTGTGACAATATTACCACTTTAGGGATGTCAGTGGTGGGGGAGATCAAGCGTCAGCATTTCATGCGTGGGCACCTTTTTTGATTAGTGATGTTCCGGCCCAGCTTGGCCCAAAAGCCGCGGCTTTGGCTTGGCCTGAGGCAGCTATGGCTTTCCTAAAGTCTGGGCTGGGCCAAAGCCGCCACAGACGGCTTGGCCCTGGCCCAGCTTGGCTCAAGCAGTGGCTTTTGGCAGAGAAAGTTTTATGACATATAACCAGTAGTTATAGTTCAGCCAATCCAAATCTGACTTGGTGTGTTACATATTGCAAAGCTATATCGAAGAAAAAGTTTGAAATGCTGCAATAAACATGATCACATGACCTAAATCAACCACTTTGTGATTGATTTGACGATTGCTATTGCACTTGTATGTGCTGTTGAAAGCCGCGGCCTGAGCCGGCGGCTTTGGCTTTTAGCTTCTCTGAGTCGGGCCAGGCACATCACTACTTGTACGAAGAGAAGAGAAAATGAGTCAACCAGGAGTGGCGGCGGCCGAAGGTTTCGTGCCCAACACTTGTGCCTTCCTTACACTAATTAACCACTACGGCCTATTACCTTTCGGCACCATACTCCAGCAACAGCTGCTCAACATCGTGGTGTCCCTGCGCCTCTTTGAAAGGAGTCCACTTCCCACGACGTCCCCCATGCACGTCCACTCCATGCGCCAGTAGTACTCGCACAACCTCGAGTTTCCCCTCACCCGCTGCGTAGTGTAGTGGGGATGAATCGATTTTGGATTTCGCATTCGCGTCGGCTCCGTGCTCAAGAAGGAGCTGCACGATCCGGTGATGTCCATTAACCGACGCAATGTGCAGGGGGGTCCAGTCCAATCTATTTCGGGCATTGACATTGGCGTTGTGCTGCAGCAATAAACGTACAGCTTCGGTTTTGCCATCGTAGGAAGTCAAATGTAATGGAGTCCAGCCATATTTGTCCAGTGCATTCACCTCCCCCCCATTCACAAGCAAGAGCTCCATGACCCCTAAATGCCCGCCCCTTGTTGCTTCCCACAATGAGCCGTCAAAAGACTTGCCTCTTGCGTTGACATTAGCCCCGAGCTCGAGTAGAAGATGCGCAACGTCTACATGTCCCCCGTGAGATGCTGCGCCCAATGGAGTCCATAGGTCCCACCACTTGAATTTACATCCTGTGCCTGCTTTATGATGAGGTGCTCTGTCAAGCCACGAAACCCGCATAATGCCGCATAATATAAAGGCGTTACACTAGGTGGCGATGGTCGTTCGGAGAGATTTCTCATCCACGGTGTTGTGCCCCGATCCATATTATAAATCCAAATCCATGCTCGGAAGTGTGACATGGTGGGATCGAATAAACGTTCTATGCGATCCTGAAGCTGAGATGACACATTTTTGAACATGGCATGGTTGATCCAGTACTGAGCCGCATAAAAAGCCAACGGAAAGTTCTTTAGGCGATTCTTGTTGATATTGTTATCAAATGAAGCAGCGTGGTGAGGCAGGCTTGTGCAAGGATCATATGCGCAGGCTCTAATGGGATATAGTAACGACAAATGCTTCCTATTCCTCTGGTGGCGAGTCGGTCTGAGGTTAAGAACTCCTTGACCGAGAAATGTGAAAATTGAACAATTGTGAGCCTCGGGCATTAATGACGGCAATTAAACTTGAGCATGCCGATAGCACAGCCTCTTCTGCATCATCTGGTCGCCATCCATCTTCCAATTCGGGCGCTGCTTGTGAATCAAATTGAATCGCAAAGATCTCTGCAAGTTCTTCAACCCGAAGCGGTCGAACTGATGTGATGAGACACTGGAACAACCGGTGAGCATGTTGCCATTTCTCTTCTGGAATTCCTTCTAATGTCCGTTCGTATGTTTCATCCAGCGTGGTCGGCAGTTCGTTCAGAGCACGCTTTATACTTGCTGGAATACATCGACGGAGAGTGTCTAGCTGACAAGTCACCCATCGGAACCTGTATATAGCATCAGTAACAACGATTGGGGATACAAACAGTGATGCCATACATTCCGCCGCTCTTTCAGAGAGCGTATTAATAACACGTTCCTTATCCTCCACTCGCCACCTCCGCATTGCGCGGTCAGAGTGAACAAACGATTCGACGTAATTTATGATGTCCTTTCTTTGACCACTTTCATCGTGAAGGGACACGCGTCGCGATGAGGGTGTCAATGGGTCAAGGACAATTCGGATATCTTGCTCAGGGCGACTCGTGACGCAAATGTACAGATTCGAACAGCGCCAATTCACAAGATCCTCTGTGAATTTGAGGACTTTCTCACGTGGAGATGGAGTTCCTGTGTTATTCGGACATTCGTCTATCGCATCGATGATTATGTAAATTGGGAGTTGTCCTGGGAGTTCAAGCATGATCCTTAGACTTTCTGCGAGGGTGGCTTCGCTCGGCTGTTCTGCTCCCTCACGGTGGATGGTATAGAGTTGAGAAAGGACGTCCCAACAATCCTCAGAATAGTCGCAGAGCTGAATGAGAAGAGAGGCGAGTAAGCCACGGCTGTCCCGTTTTGCCAAATCCTTGAAATCGAAATAGAAGTATGCCATCAAGGCTGCTCCAAACTGTTGCATTGCTTAACATCCTCGATAATCGCTGAGCTTATTGACCAGAATGAGCTTTGTAGCTCTGGGACAAGTGACGCAGACACATACCAGAGAATGCTCTTTCCTGAGCCCGCTGCGAAGTCAGAGAGGCAATTAAGAGAGATTAAGGCAGGAACAGTGAGACAGCGTACGATTTCCGCGTATCCACAACAATGATCCATTCGTCTTCCATTCATTAAATGTCCCACCTTCAGTAAACCACGTTGCGGTTCCACTGTGGTGTGTTTCCCGCGCAATATTGTGATTTATCGATGGATTTGGAGGAGACAGCCATCCTCGAAGCTTCTCTCGTGACTGGTTTCCTATCAAGTTGTCATTTTAGGGCCCCGGCCAATAACCGATCCTATTAATAGAAAGACTAACGGTTCAATTTCTCTGTTGCTGTCTCGCAACAACAGAGTCAGCATCAAATTCTGTGAATGATTAAACAAAGTTTGGTCACCTTCTTTAATCACCTTCACATTATCGTCCACTTTTCGTGTCGTTTCTTTAATCGCCTTCACGTTTCCATCAACCTCATGTGTCACCTCCAAATTTCTCGCGACAGCGATCCTAGTCTCTTCCTGGGTGAGCATGTCCAGCCTTTGTAACGCATCCTCGACATCCGTCTGTCCAACGAGCTTTTTTAAGTATTTTTCTGTATAATTTGTTAAGCAAGGAATGATATAGAGTATGACGGTAAATTTACTCACTGATTCGTCTCTGGGTCATTGATTTAGTGGATAGCGCGAGAATGAATAATACCTGGGCCATAATCTTCCCGAGCACCTCCGCGAACTCGGCTGTGAGCGGAATAGAAACGTATATCTTGAGACGTTGAAGAAAATTTTGGATGTGTTCGAAAAGGGTGGCGAGTGTTCCGTGGCTTGCAACAACATCCTTAGCAGCCTGATCGTGTTGCATGTCATGGGGACATGTGTTAAGGAACAGGAGAAGAGATTTACCGCGAGGAGAACACCGATTCCGGCAAAGATTACCTTCCTAGGTGAAAAAGGCTAAAAATAGAAAAGTAGTGGGACAGAGTGACATAGAGAAACGGGCACCGTTCAAGTCTTACCAGTCCGATTCCCTCTCCAAGTGTGGCCGAAAATGTAAACAGGATATGAACAATTGGATCAAGCCATTTGATTATTCTATCATCTCCATTGCGGAATTCATCGAACGCGTTAGCTTGCCTCTCAAATATGGCCAGGATAGAATCAGGGGATTTGCAGTTATCAAGGACGGCAGCGAATGGATGGGTTTCCAGGTCTTGTCTGGTTAATTTCTTATATTCTTTTGAGGCAGCGTCGAAGATTGAGATAAAGTTGGAGGTAGAGGAAGGAAGGATTGGTTTCTGAGTTGCAGACATGGGGGTGCTGCGATTGGAAGAATTCAAGTCAAGTATACGACTAGGGTTGGGGGTGAGTACCCAGGCACGCGCTAGCAGTAGACTAAGGTACACTGCCTCGCGAGGAGATAATCGCCCAAGATCTCAGATGACCTTGACATACTATGCCGGATATAGGTGATAGACGCGCATCGTGTAGGAGAACATTTAATTGGGGACGAATGAGGAAGTATTAGATGAGCCAGAAACGTTGACAACCCAGGCAACAGACTACACCAAGCAAGCAATCAATGTTGATATGCTCGTTCATGACCAGGTCGTGCGTGATCAACAACTCAACTCACCACTGCACCTACCACCTACGGGTTCATTCAATGGTCCTTCCTCTTCGTCTTCCTCATCCATGCAGGTACTTCAATATCATGCAAGTTTCACAACATCGATATGAATCAGGTTCCAGCTCCGAAGATTCCAGTAGTGGGGCCAGGGCTCTCCAGCATGTGATATTTATTTCTCAGTGTATTGAGCTATGTGTGTTGTACTCTATTGCAGTGTCTATTTTATATGATGTCTTCAGCTAGCTGTAGTGAACGAACAGAAGCTGTGTGGGGTTCACACCTGGCTACTGAGTCAGAATGAAGTCCTTTATACTTGTTGTGTTGCGAGAAGGCACGTGATGCTTCACGCCCGTGACCTGTTCCCGACCTCATGCAGTGATCACAGTTCACACTACGCTCTCCCTATATCTATATCCAGTATATCAGTCGCATCACCTCAGGTGTTATTTGGGTGGCTGTTCCCTCATGAGGAGAATGTCGTCCCAGTGCCTCTCACCTAAACCGCTCAACAACATCTATCTCCATGTCTGCAACTCACCAAATCACCGCTCCCTATCCTACCTCCAATTTCATCTCAATTTTCGAGAATGCATCCAAGGAGTACAAGAAAATAACCGGACAAGATCTAGATATGAACCCTTCGCTGCCGTTCTTCACAATTCCCACTCCCTGATGCGATCTTGGCCATATTTCGGAAACAAGCCAATGCGTTCGAAGAATTCCGCAGGGGAGATGATAAATTAATGAAATGGCTCAATCCAATCGTGCATATCCTCTTCACATTTTCCGCCACACTTGGACAGGGAGTCGGGCTGGTAAGCACCAACCAATCCTTTTGCTCTGCATAACTTGTTTATATATCTATTTCTTAGTCATTCTCCCCCGGAAAGGTGATATTTGCTGGTATCGGCGTTCTCCTGGCAGTAGGTTTCATTCCGTGTTCCACAACACCTGTCTCTGCAACTCCAGACACCTCCAGGCAGCCAAGGACGTTATCAAAAGCCACGAGACCCTCGCCAACCTATTTGAGCGCATCCAGAACTTCCTTCAACGTCTCAACATATACACTGGATTCCACTCACGCCACATTTCACGGAGCTACTTGGAAAGATAATGGCCCAAGTACTATCATTCTTGCGGTTTCCACTAAAGCAATGATCCAACGACGAATCAGTGAGCTAATTCATGCTCATATCTTATATCCTTTTGGGCTAACAACTGTGCAGAAAAGTATCTTAAAAAGCTTGTGGGAGGGACAGAAGTTGAAGACGCGCTACAAAGGCTGGATACGCTCACCCAGGAAGAGGCTAGGATGGGTGTGGCGAGGAACTTGGAGGTGACACATGATATTGATAGAAAGTAAAGGTGATTAAGGAGCGACAGAAGAGGTAGATGGGAATGTGAGGGTCATGAAGAAGGTTGTGAAGATGTCAATAAGAACACGAGTGTGGTCAAGGAGGTCACATACATCGTCGACGAGAATGTCAAGGTGATCAAAGAAGGTGCACATATTTTTTCAACAATTCACATATTTTCGTGCTGACACTAGGTTTCAGAACAGCAACAGTCAAATTAGGCCGTCAGTTTCTCCTATTGCGATCGCCTATTGCTGGCGGCTTAAATAGGGTGACAGGAAACCAGTCGCGAGAGAAGCTTCGAACATGGTTCTCTCCTCCAAATCCTTCAATAAATCACAACATTGCCCAGGAAGCCCACCATGGTGATACGGCGACGTGGTTTACTCAAGGTCGAACTTTCAATGAATGGAAGGCGCACGGTTCCTTGCTGTGGATACGCGGAAATCGTACGCTTGTCTCACTGTTCCCGCATTGATCTCTCTTAATTGCTTTCTGGCTTCGCAGCGGGCTCAGGAAAGAGTATTCTCTGGTAAGTTGTTGCGCCAGTTGTCTCTGCCCTACTGAGCTTATCCTCGTATGTAAGCTCTTCTGTCATCGAAGAGATCAAGCGCGTACGAGAGTTCGGAACAGCCTTAATGGGATACTTCTATTTCGACTTTAGGGATCTCGCAAAACGCGACCTCCGCGGCTTACTTTCCTCCCTTCTCATCCAGCTCTGCGACTATTCTGAGGATTGTTGTGCCGTGCTCTCACAGCTATTCATCACCCACAGCGAGGGCTCCGAACAGCCGAGCGAAGGCACCCTCACAAAATGTCTAAGAACCATGCTTGAACTCCCAGGACAACTCCCAATTTACATAATCATCGATGCGATAGATGAATGTCCGAATAACACAGGAACTCCATCCCCACGTGAGAAAGTCTTGAAACTATTGGACGATCTCGTAAATTGGCGATGCTCAAATTTATATTTATGCATCACGAGTCGTCCTGAGCAAGATATCCGAACCGTCCTTGATCCATTGACACCCTCATCGCGACGCATATCTCTTCACGATGAAATTGGTCAAAGAGAGGACATCCTTGATTATGTCCAATCTTTTGTTAATTCGGACAGAGCAATGCGGAGATGGCGAGTCGAAGATAAAGAACTTGTTATTAATACCCTCTCTGAAAGAGCTGGCGGGATGTATGTGTCCCTGCTATTTTGCCCTCGAATTGTTACTGATACTATAATACAGGTTCCGATGGGTGACTTGTCAGCTAGACACTCTCCGTCGATGTATTCCAGCAAGTATCAAGCGTGCTCTGACTGAATGCCGATGACACTGGATGAAACATACGAACGAGCATTAGAAGGAATTCCAGAAGAGAAATGGCAACATGCTCACCGGCTGTTCCAGTGCTTATCGCATCCGTTCGACCACTTCGGTTGAAGAACTTGCAGAGATCTTTGCGATTCAATTTGACTCGCATGCAGTGCCGAAATTGGAGATGGATGGCGTCCGGATGATGCAGAAGAGGCAGTACTCTCTGCATGCTCGAGCTTAATCTCTGTCATTGATATGCAAGGTCTCAAATTGTTCAATTCTCGCACTTCTCGGTGAAGGAATTCCTGACCTCAGATCGCCTTTCCGCCGCAGGGGTTGCAATCATTTCGCGTTACTATATCCCATTCGAACCAGCACATGCGATTCTTGCAGAGGCATGCCTGATCACGCTGCTCCAGTTTGATGAGGGCATCAACAGGGAGAGGCTGAAGAGATTTCCCCTGCTTTTTATGCAGCTCAGAACTGGGTTGAGCACGCCAGATTCAAAAATGTTTGGTCACAGATTGGAGACCGCGTGAGCGTCTCTTTGATCGACCCTGCCGTATTTTCGAGCGTGGATTTGGATCGATGATATAGACGAGGTGATAAAGCAGTCGATCGAGGATATCAAGGAACAACCACAGCAAGCCAGTGCAACACCTTTATACTATGCGGCATTATGTGGACTCCGTGGACTGACAGAGTATCTCATCACCACCCAACCACAGACCGTTAATGCCAGTGGTGGGTACAATGGGAGTCCATTGGGTGCAGCATCGCAGAGGGGACATGTTGAAGTGGCGCGTCTCCTACTTGAGCACGGGGCTGATGCGCATAAAAGTGAGGGATCGTCGAATTATCCATTATGGGCTGCAGTTGTGGGCGGACATCTTGAGGTCACGGAGTTGTTGCTCAATCATGGAGCGGATGTGAATGTGCGGAGCGAACGTCATTGGACTCCATTGCATTTGGCATCCTACCACGGAGAAATCGAATTTGTACGCTTGCTGCTTCAATACGGCGCTGATATCGAGGTGCAGGATGTCCAAGGTTGGACGCCGTTGTACATGGCATCGTTAGGCGGAAGTCCCAGGATTGCGCAGTATCTTCTTGAACACGGAGCCAACGTGAATGCACGAGATGAGCTAGGGAACACTCCACTGTACAATGCATCGCTCGTAGGAAAGATCGGGTGGTACGGGTACTACTTGCGCACGGAGCAGATGTACATGCAGGTTCCTTGACTCCACTCATGGCAGCTCGTAGAAAGCATGATATTGAGCAATTGTTATTGGAGCACGGTGCCAAAAGAGGATAGGGTAGATTTATTAGACATTAGTGCACAAGCGATATTTTACTTGATCCAGAAAGGCAATGATAAGTTTGAAACGGACTCTTTTGTTTCAAAATGCACCTTACTATCAGTTACATATGGATGGTGCGTGTTCCGGGCTGCCTGCCTGTCATTTCCTCTCCGTCACCTCTTGGTCTTGTTGCCTCACTTGTCTCCTTTCATCCAGATTCATCCACTTCTGCTTCATTAACTAGGTCTCTCTACAAGTATATAAGGTAAATACAGTGCTTATAGTAGATGAGCCAGTGAGCCGACAAAAGCAGAAATCAAATGGCATTTCTTTCTCTCTCTTTTATATTTGTGTGCTAAAGAACATCTCGGGGCTCCCTCTTCTCCCTTGCTCCTCCTTTCGGGAACACATTTCCTCGCACTCACCGCGGATTGGATCTGTACACAAGTAAATTTAAGTACGTCACTTGCGTCAACCTCACATAGCAGACACGCATTTCACAAACAACATACCACGATTAGTGAGAAATCATAAGGGCTGGAGCATGGATAGTCACGATCATAAGTTTTTTGTTCTATCTGTTTTTCTCTTTTTTTTTGTTTTTAATTTAGATTTGAACAAATTGCTCATGTGTTGGACTCAACTCAATAATTTCAAAACAAACCATGGATTAACTGTACCATTAATCTACCAGTGGATGAGTGAGTGGCACATCCATCTTCTAAAGAAAACATAATCATCAAGCCCTCCACCCCCCGGACAACAAACAACATTAGTCCACTCAACTCGACCATCTCACTCTCCACCAACTCTTCCACAGGCACAGGAGGCGACTTTCGCGTCTACTACATATAGACCGCACCGCTGGACTCCTGTCCCGTCCTAGACGCGCATGTCGCTTCGCACAGGGTAGGCGAGTGTCATAGCGTGTAACGCGCCAGCCACGCTCGTCCTTTGATTTCAACCCAACATCAAGAGCCCGTTTCGCTTCGTTTTCGATCTGAATAATCTCCTAGTCTGTGCTCTCCCCCTCCGCTCCACTCCGCTCCCTTTTGTACATCATCTACACAATGCATATATCGTCATTGCATTCGTCGTTGTGTTATGGTAATGTAACCCACCCCTCCTGGAACTAGCAAAAAAAATTGTCTTATTGAGTCCGTTTTGGTGTTTGACCAACAGATAAGCACCAACAGAGCCTGTACAGCTACATAATTCGCTATTCCTAGGAAGATAACGAAGGGAACGAAAAGGTATATGATTGACATCTCCATAAGGGTCAGCCCAATCTTCGCTCATCTGTGTCACACGAAAAATGATCAGCATCCATTCCGTACCTCTGAAACGTTCCCATTGGACCCTCATTGGAATCAGTTCTCTCCTCGTTTGTTTCAGCTTCCTCGTCTATCTACTCATAATCTTCAATGACCACGTATAGCCAATTCCTACATACCGATAAACCATGTTCGTCATCTTGTGCTTGATGAGTTCCCACGGGATCGAGAATACCAGAGTAGAGGCGGACAAGAATACTCTTTCGCCCAATCTTGACTGTAATCGGTTTGCCCTCCCATTGATGCCGCAACCTTCGCGCACTTTCCTCCTTGTCTGTAACAAACACATGACACCACGCGCGATCATTTCGAAATCTCGCAGGAAGACCATTGAAAACTCGATAGAACCCTTCCAGCTTCGCGCTATGGAAAGTTTTTGGTATCATGCTTCAAACAGAATGGCGTCTCGTGATCCCCCAGGTCCACGGGCTTCGAAGTGAATGGACTCCAGCCCCCGCACACCGGGATAGTCAGTGGCAGCGAACCGGAATCCACGGGGGTGCAATCCAGTCCCTCCCTATTCAGGTGTTCCTCTGAAGAAAGCCAAGCAAAGACAAACATTTCGAACATGAAACCCGCTGAACCTTTGAATGACGCATGGTTGCTTATCAGGTTGTAAAACTCCAACTGCTTCTCGGCAGTGCGCCCTCAGATGGCATCGAGAACCAAGTTATTCGGATGCTCTGTTGAGATCTCTCCAATTGAGGCTCCTCTCTTTTTGGGACTCAAAAACTTCGGGCGGATGTCAACAAGTAGGGGGGCAGGTCCCCATTGCGTCAAGGTTCCTGGTATGGCCATCAAAATCCTTAGAAAATGCCCTTGTGATTTCCTTTACAAGAGATTCATGCGCAACAAGATTACGACGGTTTCGTGTCACGTCGATCAAGCTATGCGCAGAAGGACCCCATTTTTCGTAATGGCTCTTGAGGTCTTCGAAGGAGAGATCGAGCATTGTATTACGGGCAAACCTTAGCTTGAACGAAAACACTCCTTGCAATAAAAAAACTGGACGAACCGGAGTGCATGCATTTCGTCTCAAGAGAAACAGTCCATGGAATACAGATTCGCGTTAGAATGCTTCCTCCAAGACTTCCACCGGTCTACATTCGGGGAGGTTGTTTGCACCACGTAAGTCGTTCGCGCCTTGCAAGACCATAGAAAGGTTTTACATGGGGTGGTAACATCGTTATTGGAATCGACAAGGGCCTACGTTCCATCTGGAGGTGAACCCGATTTCTTGCTGTGTAATTTAACACCGGTGCCCTCGAAGAGGTAATACGTAGAGCGGATTTGCAAAGCTGTAGGCCAGCCACTACTCAGACTGCGCAACAAAAGATAGAACAGGAAGCATGTTTTTCCTGGGTTGGTATAAGAGCACTTATCAGAATAATGTACTCATCATTGTAACAGCCCCGTACAGATTCCTGGATGTCCCGAGATAACAATATCTCTTGAATTGGTTTTCCGACGTTCCAGCAATGCCTTCTCTATTATACTAAAGGCAATGTCATATTCTTTGTGAACCAGAAGCCCCATCTCCCTATAGCCAAGATCACTTAGTCGCAAGTTGGAAAGAGTGTCCCTGGACAGATGGTTGAAGCTTTTTCCCAACTCTGAGACATGGGATGTTTCGACCATTTGGTCGAAGCGAAGAGAGTCTTCCATAGGGTACTATGCAGATCCTTGGCCGTCTCAAAAACTTGTTCGATATTGTATTCCCGATTATTGTCAAGTCTTCGCCTCTTCTCTGGCCTTTGGACCGCTGAATTATTGTCAAACGCGCACTGAGATCCGACAATGATCGAGACTTACATGGAATTTGCACAATTACATGCAAGTGATCCTCATTTGGGCTATCGTCCCAGTACCTGGATAGGCGTGTAGAAGGATAAAGAACCTGAACAGTCCCATTTCCACGCAACGCAGTGTCAGACTCGGCGGAGGGAAAATCGATGGCCCCGATTGTATTTTTGACAGCGGAAATCGTACTGCCTTCGAGATCAATGTGCAGAGGTGTCAACAACTTCCAAATAATGAGCTCATTTGCCAAGAGGTGGTCCAATCTGGGAACCATCTTGGCCTTGATGATGTCTTTAATGTCTGAGGCATTGTCATCCAATTGGATTTTAAGCTTGAAGATGTCCCTAATAGGATCTTTTTGGTTATCGATAGCGATAGCGAGACAAAACAAGGTGAGTACGGTTGCATGGTGTGAGTCTTGAGTCAGACTGACACACGCATTATAAACCGTGACCGTGAGATAATTGATAAGTCTCCACCCACCCATTCCCATCCCCCAAGGTTAAGCCACCATGAACCACGCCACTCACCCTCTTTTGTCTCACAACTCAAAGAAATTATCAAGACAGAGATGGCTCCCGAGTTGTGTTACCTTGCAGCAGATCGACTCACCGGCTGGAAGTTGTCGCTGATTTGTCCTATTTGCCCTACTCGAACTGTTATGGGGGCTTTCCAGAGATAGATATTCACGTACTAATATATTAGGACTTCCACACGCACCTGTTTGACAATATCAAGCTGTTTCACCACCTTAAGATTTGCCCTATTTCGAGCAAGTTTGGTGAGGCAGCTCAGCATCTGCTCAGTGCCTTGTAGCGCAAGGCACGCAATCAAATATTCACAACACCCGATGTCCCTGACTTGGGAAAAAGCCTTGGTTATCTGCCCCAACACAGTCTCTCCAGCTTGCGACTATGCGATCTTGGCTATGTCTAAGTCAGTTGTGCACTATCAAAACAAGACAGACAGACCCAGACCCCAAAATACAGCTACAATTTTAGTACAACCTTGAGCCATCTTCTCTCGACGGAATGGAACAAAAAAGCCCTGTCCTTTGTAATGCAGATTTCACAGCTCGCCCACCACCGCTGTCTTTCTCCCATCTTGAGAGTTCTAACCCAAGGCAAATAATTACAATAGTCAAAGCGGCTTAGCCGTCCTTGTGCCCATGTCATTTTAGTCAGCCAGGGTTTTGGGGTGCTCGTAGCCAATGCCAAAGTCGGCAGACAATCCACGCCCAAAGTCGAGGATCCGGTATGATGGATTGTCTAGAGAACGTTCTTCCTTCGGGATCGTGGGCGGGCCGGGCTGCATGATGATATTCCATCGGGAAGGTGAGCCCTGGATGAAGTTGGCCTCGTGTAGGCGTTTGAAGAGCGTTGATACCGGTTCCCAACGATTTTAGACCGTTTGTTGGTTTGTTGGTTTGTTTTTACTTTCCACCGCGAAGATGCGATCTGTTTCCTATTGGGGGAAAGAAAATTGAAGGCATTGTCGTTCTTTCCCAAATAGTAGGCTAATTTCCTCACCCCAGTGTTCGATCAGTAAGAATGCGCTGACATGTTGAAGTACCGCGCGAATTTACTTCCACTCAGTCTTGGCGAATTATCCGACGAGACATTTGTCGTCGAATGCCTCCTGAGAAACTTGGTAGTACCCATAAGATTTGGGCACGACCGGAGGCAGATCAGGACCGCGGTCCTCTTGCAGCTCGCGCGGAAAGGCGCAGTGAATCTTAGCTTCGTTCAGGAGTACCTCGCCCTCATTCAACAATGCCAGTTTGACGGTGACTGCACCGTGCACGGGTGATGCATCCGTGGCAAAGGGAAGTGTAAGGGGTGCCAGGGCAACATAAGGGTGGTTGCCTGAGCCAAGGTGTTGGTGATTACACAGGTCAATCTGTCCTACTTTGGGATGGCCTGAAGTAGATTTCGACTGATCACCATTTGCGCCTGCGTGGCGACTAGACGGAGGCATGGAAATAATAGATGCACGTACCATTGTTGAAGTTGAAAATTGAACTAGGGGATGGCCTAGGCAAGCACCGTACGAACCGGACGGGGTTCTGTTTAAGGAACATTGTCCAGGTGTCCAGATTCAGACCTTCACGTTCGAAATGCCTGTGGAGCGTTCCTTCGTCAGGGAGAACGAGTCGTGAGGTCTTTGATTCATTGTCATATTTCTCTTTCCGGAAATGAGGACTTAGACTTAGGAGAGGGGAGAATCGAGGTCCTAACCCCATAGAGGCGCATGATGAGAGTTGTTGTTCGTAAAAGGTGCGTTCAGTCGCAAATGGTCTACATGACTTGCAATATTGTCTCTTAATGGCTTGGAAAAGAACTCATTAGGCTTTCAAAGCTTCAGGGGAAGTGCGGCGATGTGGCAAAGTTTATTGGGGTTTTCTAACTTGATCGCCTTGGCGAGGTCACCACAAAGTTTGTCGCCGGTTGTTCTTATCGCGAATGCGTGGCGCAGTGGATCATAGATGATGCTGATGAGGAGGCAGATGAGAACGAGAGTCATCTAGGAAGAGGGAAAAGATGTTGCGAGGGGGTGCCAACTAACCCCCCCGCCTGCTCCCTACGTCATGATCACACTCTTCTCAAGTGGCAATGACCTCAACGCATCCCCAATCTATACACAATAATTGTCCACAATCTTCCAATAAATTCCAACATAGCCAATCCACGATGTATATAAACCACTACCTCATTAGTCGTCAAACTTGAGCTCCTCTGTACTTTTGAATTCCCATTCTCTAAGTTAAATGCAGAACAGGTTAGGGAACAACTAAGGAGACTAGAGCTGAGACAGAACTTGTTTAAATACATGTTGAGTATTGTTACTGGGAGTCTGTCAAAACTATGATGAAAGGACACAATATGCCAGAGAGAGAGAGAATACCGGGGAGAACGTAGTTAAATGTCATGTCATGGCTCGTACCCTGGTTCAAATAATAATAAAATAAATCAAAGCTCCGGTGGGGCGCCGTCCAGGGAAACTCGCTGCACTGTGTCTTACTGGACCGACTAGACTAAATTATTACTACTACTAATACTATTATTATTCTTAGTAGTATGTTCAAATAAAAAAAAGCATAAGCACGCGGAGGAGAGCAGATACATAGACGCAAACAACACTTATTCGCTCAGATCGCTCCATTCTTCAAGACGGTGACACCTCTATTGTGTTATAACATCGGTTACTGGTGCAATGGACGCAATTCGAATACCCAAGGTAGATCCTCCTCTAGTCCTCAGCTTCAGCGCAGTGGATAAGATGTTCTAACTTAAATGTATCGAAGGTCTCGAACGTGCTATACAGCAAGTCCGGCGGAACCTCGCCAGGAACTCTCCATCTCACTGCCCATCATCTCATCTTCTCTTACACGAATGCTTCCCAATCTGAGATGTGGGCGAGTTGATGTCCTCACATATTACCCCCTGCTACCCTGACGGCACTACACAATCTCCCATAGGTTGCGTACCCTCTGATTAACTTGGTTACTCGCCTCCCTCAAACCTTAAGCGGACAATGTCCTATATCCTTTCGATGCCGCACCTTTGAAACCTTTTCGTTATCATTTGAGCGAGATGCGGAAGCTACCGATGTATTTGAAAGCGTAAAGGAGTTAACTGTGGCAAGTGAGTACACGTGTCCCTCTCCATCGGACCAGTCGCTCAGCCGCTATGTTTGTACACGATAGACTCTGTGACGCGGCTTTATGCTTTCTATTATACACCCACCCCTCCTCTGTCGGCCTCAGACGGCTGGACATTGTATTCCCCACGCGAGGAATTTGGTCGCATGGGTGTCGGGACCCGCTCCAAGGCATGGCGCTTTACGGACATTAATAAAGACTTCACCGTACGTTCACTCCTTCCCGTGCGACCAATGTTATTCATCTGTAACGCTAGAGCGTCTCTGTCCTTTAGTTCTGTCCATCTTACCCTGCGCGTCTAGTCGTGCCAACCAAAATCAGTGACTCTACATTGTATTACGGAGTCAAATACCGCAGCAAGGGCCGCATGCCAGCGCTCTCCTACTTACATTGGGCAAACTTTGTAGGCTCACAGTTCTCATTACGTTCGTTAGTACGCTAATAGGTCTGCACACCAGGGGAGCATCACCCGTTCGAGTCAGCCAATGGTTGGCCTCACCAACGCCCGGTCGATACAAGACGAAAAGATTGTCGAGGCGACATTCACCTCCCATTTGACACCGGAGTCTCGCGTCTCCCAGCCCGTTTTCGGCGCCACGGCCACTAATCTGATCATCGATGCGCGTCCAACCACTAACGCTGTTGCTAACACCGCCAAGGGCGCCGGCACAGAGAACATGGATCACTACAAGGATTGTAAGAAAGCCTATCTCGGGATCGACAATATTCACCAAATGCGCGACTCGCTCAACAAAGTAGTTGAGGCACTCCGCGAGTCCGAGGCGCTCGCTGCTAGCGTATCGGGCGATATTCCGGGAACAAGTGGTGCTGTACTCCCCGTGGACCGACAGGCACTGCGGCGATCGGGCTGGTTGCGGCATCAGGTCGCGATTCTGGAGGGTACTTTGGTCATCGTGCGAAACATCCACGTCAACCATTCCCATGTGCTTATCCACTGTTCGGATGGGTGGGATCGTACATCGCAACTGTCTGCAGTCTCACAGCTTTGTCTGGACCCCTACTATCGCACGACCCGCGGCTTTGAAGTGTTGATTGAAAAGGACTTTTTGAGCTTTGGACATAGATTCCTGGACCGGTGCGGCCACCTGTCCAGTGAGAAGTTCTTCCTGGCGCCGGTGGATAGCGGCGGTGGCGGCGCAGATGTCGCACAAGCCTTATTTGCGAGCGTGCAAAATAGGTTTTCAGGCAATCACCATATAAAAGAGACGAGTCCTGTATTCCACCAATTCCTAGAGGCCGTGCGCAATATCCAACGACAGTTCCCTGGGCGCTTCGAGTTTAACGAGCTTTTCCTTCGCGACCTGCACACACACCTTTATTCATGCCAGTTTGGGACATTCCTCTTTAACTCAGAGCGCGACCGTCGTGAGAGCATGGGATGTACCGTGTCTGTCTGGGACTATATGAACTCGTCTCCACAGGCGGAGAGATACATTAATCCGGACTACAACCCCGCTTTGGACGACCCAGCAAGCCGCGCGCAAAATGCAGATCAAGGTGTGCTCTTGCCGAACCCGAAAGACGTGCGCTTCTGGCACGAGTTGTATGGCCGAGGAGATGAGGAGATGAATGGGCGTTACACTGCGACACCAGCCCCACTTCCGACGGTTGGGGTCGTTGAGAGCCTCGATGAGGACCCAGCACTTCTGGAGACGAACTTAGTGCCGGTATCGCAGAGCCCCACTCCAAATCTGGCATTTTCTACACCTCCCTCTGCACCCTCACCTTCCCCGGCCCCCGTGCGAACGCCCAGTCCACTTGCTCCTGTCTCGCGCCTTGCACGTCCAGCGCCTGCAGACCTATTCGGCTCTGCTGGAGGGAGCATGCGATCGATGTGGGATCGGCTCTCGTCGGGTGCGGGTGCTGCGCTCTCTGTTGTACAGGACGCGTACGGCAACGCGCGTGACGCGCGATCGTGGAGCGGCAGCGGCAGCGGTGAACTGCAAGACTGGAGCGGCGCTACTCCGCCTCGTGGAGCATCACCTTCTATACTCACTTCCTCGCCCCCACTGTCAAGATTTGAGCCGCCGCGCATCACGCAAGCCGTAAGATCGAGCACGTTCTCGGGTTTCTCGCCTGGTACTGGTATTGGTACTGGTCCCATTTCTGGGAATCCGTGGGCAATGTCTCCGGCTGCTTCCCGCGAGGCGGATGGCATGCCCTCAGTGCTCGTGGCCAACCCTTGGAACACGGCTCGTGTGCAATCGGGACGCCCTCCTTTGGGGAATGCGTTCGGGGTGGAGGAGATGGCCGCTGCGTTGCCCTCGCCTCTATCCAGTGCCCGTGCTGATCGTCTTGGCGGTTTTCCCGCGGATCCAACTGTGGCACTTCCCGCGGCCGCTGACTCAAGTAAAGCTTTTGCACCTTTACCTTCACCTTCAAGCGCTTCAGCACGGAATGCAGGCGCCGTCCCTCCTCATATACCGACTTCACCATCATTGTTGTTATCGTCGTCATCGTCATCTTTGACTGGTGTTGCAGGGATGGCGCCTAAGTCGCCTGAGACGAGTTCAGAGGAGATGGACCCCCTGGGAGTAGGTATATTGTAGATTGGGTAAGGACCGCATAGTTCGGAATTTGTTTTTTTTTGTTTTGTTCTTTCCCTTATGTACAGTAAAGCCAGTACAGTGAAGGATGACGAACCGACCCATGGCAACTCATGGCCTAATTCCTCTAACATAAGCTATAAAAAACAAAGATGGCGTGATATGAGGTTGATGACGTAAGTTGACATTTAGTTCGAGTTTTTTTAAATTTAAAAAGCAAACGTTCGTTTTTTTCACTCACTCTCTTTGTCTCTCTCCTTGTCCTTGTCCTTATCCTTATCCTTGTCCTTCTCTTGACTCTTTACTCTCAACAAAATGACCGTTAATGGCTCCTCTCGTCACGCGCTCGCACCTGGCCATTTCCTTTTCACCTCTGAATCAGTCGGCGAAGGTCACCCTGGTACGTAGTGTAGTTGGATGGAATGTCACCTTTGCCTATCCTTGCTCGTTCTCAATTTTATGTTAGATAAAATTTGCGATCAGGTTTCCGATGCTATCGTGAGTAATTTCTGATATGACGGTAGTGTTTTTCCGATTGATCGTCTAATATACTATACAGCTTGACGCCTGCCTCGAGCAGGACCCCTGGTCCAAGGTTGCCTGCGAGACGGCATCGAAGACTGGCATGATCATGGTCTTTGGCGAGATCTCCACAAAGGCACAGATCGACTACCAAAAGGTCATCCGTAACGCCATCAAGGATATCGGGTATGATGACTCTTCTAAGGGCTTTGATTACAAGACGTGCAATATCCTCGTTGCGATCGAGCAACAATCGCCAGACATTGCCCAAGGTCTCGATCACGGTTCGCTTGAGGACCATGGTGCCGGTGACCAGGGCATCATGTTTGGCTATGCGACCGATGAGACGCCCGAGTATATGCCGCTCACTATCATGCTTGCCCACAAGCTCAATGCTGCTTTGGCCGCCGCCGCCGCAATGGTGTGCTACCATGGCTCCGCCCTGACTCTAAAACCCAAGTCACGGTCGAGTACAAGAAGGATGGTGGCGCGACTATCCCTTTGCGCGTGGATACTGTTGTTGTCTCCACACAACATGCTGAGGAGATTTCAACGGAAGAGCTTCGGAAAGAGATCCTGGAGAAGGTCATCAAGCAAGTTATTCCGAAGAACCTTCTGGATGATAGGACTATCTATCATGTGCGGAAAGAACCCACTTTAGAGACCACAAAGATACCCTTGCTAATCTTGACATATTTAGATTCAACCTTCCGGCCGCTTTGTCATTGGTGGACCCCAAGGTGACGCTGGCTTGACAGGTCGTAAGATCATCGTCGACACATACGGCGGTTGGGGCGCGCACGGCGGAGGTGCTTTTTCAGGGAAGGACTTCTCCAAGGTCGACCGTTCTGCAGCCTACACTGCGCGGTGGATTGGTGCGTCTTCCTGTTTAGAATTGTAGTAACTCGTATACTGACAGCGTATCACAGCCAAGTCCCTCGTCGCCGCCGGCCTCGCTCGACGGGCTCTCGTCCAACTCTCTTACGCCATTGGTGTTGCCGAGCCACTATCGATCTTTGTCGATACGTACGGCACGGGTAAGAAGACAGACCCGGAACTTGTGCAGATTATCCGTAAGAACTGGGACCTTCGCCCAGGTGTCATTGTGAAGCAGCTCGACCTTCAAAAACCGATTTACCGCAAGACTGCAGCATATGGCCACTTCGGTAACCCGGCGTACACATGGGAGCAGCCCAAGCAGTTGATCTTGTGAAGCATCCCCCTCCCTCAAACATTTGTTCTTTGTTGGCTGCCTCCGACGCACTGTTGACGCATTACTGGCATGGATCTGGGAAGTTCATCCTTCCACACTATTATTATTACCGGTTCAACACACCGCGCTGCACATTTTACGAGCAATACCCTCTCATCTACGTTAGCCGTACCACTAACAAGCTCTTTACATGCCGTTGATCAATGCATATGGATTGGCGCGCCTCATGCTCACTCACCTACAATTTACCCACTGTCATCCCCTGTAATCCGTTGTACGTACAATAGGTACACCTAGTCCCCATTAATCATAGGCGCGCTCAACCGCGCATTGTTTCATGGGATTCATGGTTTGTTCGGCAAAGTGGGAGTGATGCCAGTTATTAAGGATTGTGTATTACCATCCAGATTTTTGGAAAATAAGTAACATGCATGGTAGTGAATAGCTGTGAGGTACAAAGATAATCATCTAAGCAATCCGTAAACCCAGGTGCAATGATGAAGCTGAAGTACCCAACTGCTGGAAAAAAGTGGCTGTGAGGGTTGGCATGCTTATCTAATCACAGCTGTGCTCAACATCCCATGCGTCTGCGCGTTTCTCCGCCAAAATCGAAAAAGGATGGCAGATAGACGGAAATAAAACTCCTTACCTGACTCAGTGCACAATGCCTCAAAAGAAACGAAGGCGCAGACACGCAGCCGTTCAGAATCGTCAAAGTGAGTTATTTGCAGTGAGCTCTCTTCGGGGTCCAGTGACCACTGACATTTCCGAAGCACTCTCTAAATACTTTCCACTTACGACGATAAACACCCTTCCCGACGACGTTCTTCTTGATATTTTTGATCACCATAGATCGGCCAGTTTAGGAGACTGGGTGCATATGCAAGGATGGTACGCTCTCGCGCACACTTGTCAAAGGTGGCGACAACTCGTGTTTGCATCGTCACTCCGCTTGAATCTCCAACTTCGCTGCACGTTCTGCATGTCAGTAGTTGACATGATCAACAATTCCCCACCGTTTCCGCTTATACTAGACTATGGACCCCGGTTTCTCAAGACGTGGGACGCTGAGGGCGAAGACGGGTTTCTCTTCGCTTTGCGCCATCTCCAAAGGGCGAGCAAGATTGAGCTGAGTGCGCCAGAGTCGACCCTTACGAAGCTTACAGCTGCTATGGTCGAGGCGGCTCCGAGGCTTGAGTACCTCAGTCTTCATTCTCAGACAACAGAGCTCATCCTTCCAAAACAATTCCTTGATGGCTACGCTCCGCAGTTACGACATTTGATACTCACAGGTGCCTCACTGGCGACATTGAATCCATTATTGTCATCCTCGACATCTCTTGTGTCTCTTGTCCTCGAACGTATCCCAAGCTCGGCTTACTTCTCGCCCGATAACCTGATTGTTCACATAAGCTCTATGCCCCAACTCCGAACGCTTTCTATTAGCTTCCTCTCCGCCGTTCCTCGCCCAGGTTTCGGGAGTGAGCGCTTTCTTCCTCCGGGTCCACTGGCACGCGTTGAGCTCCCCGTGCTCAAACAACTAATATACCGTGGAGTTTCCGCCTACATAGAAGCTCTTCTTGCTCGTATTCAGACTCCTCTCATAGATGACATCGATATCACGCTCTTCAATCAACTTACTCTGAGCATACCACGCATCTGCAATTTCGTTCATAACCTCGAGACGTCCAGGTCCACACGGGCTCGCATCGGCTTCTCCGAAACATCCGCGCACGTCGTAATCGTCGCCGCCGTGCCGCAACAGCCCACGGACTCCACTGATATATTCCTGGGTGTGTCTTGTTCACAAATCGATTTCCAAGTGTCAGCGATGGCACAACTATGTAGTGGGCTGTCTACCTCCCTCGCGCCGATCGAAGAACTTACGCTCGGGTTCCACCACCACCACCAAAACCACCAACACCATCGGTATCACTGGGGCAGTGATCACGGCGGCACTATGCCTGAGGATGGCCTGACGAGGTTGAGCCCGCTGTTTGGCATGCGCTCTTAGCCCCATTTCAGCGGACGTGTACGCTTCGTGTACATGTTGCGCTGGCGGCCGACCTCGCGCGTGCGCTGCTGCAATTGCCAGATATCGAGAATGGACAGCTCGGTGTGGAGTTGCTGCTCCCGGAGCTTCGTACGATCGTGCTACTACACAGAGGCGATGTGAACTTGCTTTCATCTGCCTCTACTGCGTTTGGTGCGTTCGTCGATGAACGAAATCGTGCAGGCTACCTTGTGAGCGTAGAATCTCTAGACCTGAGTAGGTTGTAGCGGTGTGAACTGGTAAGTTTTTTTTTTCACTTTTTTTTTTGAAGGCGTTTTGTATCAATAAGTGAGTTCAGCACGGCGAGGTATCATTGCGGGTTGGAACAGGGAGCTAAAATGTTTCATTGAGAAAGGGCTTTATGATTTAGGCTTACATAGACATTCCTTTTTTTTTTATCTGGATGGCTTGCATCGATCAAGTAACTTCTAGCCTTTAATATGTCCCGGCAGACGAATGCATTTCGTCTCCGGCCAGATTGGCCTAGTTCCAAGTTCCTTTTTCAAAGCGTGTCCAGTAATGCATATGTTTCAAGATGTCCTTCAGTCGGGTCTAGATGATGCCTTGCCTAGTCGTAATACGCATCAAAGTACTTTTATATCTCCGTGTTCGTACATCCCTTTCATGTCAATGCAGTTGTACGGGATTAGGAGCGACGCCAGGGATTAAGGTACCAACTCCATGTATAAAAGTTACCTACTTTTTCTGACCAGATCAGTCGGAAACTTCGGGTCTTATGATCATCGTGATAAGATAAGATAATCCAAGATTCATGCTAACGTGTTTGGGCTGTGTGTAAGTTGCCGAAGGTAGTCACTGGTGGTGTTTGCAGCGTGCGCGTTATCTTTGTCAAAACCACTTGCTTCCTGGCTCAGTCAGGCCTGAGCATGGGTCCACCAACTAGCCCTGCTACAAGAATTTCCAGGTGGACTTCGGGAGGCCGAAATTTCGTCCTCCAGGTTTAGATTTGCAATGGCAAGTTGGGGTGATTTCAACTTTCTTCCTTGGTATCTACTAGGGGACAGTCATTTTTCCGTTGCGTCATTCCAAGCCTATGGAGAATCACCATTTTCTCCTTTCCATCTAATCCTGCTCCACTCAGTCAGTTTCATACTCCTTCTCAGAGGTTTATCCAGCTAACCTGGCTCGTCCTGTGCGCAGTTAAATATGTAATACCAGCTAACTCCCCATTTCCCATCGATATCCTATTGGATATTTTCGATTTCTACAGAATAAATGACCTTTATTCCTGGAATTACTTGCACGGATGGCTTACACTCATGCATGTATCCCGCAAATGGAGGCAGTGCATACTTGACTCTCCCTCCCGCCTGCAGTTGACCCTCTGTCTCAGAGAGGAAACACCCGTTCTGGACATGCTCACTCACTTTCCTCCTCTTCCAATAACCCTTGACTATTCATTCCACGAGAATGCCTCTGACCCCGAGGCTGAGAGTGGTGTACTTGCCGCTCTCGGATATGTCGATCGGCTGCATAGCATTACGCTAGATGGACCAGACGGGATACTGCACAAGCTAGCCTTGACAATGGATGAATTCATCCCAACGTTGACATACCTCAAGCTCTCAACTCACTCAAAATCGTTGAATCTACCAAGAGCATTCTTGGGGGGAGATGCACCGAACCTACGCCACCTATGCCTTGACGGCGCTTATCTCCCAACTTTACCATCGTTGCTCTCTTCGGCACGATTCCTTACCTCCCTAGCACTTCGGGTCCCTAAAAATGAGCATCATTCACCTGGAGAATTAGCCGAGTGCTTGCACGCACTTCTCCAGCTCAAAGATCTCTCCCTGAATTTCCTTGCTTTTGATCCCAGCTCGCTTATCAATACGGAATCGTCCCACTCAGGCCAGCAAGTATCGGAGCAGCATTTTATCCTTCCTCAACTTGAACAGTTCGACTATTGTGGTGAGAGTAGATATCTGGAGGTCCTGGTGGGTGGACTTAGGATGCCACATCTCAAGCATCTGGACGTCAGGCTTTTCCCTCGGCTTACTTTCACCACCCCTCACCTCAGCCGTCTGATAGAGAACTCAATAAATTTGGTACGATTCTCAGCTCGCATAATCTTCACATCGAACTTTGCTGTATTGCACATACATCCTCCATCTGATGACGATGAAAGCGGAAGGAGAAGCGGGATGCGCATTATTGTCTCCCACGAACGATTCGATTGGCAGGTCCATTCGATGGCGCAGATCTGCAGTGGGCTCAGTCCTGTTCTGTCTGACGATGTTCGTAACCTCATTTTCGACCACGATCTGGACAAATTGCCGTCGAATTGGCAGGGCGAAGTTGATCCGTCACTATGGCTTGCGCTCTTAGCGCCATTTCGCCATGTGCAGAACATGTGGTGCTCGGTAGCGCTCGTGGAAGAACTTGGAAATGCGCTCGCAGCGGAAGTTGGAGACGGGTCTGAGGCGGATGAGGTTGCGGCAGTGGTGCCTGAGCTAAGTATGATTATTACGACTTGGCACAGAATCAGGGCGCAAAGTGATATCCCCCGTCGTGCCTTCAATCGTTTTCTTACACTGCGCCGCAGCGCCGCACGTCCTGTGTTGCTGGAACATTACGGGGGCGTTTTTCGCGTGATTCATTCCCATCCCCCATCGTCGCTAAAAAGGTAATATCGTCACACGACTCACCGCTGACATCCCTAAAGTGGGAATCGTATCACACGGCTGTAATTTGTAATAATATTTATTTTAAACGGAAGTTATCATTGAATATTTATTTTAAAAAGGAAAGTTATCAACAAAATATCATTACAAATCAGCTGGAATAAGATCAGATAAGGATTAGATAAGAACTTTGGTGTTGTCGCGCGTTCTCACTACTCTATGTCTAGTTATTGACTTTCATTGTGTATCATGTTTCTCATCAGAATGTGTGGGTCTGGAGTGTTATTATCCATTGCATGGGCAAGAGGAGCGAAAATGTTAAGCATTTTCACTATTAGGTTTTTTTATTTTTGAAATCAAATTATTTACACTTCAGGACCTTGCCCAAATCACACAGCTACTACCAGTACATAGTAACTACTGTTGTGAACATGACAGAAGGGTGGAAACCACCATGTGCAAAACCTCTTGGTAGAGGGAAACAAGAGAGATGGTGTGTAATAGAGTGGAGAGAGGAAGAGAGCCTGTGTGTTGGAGAAGAAAGGTGAACTTACCCATAATACCCAATGTCACCAACTCAGACTTAGTCCAGATCGCAAGGTCGTCTCACCAAAGGAGGCCATGTGAAGGCCTGCGTGTCCTGGATGAAGGTGAGGGGGGTGAGGTCGTCGCATGAGCAGAGCCGGTCTTTCACTATTAGGTTGAATATTGTCTACATGTCACATGACTTTGATTTGTAATGCTTTTTTGTTGATCAACGATATTTCCCTTTTAAAATAAATATTTAATGATAACTTCCTTTTTAAAATAAATAGTATGACAAATCACAGTCGTGTGACAAGATTACCACTTTAGGGATGTCAGCGGTGGGGGAGAGTTGGGTGAGCTAGAGCACCCTTAGGCGTAGGCGCTAAGTTTCCGGTAGTCTGTTAGTACACAGCACTGTAACACTTCCTTTCTGGTTAAATTCTCCCAATTACATACACTCTGAATCTCACGACTCTGGCCTTGCAAGGCGCACATCCCGTCATCGATCGACCAACTAGTTGGTGGGCATGGTGTTGGAATAGCAGCCAGCACGGATAAGATGCCAGCCCGGACCAATAACGCTTACACGCGTTTTATCATTTATAAGATAGACTACTGCGTAGTTTAGAACCTCAGACTTCTACTACAAAGACTGAGGTTAGTACCATTCTCACTCGTAGCTACAGCATTCCTTTACTGACTCTATTACTGTAGCTATTCGCTATATAGGTACTAGTTACTCAATATAGTCTTCTACAACATGTGGAATAGCAGCACGCACAGAAAGGTACCGGAGATGGTGGGCCGGACTAACAACTACTATACGACTTGACTTACATTCACATTCCAATATGCGTATAAGATAGACTACTGCGTCGCGTTTAGAACCTCAGTCTTCTACTACAAAGACTGAGTTAGTACATTCTCAATCGTAGCTACAGCATTCATTAACTGACTCTATTACTGTAGCTATTCGCTATACAGGTACTAGTTACTCAATATAGTCTTCTACTACAAAGACTGAGCTATTCGCTATACAGTCTCCTATACAACAAAGACTGAGGTATTCGCTATATAGTCTCCTACACATGGGGTGGGGACGGACAGGCAATTGAAATGAATTATTTTTTTTTGTTTGATTTGATTAAGTTTGACTCGACGCCATCACTCAGGCAGGGCACTACCGAAAACCAATGTCTTCTCATTTTATCAAATGTCAATATTTATAGTGTAAGGATGGCTCAGGCGTTGAGCATGAAACCGTCAGCTGTCGCACTCCTGGTTGCATTCACTTCCCTCTTTCATTGCGAGCCCTGAATTAAAAAAACTTCTGACCTTTATCCAGTCTTAGTTTATAAAACCATCTTACTATACTACGAAGGGATTAATGCAAGGTGTGAGCATTCGACGAATATCTCCCTTATCAGTACATAAATCCAGCACTTTCCGGGCCGCCTGCCTGTCCATTCCTTATACTCATTTTCATACCTCACCTCTCCATCTTCACCTCTCCGTCTTTATTGCATGGCTTTCACTTGGTCCTTATTCAAATCACTCTCTATGGCTTGCCTTTACTAAAACACTCACCCACAAAATTGGACTTTCAACAAGTATATAAAGGTATCTACAAATGCTTGTAGTAGTCCAGCGAACACGCAATCTAGCGATTTCCTCAGTTCAAGCACGATACGTCCACATTCGATCTAGTTATCTCCAAGGGCGCGCTCTCTCCCTCTCCTATAACTCTCTCACATTCAGGGAACACTTTTCCTCGCACTCACCGCGGATCAGATCCGTACAATAGGTCCCAAATTCGATAGGGGCCAGCTCGTATCGTATCTCCGCACATCAGAATGTCGACAGTAGTGGTCTTCATGGGACGGAAGGTAGGGAATGGAAGCTCGACCGCGCCCGGGCTGAGGGGAATCCCCATGTTCTCTTTTTTTTGCCGCGTTGACCACCTCTCTGCGCGTTATACTTATCATTGTCTTTCTGGATCGAGTGGAACATTCCTTGTGCCTAGCATAACATTAATGTCTAATAACTCTACCCTGTCCTTTTTAGGCGCCATGCTCCAACAACAATTGCTCAATGTCATGCTTTCCACCAGCTGCCATGAGTGGAGTCCAGGAACCTGCATGCACATCTGCTCCGTGCGCAAGTAGTACCCGTGCCACCTCTAGCTTTCCGTCGAACGATGCCAGGTGCAGTGGGGTGTTCTCTATATCATTTCGTGCATTCACGTTGGCTCCGTGTTCAAGAAGGAGCCGCGCGATCCTGGCATTTCCGCTTGAGCTTGATGATGTCATGTGCAATGGCTTCCAACCCTGGTTATTCTGTGCCTCGATATCAGCGCCGTTCTGAAGCAGCAAGCGTACAAATTCGAATTGTCCGTTGTAGCATGTCGAATGCAATGTCGTCCAAAGAAATTCGTTCCGCACATCCACATCCGCTCCATGATTGAGCAATAGCTCTGTAACCTCAAAATGTCCGCCCACAACTGCAGCCCACAATGGATTCTTCCTCGATCCCTCACTTTTATGCGCATCAGCCCCGTGCTCAAGTAGGAGACGCGCAACTTCAACATGTCCCCTGTGCGATGCTGCACCCAATGGACTCCCATTGTTCCCACCACTGGCATTAACGGTCTGTGGCTGGGTGGTCACGAGGTACTCTGTCAGTCCATGGAGTCCACATAACGCCGCATAGTATAAAGGTGTTGCACTGGTCTGCTGTGGGTGTTCCTTGATATCCTTGATCGACTGCTCCATGTCATCGTCCACATCATGGATCCAAATCCACGCTCGAAATATGGCATGGTCGCATCAAAGAGACGCTCCATGCGGTCTCCAATCTGTGACGAAACACTTTTGAATCCGGCGTGCTTGACCCAGTTCTGAGCTGCATAAACGGCTAGGGGAAATGTCTTTAGGCTCTCCCTGTTGATGCCCTCATCAAACTGGAGCAGCGTGATCAGGCATGCCTCTGCAAGAATCCCATGTGCTGGTTCGAATGGGATATAGTAACGCGAAATGATTGCAACCCCTGCGGCGGAAAGGCGATCTGAGGTCAGGAATTCCTTCACCGAGAAGTGCGAGAATTGAACAATTTGAGAGCCTTGCATATCAATGACAGAGATTAAGCTCGAGCATGCAGAGAGTACTGCCTCTTCTGCATCATCCGGACGCCATCCATCTTCCAATTTCGGCACTGCATGGGAGTCAAATTGAATCGCAAAGATTTCCGCGAGTTCTTCAACCTGAAGCGGTCGAACGGATGCGATAAGACACTGGAACAACCGGTGAGCGTGTTGCCATTTCTCTTCTGGAATTCCTTCTAATGCTCGTTCATATGTTTTATCCAGCGTGGTCGGCAGTTCGTTCAGAGCACGCTTGATACTTGCTGGAATACATCGACGGAGAGTGTCTAGCTGACAAGTCACCCATCGGAACCTGTATTATAGTATCAGTAACAATTCGAGGGCAAAATAGCAGGGACACATACATCCCGCCAGCTCTTTCAGAGAGGGTATTAATAACAAGTTCTTTATCTTCCACTCGCCATCTCCGCATTGCTTTGTCCGAATTAACAAAAGATTGGATATAATCAAGGATGTCCTCTCTTTGACCAATTTCATCGTGAAGAGATATGCGTCGCGATGAGGGTGTCAATGGATCAAAGACGGCTCGGATATCTTGCTCGGGACGACTCGTGATGCATAAATATAAATTTGAGCATTGCCAATTCACGAGATCGTCCAATAGCTTCAAGACTTTTTCACGTGGAGATGGAGTTCCTGTTTATTCGGACATTCGTCTAGCGCATCGATGATTATGTAAATTGGGAGTTGTCCTGGGAGTTCAAGCATGGTTCTTAGACATTTTGCGAGGGTGCCTTCGCTCGGCTGTTCGGAGCCCTCGCGGTGGGTGATGAATAGCTGTGAGAGTATGGCACAACAATCCTCAGAATAGTCGCAGAGCTGGATGAGAAGGGAGGAAAGTAAGCCGCGGAGGTCGCGTTTTGCGAGATCCCTAAAGTCGAAATAGAAGTATCCCATTAAGGCTGTTCCGAACTCCCGTACGCGCTTGATTTCTTCGATGACAGCAGAACTTACATACGAGGATAAGCTTCGTAGGGCAGAGACAACTGGCGCAACAACTTACCAGAGAATGCTCTTTCCTGAGCCCGCTGCGAAGTCAGAGAGCAATTAAGAGAGATCAATGCGGGAACAGTGAGACAAGCGTACGATTTCCGCGTATCCACAGCAAGGAACCGTGCGCCTTCCATTCATTGAAAGTTCGACCTTGAGTAAACCACGTCGCCGTATCACCATGGTGGGCTTCCTGGGCGATGTTGTGATTTATTGAAGGATTTGGAGGAGAGAACCATGTTCGAAGCTTCTCTCGCGACTGGTTTCCTGTCACCCTATTTAGCCGCCAGCAATAGGCGATCGCAATAGGAGAAACTAACGGCCTAATTTGACTGTTGCTGTTTTAATCCCAGTGTCAGCACGACAAAGTGTGAATTGTTGAATAACATTTGTGCACCTTCTTTGATCACCTTGACATTCTCGTCGACGATGTATGTGACCTCCTTCATTGTCTTCACGTTGCTGTCTACATTGTGGGTGACCTCCTTGACCACACTCGTGTTCTTATTGACATCTTCTACAACCTTCTTCATGACCCTCACATTCCCATCTACCTCTTCTGTCGTCTCCTTAATCACCTTTACTTTTCTATCAATATCATGTGTCACTTCCAAGTTCCTCGCCACACCCATCCTAGCCTCTTCCTGGGTGAGTGTATCCAGCCTTTGTAGCGCGTCTTCAACCTCTGTCCCTCCCACAAGCTTTTTAAGATACTTTTCTGCACAGTTGTTAGCTAAATAAACACAAAAATTGATATGAGCATGAATTAGCTCACTGATTCGTCGTTGGGTCATTGCTTTAGTGGAAACCGCAAGAATGGCTAGTACTTGGGCCATTATCTTTCCAAGCAGCTCCGTGAAATGTGGCGTGAGCGGAATACCAGTGTATATGTTGAGACGTTGAAGGAAGTTCTGGATGCGCTCAAATAGGTTGGCGAGGGTCTCGTGGCTTTTGACAACGTCCTTGGCTGCCTGAAGGTGTCTGGAGTTGCAGAGACAGGTGTTGTGGAACACTGAAAGAAACATACTGCCAGGAGAACGCCAACACCAGCAAATATCACCTTTCCAGGAGAGAATAGCTGATAAATAGATATATAAACAAGTTATGCAGAGCAAAAGGATTGGTTGGTGCTTACCAGCCCGATTCCTTCTCCAAGTGTGGCCGAAAATGTAAAGAGGATATGAACGATTGGATCAAGCCATTTGATTATTCTATCATCTCCCTTGCGGAATTCTTCGAACGCATTGGCTTGTTTCCGAAATATGACCAAGATCGCATCAGGAGAGTGGGAATTGTGAAGAACGGCAGCGAAGGGGTTCATATCTAGATCTTGTCCGGTTATTTTCTTGTACTCCTTGGATGCATTCTCGAATATTGAGATGAAATTGGAGGTACAATAGGGAGCGGTGGTTTGGTAAGTTGCAGACATGGGGATAGATGTTGTTGAGCGGTTTAGGTGAGAGGCACTGGGCCAATATTGTCGTACCCCGCCTCATGAGCGCCCAAAGAACACCTGAGGTGATGCGACCGATATACTGGATATAGATATAGGAAGATAGACAGACGAGTGATCAGCCGGGAAGAGGTCACGGGCGTGAAACATCACGTGCCTTTTGCAATACTTTCTTTCATGCTTTCATGCCTTTTTCTTTCGAACATTTTGACTATATGCCTGACTCAGTAGCCAGGTGTGGATATTCTCGGTTCGTTGACTACAGCTAGCTGAAGACATCCTTCGCTCCCGTCTAATATAGACACTGGAGTAGAGTATAACACACATAAATTAACACACTGGGGAATAAATATTACATGCTGGCCCCACTCCTGGGATCTTCGGAGCCGGAACCTGATCCATATCGACGTCATGACATCTTGCACAATATTGAGGTACCTGCATGGATGAGGAGGAAGAAAAGGAAGGACCATTGAATGAACCCGCGGCGGAGTATGTTTTGAGTCAGGTGGCAAGTGCACTGGCGAGCGAGTTAAGTTGTGTTGAGCCGGGAACGGATCAGAGTAGGCCGGACCGGATCAGAGGTGACCGGTGTTGCCAGTGCAAGACGACACTCGTTTATTATGATTATCTATAATTAAGTACAATCCTTATGATCACAGCACAGCACACTCCTTACAGTATTTAAGGACAATATTTCTGTATCTTACAAAGTAGTTTTTTGACCAGAATCATCTTGCTATGTTTAGGTAGCGCTTATCTAACCTCGGGTTGCGTTTCCACAAGCTGTTGATCATGCACGACTTGGTCATGAACGGGCATATCAACATTGATTGCTTGGTGTAGTCTGTTTTCGATTCTAACTTCGTTGTTGCCTGGGTTGTCAACGTTTCTTCAATCAATTCTGGCTCATCTAATGCTCGCAATTAAATGTTCTCCTACACGATGCGCGTCTATCACCTATATCTGGCATAGTATGTCAAGGTCATCTGAGATCTTGGGCGGGGCAGTGTACCTTGGTACTCACCCCCAACCCTAGTCGTACCAACACGACCAACGACCTTACTTGACTTGACTTCCGCCAATCGCAGCACCCCCATGTCTGCAACTCAGAAACCAACCCCTCCTTCCTCTACCTCCAACTTTATCTCAATCTTCGACGCTGCCTCAAAAGAATATAAGAAATTAACCAGACAAGACCTGGAAACTCATCCATTCTCTGCTGTCCTTGATAACTGCGAATCCCCTGATGCTGTCTTGGCCATATTCAAAAAGCAAGCTAACGCGTTCGATGAATTCCGCAATGGAGATGATAGAATAACGAAATGGCTTAATCCAATCGTACATATCCTGTTTACATTTTCGGCCACACTTGGAGAGGGAATCGGACTGGTAAGCCTTGAACAGTGCCTGTTTCTCTATGTCACTCTGTCCCACTGCTTTTATCTTTTTAGCCTTTTTCACCTGGGAAGGTAATCTTTGCCGGAATCGCTGTTCTCCTCGCGGTAAATCTCTTCTCCTGTTCCTTAACACATGTCCCCGTGACATACAACACGACCAGGCTGCTAAGGATGTTGTTGCAAGCCACGGAACACTCGCCACCCTTTTCGAACACATCCAAAACTTTCTTCAACGTCTCAAGATATACGTTTCTATTCCGCTCACAGCCGAGTTCACGGAGGTGCTCGGGAAGATTATGGCCCAGGTATTATTCATTCTCGCGCTATCCACTAAATCAATGACCCAGAGACGAATCAGTGAGTAAATTTACCGTCATACTCTATATCATTCCTTGCTTAATAAATATACAGAAAAATATTTAAAAAGGCTCGTCGGACGGACGGACGTCGAGGACGCGTTACAAAGGCTGGACATGCTCACCCAGGAAGAGACTAGGATCGCTGTCGCGAGAAATTTGGAGGTGACACATGAGGTTGATGGAAACGTGAAGGCGATTAAGGAAACGACACGAGAAGTAGACGGGAATGTGAAGGTCATAAGAGAAGTTATGCAAGGCGTCAGTAGCAATACGAAGGTGATGAAAGAGGTCGCGTACGAGATGGATGGGAAGGTAAAGGCGATGAATGAAGTCACGCAAAATGTGGACAGGAAGGCTGAGGTGATAAAGGAGGTGGTACAGGATGTCTGTAAGGATACAAGGGTGATCAAGGCGGTTACACACATTGTGGACGATAATGTGAAGGTGATTAAAGAAGGTGACCAAATTTTGTTTAACTATTCAAAGATTTTGATGCTGACTCTATTGTTGCGGGATAGCAACAGAGAAATTGAACCGTTAGTCTTTCTCTTGGTTATCGGCTGGGGCCCTGAACTGACAACTTGACAGGAAACCAGTCACGAGAGAAGCTTCGAGGATGGCTATCTCCTCCAAATCCATCGATAAATCACAATATTGCGCGGGAAACACACCACGGTGGAACCGCAACATGGTTTACTGAAGGCGGGACATTTGATGAATGGAAGACGAATGGATCTTTATTGTGGATACGCGGAAATCGTACGCTTGTCTCACTGTTCCTTGTTTGATGTGTCTTAATTGCGTCTCTCACTTCGCAGCGGGCTCAGGAAAGAGCATTCTCTGGTATGTGTCCGCGTCACTTGGCCCAGAGCTACGAAGCTCATTCTGGTCAATAAGCTCAGCGATTATCGAGGATGTTAAGCGTATGCAACAGTTTGGAGTAGCCTTGATGGCATACTTCTATTTCGATTTCAAGGATTTGGCAAAACGTGACAGCCGTGGCTTACTCGCCTCTCTTCTCATTCAGCTCTGCGACTATTCTGAGGATTGTTGGGACGTCCTTTCTCAACTCTATACCATTCACCGTGAGGGAGCGGACCAGCCGAGCGAAGCCACCCTCGCAGAAAGTCTAAGGATCATGCTTGAACTCCCAGGACAACTCCCAATTTACATAATCATCGATGCGATAGACGAATGTCCGAATAACACAGGAACTCCATCCCCACGTGAGAAAGTCCTCAAATTCACAGAGGATCTTGTGAATTGGCGTTGTTCAAATCTGTGCATTTGCGTCACGAGTCGCCCTGAGCAAGATATTCGAACTGTCCTTGACCCATTGACACCCTCATCGCGACGCGTGTCCCTTCACGATGAAAGTGGTCAAAGAGAGGACATCATAAATTACGTCGAATCGTTTGTTCACTCTGACCGCGCAATGCGGAGGTGGCGAGTGGACGACAAGGAACGTGTTATTAATACGCTCTCTGAAAGAGCTGGCGGAATGTATGGCATCACTTTTTGTATCCCCAATCGTTGTTACTGATGCTATAGTACAGGTTCCGATGGGTGACCTGCCAGCTAGACACTCTCCGTCGATGTTTTCCAGCAAGTATCAAGCGCGCTCTGAACGAACTGCCGACCACGCTGGATGAAACATACGAACGGACATTGGAAGGAATTCCAGAAGAGAAATGGCAACATGCTCGCCGGCTGTTCCAGTGTCTCATCACATCCGTTCGACCGCTTCGAGTTGAAGAACTTGCAGAGATCTTTGCGATTCAATTTGACTCGCAAGCAGCGCCCGAATTGGAAGATGGATGGCGACCAGATGATGCAGAAGAGGCTGTGCTATCGGCATGCTCAAGTTTAATTGCTGTCGTTAATGCCGAAGGCTCACAAATTGTTCAATTTTCACATTTCTCGGTCAAGGAGTTCTTAACCTCGGATCGACTCGCCACAAGAGGAATAGGAAGCATTTGTCGTTACTATATCCCATTAGAGCCTGCGCATATGATCCTTGCACAAGCCTGCCTCACCACGCTGCTTCATTTCGATAACGATATCAACAAGAATCGCGTAAAGAACTTTCCGTTGGCTTTCTATGCAGCTCAGTACTGGATCAACCATGCCATGTTCAAAAATGTGTCATCTCAGCTTCAGGATCGCATAGAACGTTTATTCGATCCCACCATGTCACACTTCCGAGCATGGATTTGGATTTATAATATGGATCTGGGCAAACCACCGTCGATGAGCTTCTCTCCGAACAACCACCGCCACCTAGTGTAACGCCTTTATATTATGCGGCATTATGCGGGCTTCGTGGCTTGACAGAACACCTCATCATAAAGCAGGCGCAGGATGTAAATTCAAGTGGTGGGACCCATGGGACTCCATTGGGCGCAGCATCTACGGGGGACATGTCGACGTTGCGCGTCTTCTACTCGAGCTCGGGGCTAATGTCAACGCAAGAGGCAAGTCTTTGACGGCTCATTGTGGGCAGCAACTAGGGCGGGCATTTAGGGTCATGGAGCTCTTGCTCGTGAACGGAGCGGAGGTGAACGCTCAAAACAATGTTGGTTGGACTTCATTGCATTCTGCTTCCTACAATGGCAAAATCGAAGCTGTACGTTTATTGCTGCAGCACAACGCCAATGTCAATGCCCGAAATAATTCGGGCTGGACCCCCCTGCACCATGCGTCGGTTCAAGGACATCACTGGATCGTGCAGCTCCTTCTTGAGCACGGAGCCGACGCGAATGCGAAAAACAAAATCGATTCATCCCCACTACACAAGGCAGCGAGTGAGGGGAAACTCGAGGTCGTGCGAGTACTACTGGCGCATGGAGCGGACGTGCATGGGGGACGTCGCGGGGAGTGGACCCATTAAATGCGGCACGAAGACACCACGATGTTGAGCAGCTGTTGCGGGAGTATGGCGCGGAGAGGAAGTAGACCGTAGCGGATAATGAGACATGTCCTACTTCGTGCGAAGACACGCAAACAAATCCTCCTGGTTCATACTAGTAGTAGCACATTTGACTGTATAACGCAACTAGTGCTTGGGACTCGGAGACTGTCCTTATGACGTTCATCCATTCTTCGGGTAATGGTGATTTGTCTTAGGCTTCAGTTCATGAACGACACTTTAAGCCTCCTTTTCACTCACTTACCATTTTGGTGTTATTGGAACAATACATGAGCAAGTTCAGTCATTAGTGTAGTGTAAGGATGGCTCGGGCGTTGAGCATGAAACCTCCAGCTATCGCCACTCCTAGTTAAACTCTTCTCTTTCATTACAAGCTCTGAGTTAGAGCACTTATGAATTAGTTTCAAACATTCGACGTTTATCATATTATCAGCACATGCACATGATCCCGGGCCCCCTGCCCGTCCATTCCTATGTAAGGATGGCTCGGGCGTTGGACGCGAAACCTCCGGTCATCACCACTTCTGGCAGGACCCGTTTGCTCTCATTCTTCCATACTATACTGTCAATAAATTTTCTAACATTTGCCTGACTTTAGTTTCGGACAGACTCTGACACCGGTGCAAAGCGTGATTGATCTATGGTACAAGTAATTTTACTTAGCATATTACAGGGATTGTGCGCGTTCCGGGCCGCCTGCCTATTCTTTTCCGTACACCCGGCTACCCGGTTTCTCCCTTACTCCCTTTTACTTATTCCACTTTCGTTCACCCCACATGGCTTCACCTCTGTTAAATTCTAAAAACATTCCTTCAGCTAGGTCTCTCCACAAGTATATAAAGGTACATACAATGCTTGTAGTAGACCGGCCAGCAACTAGCAATCTAGCTTCTCTCTCTCTCTCTCTCTTTGTGTGCAAAAGAACAGTTATTGAACAAGGCGCAAGGTCAATCGAACCATCGGCACCGTCATCAGTAAACATTCAGCACGATCCAACGCTCATCGACTTCATTACGTCGCGCGGGCTCTTCTCTCTCCTCTTCTCAACTTACTGCTCACCTGCTCCTCAGGAACAGGCTTTGCTTCGCACTCACCGCGGATAGGCTCCGCACACCTACCTCTGTCACCTCCCCGCCTTTATGGCCAGGTTTTCACCATCTCTATGTCTTTATTGCCTGGCTTTCTCCTACTTGTCTCCTTTCATTCAAATTCATCCTCTTCTGCTTTATAACCAGGTCTCTCTGCAAATATATAAGGGTAAATACAGTGCTTGTAGTAGACCACTGCAGCCAGTGAGCCACCAGAAGCAGAAATCAAACAGCATTTCTCTCCCTTGTTGTCTTTCTTTTTGTGTGCTAAAGAACTTCACGACGACGTCAAGCGTAAGGTCAAACGGAATCAGCAAGCAGCGTATTCGCAAGTACAAGCACGATACACCTTCTTCAAAGTCTTAGTTGTCGCAGGGGCTCCTTCTTCTAGCTCTCTCCTCTCTTTTCGGGAAAACTTTGCCTGGATTGGATCCGTACAGTAGAAAGTCCAAGTATTTTAGGGATGGCTCGGGCGTTGGACGTGAAACCTCGGCCGTCACCACTTCTGGCTGGACCCGTTTTCTCTCTCTCTCAAGTCATTGCAATAAAATTTCTGACACTACTCACACCTTTAATTCGGACAAACTCTGATACTGGTACAAGTGCCAATTGATGTAATTTACCACACGTTCCAGGCCGCTTTCCCGATAATTCCCTTACGTCACCCGGCTTCCGAGTCGCTTATTCTATTGCCACGTTTCACCCTCTTTCATTCACATTATCTGCTTCATAACATTCTTTCAACTAGGTCTCTATAAATGATTGTAGTAGACAAGTCATGAGCCAGCAGACGCAGAAGAAATCAAACGGCATTTCTCTCTCTCCCTCTTTTCTCTTTGTGTTCTAAAAGAACTTCTCGACGACGTCAAACACTAGGTCAAATGGAATGCCAGCGTATTCGCAAGTTTAGGCATGACATACCCTCATTCGAAGTCGTAGTTATCTTGGGACTCCTTTCTTCTCTTTCTTCTCTCTCGTCTCTCCCCTGCCTCTCTTCTTTAGGGATCACACTTTGCCTCGCACTCACCACGGATTGGATCCATACAGTATCAAGTCATGATCATGCTTAACAAGTGTTCATTAGCCCTGTTAGGTGATATTCTTTCTAACGAGTGTGCTTACTCATGCGTGAGGTTTCCCTGAGCTCGGCTCATTTATTGTATGGACTTGTTGCCACGCGCTTCTATAAACGCCGAGCTTCTGATGCATTACAAGAAAACCCGTTACATGTCGAGACTTAACCAGCGATATGTTGTACATTTTATATAGCTCCTCCCTTTCCCCTTCCCCCATCCAGTTCCCCTTTCGTTCTTTTTTTTTTTCTTTCTCAAAATTGATTATAATCAGTGAAAGAAATGGCGACGGCACTCTCTTCAACGCTCGAGAGAGAGCCTTACCGCCCAAGAGATTCATGACGTACGTGAGCGAGGCTACTGACTGCTCACATCAATGGTGTCATCCTGTGTCGCGCCTTTAACCGCACTTTCCTCAGTCTTCGTCACCCAAACCAGGGTCATTTGGATCTCCCCAAAATCCATAGTCTGGACGGCTACGCGCCAAGAGATCCTCGTAGGCCGAGATATCTTCCCCAATTCCCGGGAACGTCTCCGGCGACAACCCCGCACACCAAATGTCATACGCCGTCAACGGCACCTCGTCATTATCTTCAAAATCCTGCGGAAAGTACGGATTCGGTTTATCCTGTGGCACGACGTGTATGGCAGAATCGGTGGAAGAGAGAGCTAAGAACATCCGAATCACTGGTAGCGGCGAGTCTTCTTTGGAAATTAGACCGACATGATATAGACCCATGAAGTCGAAGCGGTCCCGACGGACACTGTCCTGGAAAATCGAGTCGTTTGTGACCTGAATGAGAATGGCCGTCACGGTGTCACGCGACAGCACATCTCCCGAGTAGCAGACCGGAAGGACGATGTCGATGCCACGATAGATATCATAATCGCGCACAATGATGGCACCGCGCGTGATGAACTGCCACAGGAGACGAACGTTCACATTGTCAGGGTTTCTGATCCTGATGACGTGATTGAACCACATCCGTGAGTCCTTGAACGTTTCAAACAGCGGCTTGTCCTCGTTTTCACGGAAATAGGCTGGCCTCGCAGTCTCCAGCTGTCCGTGTATAGATTGTGGAAGCAACGCCTTCAAGAACTGTTCTACGGATATCGTCCGGTTCCCGCCCTTCGCGGCTGTATCACGTGCCTGCATAACAAGAAGCAATCCGACGAGTTCTCCGTGATAGCCATGGTCGATGATATGCACGTCCGGAAAGTTTGCCAAGTGCCGCGCAGGACTTATTTTTGTTTCAGAAATGGCTTCGGCGGCGGCTTCGGCGAGTAGTGGCTCCGAGCCAACGAAGCTCTCAATCTCATCAAGTTCGAGATTTGCTTCCAAGCAAATCAGCGTGTGCTCCTCGATCTGCCTACGCAGGAAAGGGTACATGCTCATCCTCACGCCTTTGAATTGTACAAAAAAGCGCGTGGAAAGGCAGGCGAAGATGCAATCATAAATAGCTTGCGAAGAGCCTGGCATATCTCCTTCTTTGAGTCGATCGCGACTGTCTAGTAACTTCCGCTTGGCGAAGGATATAGGGTCCCAGTGGATATTTAGGTCCTTTGCAGCGTCATAGTGAGCGGCAAAGCTATTCGAGCAGGAAACGTGAAGATAATTGTTGGATGGATAAAAAGAAAGGCGTACAGCGGGCGGCCGAGGTGACAAATCCATCTATCCTCGGTGACTGTACTCAAGGTGACAATGCCTTCTTCAGCTTCGAATTCAAAGAGATCGAAAGGTGCAGCATCTGTGATAGGGGGTAGACGTTCGGGAGCGTATTGTACCAACCGGTTCGAAGGGTGCCGATCTAGTGGATGTTCCCAAGAAAAACGAACACTATCCACTGCCGAAAGGAACAAAGTGAAAATCCCAAAGTTTGAAACCTCCCTCAGGGCGGCGCGCAATTGCAAAAATATTGACCATCCCCGGTCTCGTTCGAGATGCGTAAGCTCACGCGAATCGTCAAAGGCAAAGATGATGAATGGCTGCTCCTTGTAGCCATATTTATTCTCGAGCGCCGTCGAATTTACGAACAGAACAACTGCCTCGGCTGCATCGCGCACTCTTGCTCTCACAGAATCCATGTCTGGCTTACAGTGATCAAGCAAAAAGAATTTAGGTAGGCTCAATACGGACTCACCGGTAGTGATGGTGGGGAAAACAGACTTCGTTTGTATGACATCATCAAAAAACTTCTGACGATAAGCATTGGCCTTCTCAAAAGTCTGACCCTCTGTCATGAGTTTGCGGAAAGCCGCTGCAAGTCCCACTTGGCGCTCCTCAGGAGGTAGCTCTGAAGCGCTTGTCTGAGGTGTTTTCTTTTTTTTCTTTTTTTTCTTTTTTGGAATCGTTGTCTGAGGTGTTGGGTTCGCCGATGAAGGAGGATCTGTGCCTGAGATTCGTTGTTAGTAATAAGTCACTGGTAGCAGCCGTCGTGAAACCGATTACCAAACTGTTCTTTTTCGATGGCCTGCAAACGCACAAGTAAAACGGTGCAAAGCGAATACAGGAAGTTATAGAACTTCGTTAACGCTTCGTCTCGCCCATAAGTCAAAGTTTTGTACAGCCAGTCGCGCAGCCTGTCATCTGTAGGCGGGAACCCTAGAGAGAATGATGAGACGACTGTTTTTCATCAGGAAAAAGGGCGGGGCTGGAGACGTGCTGAACCTTTTATTTGAGGATCGCGTAAGCAAATGGGCACTGTGACGATCTTCTTCGCTAATTCATCCACCATACGAGATTTTCCCGTGCCTGGCGAGTTTAGGATACTGGCATGCCGTACATATATTGGACCTGTATCACTATTGTATGCGGTGATAATGGCACAGAGTAATTCCATTCCTGTGCCTTCATACTCTCGATTCCATGACTGTAGGACAACTAGAAAAGTGATGTTTTATACGACGCCAGATGTAATTCCAGGATGTGAACATACTACGACCATAATCGTCAGAGAGTGCGTCACCAGTATCCGTATTTTGGTTTGAATCGGCGGCCCTTTCTTTTTGCAAAATCTCTGAAATAGAGAGGGACAAGCATACGATGAAGACATTTAAAACGCGTCAATAATAAAATTTAAAAAAAAGGCTGTTGTAACTACCTAGCAGACGAATGGTACGGAATGACTTTTGTTCCAAGCACTCGTCCAAGAGAGGAGGAAGCCACGGCCTTGCCTCAAACAACCGATTTATCTTATCTACATAACCAAGTGACTCGCGACAGTATCTTCGATCTAGTTTGTCAAAACCGTTCACGACTACCTTGAGAATCTTCCAATGAGGTATGCGCCCAGACAAGATCTCGTCTGTGTCTGTATCGGAGGAATGGTGAAGGGCATGAAGGTCACATATGTCTAGCATCTTGTGGTATTCAGGAATGTATGTGTCCTCTACCATTTTGCTGTCCATCTGAGAGGGAACAGCAAGAAGAGGACCATGGCTGGTCGAAGTAGTAGCGCTAGCTTCACTCATGGTTAGAAGTGACGGTCGATGGTATACCGGTGGCGGACACCCCTTTCAGCAGTATGATCGCGTGCCACTGATTGGGTGTGACGACGACTTCCGAATGTCGTACCTCACTTGTCACTGAAATAAGTACATGATTTAACTCTATTTCATCTTGAATCATATCACGACGAAAATTCGCAACTCTACTTTAGAGCTTTCAGAGCAGATTAAGAGAAGATTGGTGAACTGATAGCAAGGTGTGACATATTGTGACAGGTCAACGAGCACTAACTAGTCTGAGTGCTTGCTTCATAACGGCGTTGCCTCTATCAGGTTGATTTCACCCCGACCCACCGCGCGACTTCATCGTATAAGTTAGATCTTTAAGCCCATGTACCCACTGAACAAATTAGCTAGAACACATCAAAGCAAAAGTAGATAGAGCAGTAATTTACTGTACAAAATTGCGACAATTCCGTGTGTCCAAAACGCTTTTCTTAGCCTAATTTCCACGTATTATGCAATCCTATCGTATCGTCTACTCCGTCGATGGGACCGGATAAAGGTGAGGAGCTACCTGCATTGTCCGCACCTTCTTCAGCCGTGCTATCGCCCATGACAGACCCTGCGCCTCCATTTCTGCTCTCCTCTTTCCCTTGCGCCGCCGCTGCGCCACCTCCACCGCGTGTCCGTTCACAGTAGTCACGGTAGCAACAGCACCAGTAGCCTTGGTCTTCATATTATCCGAGCGGACGATCTCGAGATGATCGAGGTACTTGGCGTCTACGCCACCCGTGACGTACTCGCCGGAGAAAACCGAACACTCGAACAGTTCGATGGACGGGTTCAACTGACGCACACTCGCAACGAGGTCCGGCAACGTCTGAAAGATGACCAAGTCGGCACCGATCGCGTCTGCAACCTGTTCCGTCGTCCGTCCATGTGCGACGAGCTCCGCACGCGAGGGCATGTCGATCCCGTACACGTTTGGATACCGGATTGGTGGCGCACAAGAGGCCATGATCACTTTTTTCGCCCCCACGTCTTTGGCCATCTGAATGATCTCCCGAGACGTTGTTCCGCGGACGATCGAGTCTAAAATAATCGTCAACCGCGGATCGAGATGCACTTTCCGAGCGGGGTATGGATTTAACAAAACAAGGTTAAAGCTTACCGTCAACGATCAGGACGTTCTTTCCCGCGAATTCGAGAGCCATGGCATTCAACTTTTTCCTCACGCTTTTTTTCCTATGTTGCGGCGTGAACCAAACACAAAAATTAGTTTGGATGAAAAACGCGTGACGACGTACCGCATCTGTTGCTCAGGCATGATGAAGGTGCGACCGACATATCTATTCTTAACAAACCCTTCGCGGTATGGCAAACCAAGACTCTGTGCGAGATTTAAGGCTGCGACGCGCGAGGTGTCCGGTACCGGGATGACGACGTCGACCGTGATCTGCTTTTCTGTGAGTACACGCTTCACCTCCTGTGCGAGCGCATTTCCCATCGCCATCCGACTGCGGTACACGCTGATCCCATCGATGACAGAGTCTGGCCGCGCAAAGTAGACATATTCGAATATATCAGGCGCAAAGTTTTCAGTGGGAGCGACTTGACGCCGCGACACGCCAGAACGTGTCAGTATCACCGCCTCGCCTAGAGGGTGGAACAGCGTTATGGATCGCCCGCTCGGTTGTGTGACGAACCAAATAGCGTACCTGGTCGTACGTCCTCCCAATCAACGAAACCTGCAACATCCGCCACAGCGCTCTCACTTGCGCACAGCCAATCCATAGCACCACTTTGCGCCGTGCGGCAGGCAACGCCCAACGGTCGTATTCCATTGGGGTCACGGAATGCTATGATCCCGAATCCGGCGAGCATGGCGACACATGCGTATGCCCCACGAGCCTGGGCCATAAGCCCGCCCACGGCTACGAATATGTCTTCCTCGTTGATGCGAAATTTTCCAGTATTATTTAAATTGTCTGCAAAGATATTAAGAAGAAGCTCGGAATCAGACGAGGTGTTGATATGTCGGTGTGCCACGGCATCCATAAAATGCAAAAGCGCGGCCGTGTTGATCAAGTTTCCGTTCTGCAGTTTGGCAGTGATATGTCATCACCGCAGGCAGGAAAGGTAAAGAATTTGAAGACCCTCACATGAGCGAAGGTGATTCCATAGGGCGAATTAACGTAAAATGGCTGAGCCTCGGCATGATGCGAACTGCCTGCTGTTGGGTAGCGAACTAAAGAACGTGCGATCACTTCAGTATCGTATACGAAACAAGCCGGAGAGAGAGGGAGGGGTAATTTTAGAGTCAGGTAACCCAAAATGTAGATAGATTCATTTGTGCGACCTTAACGTGGTCATATTCCGCGGATGTACTCTGAGCAAGGCGCTGACGTTGAAAGACAGAAAGGTAAATAGCCCGGTGTGAATGGGTTCATCATCGGAGCAGAGTGAAAATGGCACTATTGGAAAATTTCGGACTAGGACAGAGGCTCACCATGTCCGATGCCCATTCCACCAATCAGTCGCGCTATCGTGTCCTGCGTGAAGACGTCGCGAACCATGCCATTAGCCTTGCATTGATATAGGCGTCCCCTGGGCCCGCCCGTAACGATGCCACATGCATCCTGTCCTCTATGTTGTAGTAACGATAGACCCTCGCAGATCTCGGGTGCGGCGTTGAGGGTCGGGTCATGTAAGAGGAGTCCGAGAATTCCGCACACTGTGGAAGAAAAGAGGGAAGTGACTGATGAGACTTGATGTAAGCGCGAGTTTGGGCCACGATTCTCACTTAATTTGTGGAAAAGAGGAAGGGGTGGGGGATATAAAAGAGGGAGAGTGGAAGGGAAGCTCTGGAGAGAGAGGTGTGCGCGTCCCGAGAGTCTTTATAAATTTCAAGAGGTTTTCAGAGGGCTAGCCAGGTAAGTCATGATCTTGATTATAATAATAATCTAATCTAATCATAATTTTATTATCATTATTAAGCAAAGTAACAAATAACACGGAACATGGGCATAGAATGATGCCGAAAGAGCGAGGCAAGCGAGAGGGCGAGAGGCTCATCCGGCCCATAAGATACTTGCACGTGCCTCAGAATTATGATCACATGACACTGTCGCGGTCAAAAAAAGGAAATAGAAATGGAAATGGAAAAGAGGAAAGTGAAGATGGGATCCTTCGATGTTTGTATTTCGCTCTCTCCATCTTCTCGTCTGCCATTCCGTACTTCGCCATAAATGTTCTCTTTGTCGTTCCTAATAATAATACTTGCACTCTTCTCGCTCTCAGCCCACTCAATAGCATACAAGCACAAGCCTCAGCCGGCGTGGAATGGACTCACTCCCAAGGAGCATCGAAGCTACATTATTTACACCTTACTTTGTCCCGCCAGGCTCCAGGGGTTACGATTCTGCCTCTCCATTCGTGCATTACAAAGGCACCTGGATGGACATCTACTCCTCTCGCTTCGTCGGCGGCTCACTACGTAGGACGACTAAGAAAGGTGCTGCCGTATCTTTCACCTTCACCGGAACTGGGATAGAGTGGTTTGGCTCCATGGGTTCCCAACATGGCACAGCCGACGTGTATATAAACGGACAGCATATCAGGCGCGTCGACGCGTACGCAGCACACGACCATATCCAGCAACGTTTATTCTGGGATTTCAATCTTCCGTATAGAAAGCATACCATCAAGGTGGTGCACGCAGGAAAGAAGGGAAAGCACGGTAGGCAAACAATTATCGACGTAGACGCATTTGTCGTCACCAAGGGTCTTGCACCACCGCCGCCTCTTGGGGCGAATCGGCAAGTGGCGCCAGTGCGGCCAACGATCCAGAACCTAGAGCAGGCAACAACCACGAATTTCTCGTCACTCCAAAGCTGGGAGTTAATACAGAAGGGTACAACAGGTGTCAACGCGATGCAACTCGCGATCATCTCTCCGACACACGCATTGATCCTGGACAAAGTGGAGCACAATCCCCTGACAATCGACAACCGCCACCCAGCATGGGGTGCACTCTATAACCTCAACACCCACGCCGTCACCGCGCTACACGTGACGAGCAACTCGTTCTGCGCGGGCGGAGCTTTCCTAGGTAATGGCACCCTCCTCAACGTCGGTGGGAACCCCGTCGTCGAGGACACTACTGGAGCGACGGACTTTGGCGATACCGATGGGACTCAGGCCGTGAGATTTTTCCAGCCGTGCGATGCGGAAGATGCAGCTGGGTGTGACATCCTCGAATATCCCGAGCGCATTCATCTCGCAACTCCGCGATGGTACAACACCGTTTTGAGGATCCAAGACGGGAGCGTGATGATCCTCGGTGGCTCCACGCGCGGTGGGTGGATCAATAATGCGACGACGAACAACCCCACGGTCGAGTATTTCCCACCGAAAAACCTACATGGCGCGAACGGCACGCCCCTGCGACTCCAGTTCTTCGTCGACACGCTCAACTCGAACCTCTTCCCCATCGCGTTCGTCCTACCTAACGGGCGCGTATTCGTCGCCGCGAACCGAGACGCGATGATTTATGACTGGAAGAAGAACAAGGAGGAGCGACTCCCACAAATCCCTAATGGCGTGCGCGTCACATACCCGATGACCGGCACGGGGGTATTGCTCCCACTCACCCCAGAGAATAACTACGCGCCCGAAGTACTCATCTGCGGTGGTTCAACCCTCGACGATAATGAGCCAAGCTACCAAATGTCAGCAAAGGACCCGGCGTCTGACCAGTGCGCACGTCTGTTGCTCACCTCGGCCGGTATCGCCGCTGGCTGGCAAGTCGAGCACATGCCAAGTGCGCGTATCATGCCCGACGCTGTGTTGCTTCCAACGGGCGCCGTAGTCCTCGTCAACGGCGCAGGGAGTGGTATCGCGGGTTACGGGAACGTGAGAGATCAAGTAGGAGTGTCGAATGCTGATGCGCCCGTTCGCACCCCCGTGCTCTATGACCCCACAGCGTCCGTCGGAAACCGCTTCGTTCATCAGGGACTGCCGGAAAGCGCCCTCCCACGGATGTACCACTCCACTGCGACTCTAACACCGAACGGGGATATTATGATCGCGGGGAGCAACCCGAACCTTGATCGAAGTGAGATAGCATACGGCACCGAGTACCGAGTCGAGTGGCTCCGTCCACCGTATATGGCCTCACAACGGCCTACGGTCAGTGTCGTACCCCGTACAATAGGCTTCGGAGAGAATGTGAAAGTGCATGTTGTGATTCCAGACAATCTTCGTGGTTCAAGAATAAGAGGTCCAGTTATTTTTCTCTCTCTCCGCCTCTCTTGCATTGGTTCCAGGGTTGGCTGACACGGGTTTTGCAGTTTCTTTGATGGACCTTGGCTATGTGACACACTCCGTACACGCCAACTCACGTCTTGTGTACCTCGCGGTGGATCTCGAGGAAGACGGAGAAACGCTTACCATCAAGGGCCCGCCGCACGGAGGTATATATCCACCCGGCCCCGGTTGGTTGTATGTTGTCGTGGGAAATGTCCCAAGCGTAGGGGTGAAGGTCATGGTCGGCGATGGGCAGGACCCACCTGTCGACCACGGCGCCATCGAAAAGTGAGATTTAAAACCTATATCCCTCAAATCCAAGTACTGATTTTGGGGTCCTTCAGCCTGCTCAAAGGCACGACGAAGATTAAAAGCACTAATAGACAGGGCAAGTACCATGGTTTCGACTGAGCTGCAGCCACCCAATTTCGATTCGGGAAAAAATGAGCGACGAGGACGTTGTACATACATAGCTATTGACGTACTTTCTCAACGGCACCCTAACCACCTGAAATCTCTCTCTCTTACATACATCCTTTAAAGTCCTGTCCCCAATGTTGATCTGTCCAACCAGGATTGTCATTAAACGGTGCAGCTAGCAACAAGGTCGAAACGAGGGAAGATCGAAGTACAGCCATCCTGGAAACACATCAACGACGAAGCCTATAGAGACCTCTGTTTCATGCGACTTGCGACAGTGCGCAAGCCCGCGTACACCTTCCCAGGTGGAGAACCAAGGATCAATGAGACGATCGCGTCGCGCGCGATTTTGATATTTTGGAAGGAACCGAGTATGTGAATTTTTCTGCGCGACGCCCAGATTGGAGTTGGGGGGGGGGGGGAGCATTCATTCATTTGTGATCAATTGAAAATTGGTGATATATATTTACTTACGTGTCGGCAAGAATGATGCGAGTGCGACTGGCGTTTTCTATGGTGAACTTGGTTTTACCATCCTGACCAGCGATTCGACCTTTGTGGCCACAGATTCTCAGATCAATTATGT
>WTXG01000017.1:0-441955 GCA_022496185.1 Multifurca ochricompacta | reverse complement strand
CGCTCCTCATTGGTCTGTAGGCCACGGAGAGGCTTGAACTTCTTTTCTGTGGCGATGCCGGCAGCGATGGGTCAAACTGTGAATATTCAACGCTGGCGGCCTGTTCGAACTTGGCATGTGCGATGGGGTCAGTGGGGATCAGTTCTGGACCAGACCCTTGGGTGGCGAGGTAACGGCCAATAGCGCGGGACTCGTAGAGCTCGAATCCATCGTCTTGCTAAACGGTCCGAGGGCAGATTAGGTTCATACGGGGGTAAGATCCGGAGAGGTTTCACAGTGACACACCTGGATGTATGGGACCTGGCCAAAAGGTTGATGCGCAACATGAGTCGGCTTCTTCTGCTCGGATAACCTCAAGTCAACGGGAACGAGTTCGTATGGGATGTTGCGCTCTTTGGCGACGAGGGCTACGCGGCGTGTGCAAGTGGACAAGGAGAAACCGTGAAGTTTGAAGGACATATTGAAATGTGACCACTGAGAGTATGTGCTTGTGAAAGACAAGATCATGGGTAGGATCCTCCTCCATGAATCTTATACTCCCGTGTGTGAGAAAATTGATCTGTCCGACAAGCTCGCCGTTCCCATTACGCGTTCGTGGTCTCCTCCGCCTCTGCACTACTGGATGACAAGACAGCAGTGCTTAAGCTTAAGCTTAGACATCAACGTTTAGTCACCCATACCTGGTAACGTGACGTCACTCACTCTTCCCCCGCGGCGGCTGAAACTTTTCAACAATCAACTCAACCTCAACGTTTCCTAGGCCCCTCTATCTCAACCACTGCCCGTATGCCTTCATGCTGTGTGCTGGGTCAAAGGCCCTACACTAACACTTAAGTTCAGTATAAGACAAAGCTCTACCTTGCTGGCGGGTGACGGATGACGGAGGGGGTTACAGCGGATTACAGTTTCACCACGCCTGCCATGCTTCGACATCAATTTTTGGGCGGCGATTTCTCACATTCCATACACCCTGTTCTGTCGCTTTGTAATCCTGAAGTTCACTTGCTTATACACAATACAGTTGGCTTGTCCTTAAGATGATAAATCATCAATTTTAGCGCGCGACGGCGAGAGAACAGACGAAAGATAGGCGTTTTTGTGAGTGTTGAGTGAAACGCGTGACCGCACGTGTATGTAAGCAGCGCTACTACAATTGCCAGCACAGCAAGGTTAAGGTTATGTCTGGCTGGCAGACACGGACATGGAGTTCTTGGTACCGATGTTCTACTCGTGGTATTCTCACATTCTGTGCGCATCACCCGCATGATCAACCTATCGCGATGCAGTCGTGAACCTTCACTTTTCGATGGACCTCACCAGCACCGGATGCCCCCGCAACGACTGATTTTTTCAACGCCACCAAAAATAGTGACCTCTCCGCTCCTGTTCCTTTTTTTTTACACCAGTACCACCACCACCACCACAAGTCCAACCTATGACACGAATTGACCTGCCTCTATTTCCCCTATTCTTTGGATTTCTTCTGATATGCGAAATCATTTTGTACCGCGTTCCTACATGAGCGCTTGACGGGTGCAAAAGCGGTCACATGTGGCTCAGCAGGGGTGACCTGCCTCTGCTGTCTATGCGCCACTGGTGCTAGTAGCCACTCAAAGGCCACACCCGAAAAACAAAAAAAAGGTACATAAGGAGTACGCAATCACTCCACCGTCCCACAACTTTGGAACATTCAGAACCAACTATGAACGGGGTCGAATCATGTGAGTTGTCAACAACTATAATTGATTGATGATAAGACGACAACGACGACAACAACAACAATAACAACAGAGGTACAGAAGCCCTCTCGCGCCACCATACCGGCTCCTTTTTCTTTTTTCTTTTTGCCAATGGTACGTAACCTAAGATGGTTACGTTACGACCAAACCACATGATGATTTCTAGGTACGATTTCGAATCTTCGCCTTGGCTCGTTTGGAGAGCCACTCATTATCAGATTGGCTGAAGCTGAAGACAAGCAACAGCCGTCCTGGTGCCAGACACGAAAATTCGAGATTCCGCCTCGATCGATCGATCAACTTACATAGATATCTTAGAGACGGGGTGCATACACGTTCGTAACGACGACGACTGACAACGGTCAGAGACTTACCACCAAAAAAATCAAAAAGAACTCAAAAAAAAAAAAGCTTCAGCCATCACCATCCACCAACAAATTTACAACTTCAATTGATCATTCGACATCAGGGAGCGGCAACATTCAACACTATCGAGCCCCAGACAACACTTCCGTCACAAATGCTCAGTTGCGGTAACCTCACTGTATTAATGCTTGAGTGGATTGTAGAGAAAATATAGGTGGTGGAATGTCTTACACCATTGTTGTTAACACAGGTGCTGCATTGGCAGGATGGTCCAGAGCAGGCGCAGCTAGCAGAGCTGCAGGAACTAATGAGAGAAGGCATCAGTATGAAGGGGATGATGACGAAAGGAGGTTGGTAGACGCGTACGAGCAGCCTTGAGTACAAGCGCAGGCCATAGTTCAAAAAGATGGGTTATTTGGTTCAAAGGGGATTATTGGAACGAGTCCTAGGGAGATTTGGCTCTCAGACCTCACGCCTTTTTATTTATTTCTAGTGGACCCGAATCTGATGTGCTGACGTCAGACCAGGGATATTTTTATGGTAAAGGGCTTGCACCCGCCAAGTCTCTCTGATCTGAGCCGTTAAGTCGTTAGAATGTTGGCAACTAGGGTGGAGCGAGGCGCTTAGATTACGAGTCAAGGGGGGGGCGCGAGAAATTTCGGGGCCCAGTATCTCGGTGGTGACCCATATCAAGGTGTTGGTGTTTTGGTGATGTCAAGGGATATTCATATAAGGCTGTATCCGCCCTGTGGTACTCGTCCTCGTGGTCGCTCCAGATCACATTCGTACTTCCTTCTGGACTCTCCTGAGAAAGTTGTTGGAGATGTGGCACTTGTGGTGTTCCTCTAGAATACCTTCCCCAAGGAAGGTAAACGCCATCGCCATCCAAAATTGGAAATTACCAGATTGCCGAGATGCCAGCCCGCGTACAACCAGCCACAAGTCAAGCCACAATCAACGATCAGTAGAGGAATCGCACTACTTGCCTTGCTTGGCTCTCGCCGTAATATGGAACGTTTGACAAACATTTTGATGTGAACAAGTGAATATATTAAAATACGGTGGGACAATTGAAGATTCGAAGGAAGAGAAGCATGAACCACAACAGTAAGTGGCAACCAATCGCAAGTGAAGCGTGGGATTGTGGGCACAAAAAAAATGGGTCCAGTGATAGCGTGCAGCAGAGCCGTAACAAGACAAGTCTATACGAATGATGACGGGTGACCTCCTTTTGAGCAGCTGTGAAGTATCAGAGAGGAGGAGAGGGAGGGGCTCGGCCCTCTTTTAATTTGCGTTCGCAGCAGACATGAAATGACGTCCATCGAGCGTGTGCTAGAGAAAGGAAACTGCGCATACCAGGTAAGTTGAAATTGCAGACGGACATGCGAGAACTATTGAGCCCGATATGGAATGTTCCTCCCCACCACAGGTCATGAGCGTCCAAAAGAATAAGAGTCGAGTTGGGGCAAGCGAAGGGGCCCCGCTTGAAATAGTTTCCCCGTTGAAAGTGAAACCGTGAACAGATTTGTTTATCCGAGAGAGTTACTTAGGTTTTGGATGTATTGTAGTTCCTCTGAATCAACTACTGTTGGAGATAATTTTCACGGGTACTCGCTTGCTTAGCATCCTAATTGATTAAGGCCCGGAACGGCCCGTCTTCCACTTCCCTTTCGCCCCTCGCCCCTCGCCCCTCGCCCCTCCTCTTCCTTCGTTACTCTCCCCGCTAAACCACCCGTCCTCTCCATTTACACACTGTCGCGCCTCCCTCTAGTTTACTCAGGCGGCCCACCACATTCCTCCTGGCTTCCTGCTTTTCACATCACATACATTCGTCTACTTCTACTATACGACGCGCCTCTTCCCATTTCACCCCTCCACTCCACGCCTCCCCCTCGCCGCAGTCAGATCGCAATGCATTTCTTGTGACAAAGTGAGGAGTTGTAGTGTGATCGAACTTTTACGCGGGTCGTACTCATTCCTTGAAACCCCCCCCCCCCCATACCCCCCCCTTCATGGTGTTGTTTTGTCGCTGTCGCTGATGCTGATTCTGCATCATCCTCCTGAGCCTTTTTAAAAACTCGACGTGATCCGCCCATTTTATTTTAAAACACACCTACCAATGTCATTGCCTCTTGGATTACCTTGGTCTTACTGGTACTTGCCTGTACACCACTTGCAGGGGGGCTGGACCCTCCACATGAAGTCGGGTTTTAAATTAAGAAAACCGCACTATACAAATATATAAGAAATCATAAGAACTCTCCTGTGTCATCGTGGCACGCCGAGCTCGCGCCCGACTTCCTTCAGACATTCCCGCGCCAGTAGGCGGGCATCAAGAGACATGAGGTGATGATTAGAGTTGGATCCGAGTCCGAGTCCCTTGCTGCTACGATACGACCACCAGCAAGGACCCTTACAGCCGTCGCGGTTTCGCTGTCTTTACTGGTAGGTGCGGCACCACCGGATGTGACCAAGCGGTCGGCCGAGACCCACGCACTTGGCGCCTTTCTTGGTGTGGAAGCAATCTCACAGAGTAATGTGTAAAAATGGATCACGTGGGCTCGCGGTGAACGCTTCACGGAGTCTGCGATAAGTTCAGATGGCTGGAGGGATGTGTCGATCGCTAAGATGGTGGGGATAGTAGGGGAGAAGGGAGAGAGATTAAAGCGCCCCATCATCAGTTCAAGAAGTGCAATAGAATGAAGTGGGAGCGCACCAGGCTGCTCCGTCGCATATTTTGACGGGGATTCTGAAAGAGCCGCCCATAGCGACCCTGGCCACAGCCGAAGCTCCCGCAATTTGTGAAGCACGTATAGCAGTTCCTCTTCTCGTACTCTACACAATTGGTCAGGTCAGGTCCAAACCGACAAAAAAAAAACTAATTAGGCATGTGCGTACCACGTGACCTACCTTGGGAACGGGAGATTTCCACGAAGTTTTTCGTCTGCGACATATCCGGCCAGGGTAGTGCGACATCGACCGATAAGCGCAGGCAAGCTCAGCGCTGCAATCCTTCGCCGTGAAGCTTCGCGATCTAGAGAGAAATGACCCAGAGAATGTAAGTTTTTTTTCTTTGTGCAAGAAATATAAAGGAACGTAGACGCCACATTACCTATCGCCGTGTCAGAGCAAATGAAGAAGAGCAGGTCGAGACACCAATAAGAAAAGCGTTCTCTTGAAACCGCACTCAGAGACACCGTACTCCCAACCTCCTCATGCTCAACTTTCGAGTCAGATCGGCCGTCAGGCGGCATTAGACTAGTTGGCGTAGGCGGATAATCCTCCTCTGACTCGTGTTGAAGCAACTGCGAGCCTTGGTGGAGGACCTTGGCCACTTGTGCGATGAGGTAATCAGGGACGCGGTCCTCACCCAAGCAAGGAACTGCGTCTGTCTCAAGTGACGTAATCAAAGACTGATCAAAGTTTTCCTCTTCCTCTTGTTCCAATAGAGAAAAGTTATCTGCAACAGAACTTTTTTTTCGTTTCAAGCGTGAGCATGAAAGGAGAACCGAACGGAACGAGAAACGCGCACCAGTCGGCCAAGATGCCACTGCGATAAACGTCGATCACCTGCCTCCAAATACTCTCCACCCGCACAGGTGATAGCCCTATCCCAGGTCACAGTTAGCACAGATTACCCCCCACACACGCACACAACCGATGATTTTGCACAGAACGTACTAGAGCCAAGAGCGTCGACCCGGGGCCCAATCTCTTTCACGATCCTCAAAAAGCAACTCGTCGCTGTCTTCCACAGTGGTGGGTCCTTCCCGAACTTGGACGGAGGTGGACAGTCATACTTGAATTTGATTGGGATGGCATACGCGGATAAGATCGCCTCGATAGTCTCGTCCACAAAGATCTCCTCCTTTTCCTTAAACTGCAAGAATAAGTCGGCAAGTTTGGGCATGCACATCTTTGCGAGGGCGATGTAGGTGACCCGCTTTTTCTGCGATGACGTCGTCACCACAGGCGGCGCTTGAGTGGCTGCGGCATTTGTTGGATTAGAGCCACGTTTGGGGATTTCTGGAATGTCGAACGACGCAATAAATGCAAGGGTAGCATATTCGGACAGATCTCGAAGAATATATGACGGTGCGCCTGTTTCCATCAACTCGATACTATCGACAGCGTTCATAACGATGGCCTAGCAAGCTGCTTATTCATAATACAAAAATAGACCTTTGAAATTTCACGCGCTTACCTGGACAGGGGATAGCTTATCGACGTCTGGTCTGTAATCAGGTGAGTCTGGATAGGTCAACACGCCTTAACGAAAAAAAGTCAAGAACACCCATCTGGAAGGGGAAGAATTGAAGCTTACCCTTTAGGATGGCCATGAGGGTAGAAATACGTTTCAAGGGCCATTCTGCGCCTTCCAAAGTCCGGCTGATACTTCGCACACACTTGATCACATCCACAAATGCGACCAAACTCTCTTGCGTGAAGGGGGCCGTAGCACTCGAAGCACTCGTAGAACTCGCGCGCTGAACTACCAGCGCGCCAATCTCCTCACACTTGGTCCACGTCTTTTCCCAAATATCCCCAAGGGATGCTCGCAAGAGCGCCGCATCACCAGTATCAGCGCCACTAGTTGCCATGGCGGCCTTGAGGGCACGCTCAAGACAACGTAGCGCGGGTGCGCTAACGGTGCGACTGTCGAGTAAGAACGCATCGCGAATGTGGGTGACGAAGGTCTCCCACGCCTTGGAGAAGGAAGGTAAATGAATGATCTTGGACACGAGGAAGTCGTTCAAAATCGCGCCGATCGATTGTAACGCGACCACCTTTGACTCATCCCACGACGGATCCGGCATTGGCTCGGGCCAAGTCTGTGCAGGTGCCGTGACGTCTGCCCTCCTCATCGTAGTAGATGTGCTAGTGTCGGTGCTGTCGCTGGTGCTACTGTAGATCTGTACGTTCTCGCGCCTTATGTGTGACGGGGAGAGGGTATCCAATAAGGGGAAGGTGACCTTCCAAACGCACTCGTCCCACGTGTCCAAGCTGAGCGTAGCGCCATACAATTGCAACGTCCTAAACAGTGTCTGAATTGCGCCCAAACGCACCTCGGGTCTCGCGTCCGTGCACAAGCGCAAGATCTCGAGCAAGAGATGCATCCAAAGGCCGCTGTACGCCGGTTCCTGTTCCGCCTCGCGACGTTTCGCCTGTATTGCGTCAGACACGCCCCAAAAGAGACTCTCGGCCGCGGTCAGAGCGATGTTCGTGTCCGCCTGTCGACCGAATTGGCCAAGCGTGCTGATGCAGAGTCGTAGGTGTTCGGGGGAGAGAGCGGCGAGGGAGTCGCACATAAGTGTCATACACTGAAAGGCGATCTTGATGAGAGCGGAATATCCCTTCTCCTGCAAATAGCCAAGCGGTAGCGGGCGTGGGGTGCGAGAAGTGCCGCCGCCATCGCCACCAGACAAGAAGGGAGCCGGCAAGGACGTGGGGTCAACTGCAGCAGGCCGACAAACGCTGCCAAGCACCTCGAAGATCGTCTCCCAGCCGACAAGAAGCGTGTGTCCGGACGCCTGCAAAATTTGATGTAACGTCTCGAGGCCCATCCGGCGCAGCTCCATGCTCGTACTAGACGAGGTTCCTGGCGGTGTAGTGTCGAGCATGATCTGCTGCGCGAGGACATCGAGAACGCGGCGTTGTACAGCGGCTTGGAGATCGCTTGGCGCTACGGAAAGGTGACGCGGGACGATGGCAAGTACCTCATTCAGCGTGGAAGCGGCTTGTAAACGAATGGGCTGCGGTGCCGCTGGGTGGCGCAAAACGAAGAGGAGATGGGAGTGATAGCGTCCCACGCGACATCCGGGGATCGATACACAAGGCGTTGGATATTGAGAGCGGCAACACCGCCCAGGCGAGCAATACCAAAATCACCGAACGCTGCCGATCCAAAAATCGCGTCATCGGGGAGAACTTTGGAGAAGCACATAGGAAGAGAACACACGCACCAATGTCCGTGGAATATGTATACCGCTTACCCTCCTCCTACTAAACCGATCCGAAAGAGGGGTCACAAGACTCGTCGAGCTCGCGCTCGCGCTCGGGGGACCATCTTCCTCCGTCACCTCCAAGGACCCCTCACCAGCGCCCATACCGACACCGACACCAACGCCACTTTGCATACTAACCATTTCGACGCTCAGCTTGCACAGCGCAGCGACGAAATCACGAAAGGCGGCGTCTTCCAGCATCTTACTTGCATCAAAAAGACGCTGAATCGCAGCCTGTACGCTCTCGGAATCCACGTCTGCGAGAAGCGGGTGCGGAGCCTGTAATCTCTGCTGCTGTGGCTGCTGCTGTCCCTCTACCTGCGTAACTCCACCACCGCACCGACACCAGCAGCAGTACTACCGGACAAGTGTCGCTTTGCAGGGGCGCCAACGCACCAGCACCAGGTGGCCCAGATGGGGTCGTCCCACGTGTGGTAAGTACATAATCCGCATTTTGAAGCGCCTCCAGCACCGCGAACCAACTCGTGCCCAAAGTGCCCGCTAAAAAAAGCGCAGCGGCGACGAGCGCGCGCAGACATGCCAAATTGCGCGCGCTCAGTCCAGGGGCCTGCGGCGTGCTGCTACTAGTGGCGCCGGCCAACCCGAGTGTGAGCCCCTCTAGCGTGACAGGCGAACGCGCGTGGAGGTGCGTGGGCGTCTGTGGAGATTCGTCGAGCGCCGCCACGACGCGTGGAGGAAGGGCCGCTTTGGCTAGTGCGGTGAGGAACGCGTCGCGTGGCGTCGGCAGAGCGAGACTACCCGCGGCACGCGCAAGGGCTTGCAGCGCGCCAAGAACGTCGCCGAAGAGTAAGTCGGACAAGTTCGTGTTGAGTAGGAAGGACAGTGCAGAAAGTAATGCGGGCCACCTGCGTTCAGCATTGCGCGCGCCGCTAGTAGACCCTCGCGTGCGGGCTCTGTGACGGGGAGAGTTGATGGATCGAGTGGACCTGGCGCGCGCACGGGCTCAGTCGAGCCCGCAGGCGGTTTTTGGATAGCAAAAGTGTTATAAAGGGGTATCGCGTAGCCCGCGAGGCCGTCAGAAAGAGAGACAAGGCACTGCACGCCGAGGAGGTATATGTATGCCTCTGGAATTGGTGGGGCATCAGCCTTGTCGAGTTGATCAATGCTAATGTATACAGACGAGAGACTCAGTTCCGCACAATTGGCGCAAGCTGGGAAGGGGGGAAGGGGCGCACCACTGAACTTTCATCGCCGCGCCTTGCACGCTCAGCCCAGCCTCAGAGCCAATCATCCCCACAACATTTGACACGGTCGCGCTGGCAGCAGTTGCCACCATTCCCGCGACGCTATCTAGGCTGTGACCATGATGAATGTGAGGCAGCGAGTCACTTGCGGGTACACCAACCCCTTGCATCTGTGCGGAGACACCGAGCAGGGAAGGGCGTGAAGTGACAAGTCGCTTGAGCGCCGAAATGAGAAGCGTGAATACGAGTGCACTGGCAGCAGCACCGCCGGCGTCGCTATCGACGGCAAAGGCATCGTATCTCTGCCAAACGCTGCGCATGAACTCGGCGTCGCTGCAAAGCCTGGAGGTACACGCATGTAATGTACGAAGGACACCTATAAGCGCAAGCTGGACAGGATGTGAAAACTTGAAGGGGGACCCACCCGCGCATAATCTCCATCGCAAGCACCCTCATCCACCCAGGCCGGGAGTCAGCAGTCTCGACCTCACTAGTGACGATCTTAATGAGTAGCGTGAGGAAGACCTCGCCTCGGTTGCGAGCTCTGCTGAGAATTGCTTAAGAAGAAGGAAAACGACGCGGGTTCCGCGGAGCGTGAGCGGGAAACCGGAGCGCTCTGAAGCGTTTTTAGGAGTAGCGGGCAGAGGTGGTGCCGCAGTAAGAGCAGTAGCTCCGAATGCTGTGCACATGATCCGCGTAAGACTACAAATATACACGCGAAAAGGCGAAAATGGAAAAGGAGCACGTACCTTTCGGAACAATTCGTGATAGTTCGTGAGCACGCTCTCAATAAGTTCGAGCGCGAAGGTTTTGTGGAGATATTCGAGTTGCAGGAATTGTGGACGCTCGCCATTACCGAGTAAGCACAGATCCTCAAAGATGACGAACGTGTCGCGCGCGGCGGGCCCCAAGGTCTGAGTCGTTCCATCCGGGAGGGTGATCGACTCGAGCTCGCTTGCGAGCAGTAGACGACGATCTTCCTCGACCACTTTGTCGACGACGAACATAACGAGTTGGCGTAATGTCGCCGCCGCCGTGGATGAGACGACCGCGGTTCTAGACTCGTGTAGCTTGAAGCAGAGCAGTAGGGACTGAGAGCAAAACAGATTTCCGCCTGGTCAGACGCAAGAGAAGGCCGGCACGGCGACGAAAGGAGCAAAGATCTAGGGAGAGGAGGGCACGCACGTTTGCAAGTAGCCTCCCATGGATAGCAGGGAAATTCGTGATAAGAGAAAGTAGGGTCTGAAGGATCTTAAGTTGGATGTCGACGCCCTGTGACATGCAATCGTTCATTGTCTGAATGATGGTCGGGATCGCGGAGAGGGAGACGGCGCGGAGGGTGATGAGGCGCTGGAGCGAGCCAAGGGCGATAGTGATCACTTTGGCGTTTTTCGTGGCGCACCCCATAAAAACGGGGCGAAGGAGATCGTCGGCGTGCCAACCATCTAAGTCAAAAGTAGGAGATCAGTCTCATACTCTCTTTTTGCAAGGATGAATTTGGAACGAGCAGGGAACAGGAGGTGCGACTACCCGACTGGTCGATGCCAGTTGCGCATCATAAATGCCTCCCAGTTTTTCCAGCACACACGACAAAGAAGATAAAAAAAAGTAATAAGATATAACACACCAGAAGCTAGATTTGCAGTAACCTGTTCTGGAGAGGATCTGAGCAAGGCAAGAGATTTTTCCGCAGCCTACGTGATAGGAAGCGTTGCTACAACGAAAAGTGCATATACTCAAAAAGCGCACCTCGCGGACCTCAGGGTGTTTCCTCCTAGTCTCGCTGGCGAGAGACTTTGGTAGATGTAAAGTACGTAGTCAAGGTGGGTATGGATACATTAAATTTAGGACGCACCTGAAGTTCTGTGACAAGGAAAGTGAGGGAGCTCATCGCTCTTCCAGTCCAGCTCAGTCCAGCCCAGCAGTAGAGTAGGTGAGTGTAGTAGAAGTAGTAGTAGCGTAGTAGTAGCGGCGTAGTAGTAGTAGTAGTAGCGCAGTAGTTTGGGTACATAAAGATGACACGTGATTGCAATGATCACGTTGCTCGCACCTCTAAACCATTCCATCACATAGACCAACTATCGCCGCAAAATGAGACCAATGAACAGAACGAGGACGTAGCGCATTATTGGCGCTAGAGAAAGGGGAGGGGGAGAGAGAAGAAAGTGGCAAAAAAGAAACCTTTTGGATCCATCTGACAAGTGCATCAGTCACGGACGGCACGAAAAGCAAGGGTGCCGTGACAAAAGGCCGGTGATGATATGAAAACAAGTCGAGGCTGCGTCTCTCGGGAAGAGTTTCTTATAGTATATGCAAAATCCAGTTTGGAGAACAGGATGCAGGATGGGTAGTAGTAGGTGTCCGTGCCATCAATCATACCTCCACGCTGGCCTTAGCCATTTCTCTTATATACCTTGAAGTATTTGTTGAAGTAGGGGACAAGTCCATCCATGAATTGATGGGTGAGCATACGGTTAACAGGTGGGTGTAAATGGGCGCTCGCAGCAACGTCATTCATATGGACTCATCGCACCCTCTATCCCAGACGGCAGCAACATACATATATGCCAACAGTGTCTCTGGGGTACTATGGAAGTGTGTGGAATAATGTGTCCTAAGAGCAACAGAGTTTTTCTTCGGAAAGCCGAGATGTCGGATTGATATTAGACTTCCCGCTCAAAACAAACGTTGTACATAGCTGTTCCGTGGATACCACCACAAGAATATAATGCCAGCGTAGCCTATCACATCGTAAAAACTCCCCGCCCAACCCGCGCGCCATGGGATCATTCATTCATTTATATCATTTATGTAGAGCTCAGTGGCAACTGGCTAAGCGTCTGCGTGAACGCCTGTAACGCGAGAACGGGCTGGTACGCGGGACCTCGTGACCCGCGTTGAACACGTTCAAGAACGAGAGTTCCCGGCGGTCTTGAACGTGCCTCCCTGCACCCCGTTGACGGTGTATGGTACGAGCGGCGCCGCGTTGAAAGCGGCCGACTCGGCGAACGATATCTTGGCGATCACCGCTTGCACACCAGCGGTGTTGCAAATCCAATCTATTATAACGAATATGAGGGGAAGGATGATAAAGGTTAGAAATATATATATATCCCGAAGAGGAGGGGGGGATTAGACGTACCGGCATCACCTGCCCAAATGAGCACCTGAATGCCACTTTGCACGACCGTGCTGAGCGTGGAGAGGAAAGAGCGCGCGTCTGATAAAAATATTGGTGAGCAGCCCCAACAATCACGGAACCTTTTTTGTGAAAAGGAGGTGAAAAAAAAAGCGTACCGTCGCCAGTTTTTTGGAACTTTAAGAACGGCGCATTGGGACATCCTGGTATGTCACCTGAGCGCCGATGGCGGACTGGATGCTTGCAGTCTGAAGGTACGTGACGTATGTCTCTGGTGGGAACGGATCTTGGGATGGAGCACGGAGGTCGTACACGTCGAAATTGGCGGTCGAGATGGGGCCCTCGATGTCGTTGAAGCACGTTTTGTCAGCGTTCGAGCATGCAGAGTTAGTGCCGGAACTGATGCAAGTGTTGAGAGCGGGGAGGCACGCTTGGTTGTAAGAGCTGAGGTACGACGAGGCCTGTGAGCTGGTGATGAGGGCACGGTAGGGATTTGAGAGGGAATAGTCGATGTAAGCCTTGTACTGAAGAGTCGGATCGAACTATAATGCACATATCCCCTCATCAACGTTGGGGAATTTAAAAAGCATGATAGTGAGCGTACGTACCCAGCCGTTGTTGATTCCGAGAGCAACCAGTGGGACCTTCACACCAGTGATGGTGCCTAGAGCAATGGCAGCATTTTGGGACTCACTACGAATTGAAATGATGACGGCGGCGGAACATGGTCAGGTCACGTGTCTCTAGATCTCCAAGTCAAAAAAAAACCCACAAGTAGGATGCAAACTCGGGACCATAGTGTCCACCGTAGGACTCAGTAAACAGGCCAAAGTTTCGGTTCTCGTAGGTGGGGAATTGAGCATAAAAAGCTTGCAGGAGGTTCCAGACGAAGGGAGCCGCCGTGATAGTCGAAGTTACGGTGTCCGTTCCAAAGCTGAAACCTGTTCCGATGGGTTGGTCCACGTAGAGCATGTTGGCGACATTATTCCAACTGTTAGGGTTTAAAACCGGAGTTGAGCCGGGCGCATTGTTGAATGTACAAGGGCCATTCTCTTGGAAGAGGCCGATCATGCTGCTGCAGCCGGGACCACCATTGAGCCAGAGGGCAAGGGGCGCGGTAGTAGGGCTATTGCGGGCCTCAAAGAACCAGAAGAACATACTCTGACAAGTTTTTCTATTAGGCGCGTAGCGGTACAAAAGCAGGGCTAAGGACAGGACAGGACAGGAAGGACAGACTCACCATGCTCGAACCAACGGTGAGATAGCCGGAGAACTGGTTGACCCCGGGTGTCGTTTCACAGATACCGCTATTGGAAACAAAGGACAGCGTTGAGCCTGTGGCCGCATGTTCAAAAACGGTGTAGTTCACGCCATTCTTCACCTCAACGAACGTCTGTCGACGAGGGCAGGCGACGCCATCGCAAGTGAGGCAGAGACGAGTGCTAGAAGACTAGAGATCCCGAGCATGATGAACTTCGACGATCTCTTCCTTTCATGAAGTCCGGTCATTTAAAGCATTAAGTAGCAAAGCGGAGCCGAGTCCACCATGTGGAAACATCAGAGTGAGGTCAACTGCTATGAAACCACATGGCGATAAGAAAGGCAATTAAAGGGATACTGCAAGAGATCCACGTGAAATAGTATCCGAAACCCCTTGCTTTATGGCACACCACGTTAACCCATGGTCAGGGCACGAAGGGGAGGATGCTCTGCATATGTATTTTTAGTTCCGAATCTCGATTGTAAGCTGGTTCCACGTGGGGTGATAATACGGAAGCAATTAAGTGTTAGGGTGCGCACCGTAACCGTACCTTACGGTATGAAGGGCAAAACGCTTGTGAGCATCACGTGATGTACATACAAATATGTAACGCGCCTCACTTCTCCTGAGCCCGCCTCATAGCTATCTGCTTGGAGTCGTGCATTTCAGTTTGGGTGTTTGACAGAGGAAACCATTTTTTTAGTATGTAGAATGAAATATGAAAGCTGTATATATGTTGGAATAGCAGCTACAGCATGGATAGATACCATTGAAGCTCAAATATCACCATCTGGACACCCAAGAAGGCTCTGCGTCTATCGCCGACCTATCTGCAGACACAGTTTATGCTTATCAGGCAGAATATGACGATATGATTGCAGAAGCTATTGAAGATGCCGAAGGCGATCCAAAATCACTCGTTGAAGCTCAAATGCGCGACGACTGGCCTTTTTGGAAGGAGGCCATGGACCGTGAAATCCTTACGCTGGAAAAGGCGAAAACGTGGATTATGGTACCACGCCCAGAAAACAAGAATATAGTTGGATCAAAATGGGTTTTTCGTGTCAAATGCAAGGCCGACGGTACCGTGGACAAGTACAAAGCAAGACTTGTCGCACGCGGTTTCACTCAAGTCGATTATTTCGACACATTCTCTCTCGATCGCCAAGTTCTTCTAATGCACGATTCAAACTTGAAGATAAAACACTACGACACTGCGATGCCACCAGGAGTGCAATACTCCGCAACGACTCACCGCGAACGCCGACCGACGCCGAAAAGATGAAGAAAACGCAATACCGAGAGGCCATGTATACTTCAGATATCTGTATGTACATCACGATGCGTCAGAATGCTTACCCCCTACACCTGGGCCGAGCCGTCGAAGACGGTGCTACCTCCCAGGAGCTTGCGATCCTTGGCCACACGGACTACCAGGGTGACCACCATTCCAATCCCATTCCCGTCTCCTGGGTAGCTCGCTGCCTCCGTCCAACTCATCCCCCATCCTGGGGCAGTGGACCCCACTCCCCTTCCATCCCCCCGCTCGCTAGTCGCCCCGAACTTGCTCAGCATGTTTGCAACCCCCCTGGGCCAACCCCCCCTCCTTCCTTCCGAAAACTCCCACCACGCCATCGAGAACCTGATGCCTTCGAACCTCTAGACACCTGGTCCCTTCCCAACCACATTGAGGAGGAACAGGCCCTCCATGCACAACACAACCTCGCATCATGCAACAGTCTGCCGCTGCCTGGGAGAGATTCTCGTCAGTCACTCCCTCTACTACTGGAATACTGACCTCATTCCTAAGGACGACTTCGACCTTGGCTGCAACGCTGAGGTTATGACTCAGGCGGCACTCATGTGGGTGCTGCTCTGGATATTGGGACTCATAAACCCGATGAAGACCATACCACAAAGAGGGGTCTCACCCCCTCCTCATGGCATCACCTCGCACAAGGCATTCTAGAGGCCCTCATTCGGGGGACCCTTTGTTCCCCCCGTTTCTCCACCCTCACCACCTCTGCTGAGAGCCCCTGTCCAGACTCTGTCTTGATCAGCCGGGCCTCCCCCAACCCGATACCCCTGCTGATCACCCTTTCAAGGAACTTGTGGACCCACTAACTTGTCGTTTCGGACATCTAAGTTTGACAGCCTCCTCGTGGTTGCCAAGACCCACACTGAAGTCCTGGCTCACGCCGAAGCCATGTACCAATTACATGACCACGGCTACTACACAGCCACCAAAGAACTCGCCCATGTCACTGTTCGTGAACAAGCCTAATGCGATGCTGCCACCGAGCGTGACTGCTTACTTGAGGAAGCCCGCCAGGCCATTCGAAGTGAGATCTCTCGGGACCTCATCACATGGCATGTCTTGTACTGCTAGGAACACCTCCAGCGTACACGCCAGGAGATCGATGCTGCTCTGTGGGTAAGTCTTCCCTCCCAATCCTTCACTGACCTTGAGCACACTCCGCGCAAGAAGTTGAAGACCTCTGGGGCACCCTTGCGTGCACTGCGCAACTCCACCCCCACCCCCTCTCATTCTCGTGCCTCTTCTCTGGCAGCATCCCGTGCGGGCTCCCCTGCCCCATCTCCGATCCTCAAGCGGCGCGCCAGCCTCCTTGAGATCGACCGCATCACCTTGGACACGGCCAACTTTGGCGTTGGTGCATCCATCCACAAGCCCGAGGTTGAGATGGCTGATCCGGACCCCCTCTTCAAGGGTAGCTCTTCTCAGCTCTCTTACCTCACGGAGCCGCAACCCGATGCCCCCCTCATCAACCCCTTCCCCACCCCGGTCCCACCTGATTGCAGGCCCCCACCGCTCCCCACCCCTGCAGCCCCGGACGTCTTGGAGGTCCAGATGAACAAGTTGACCCTCATTACTGACCAGATAGCCACCCTGGAAGCTGAGGTACGTAACCCTCCTCTTTCGGGCCCCCCTGTAGCCCGCCCCATCGCCCTCGTTGCGCGCACCCCGGGCCCCAGGCCGGTGGACCCCCGCGGCTGCCCCGCCTGGCCCCGCGCCACTGCCCATCACTGGTAACCCCACAGACGATGGCGCAACAGCTGCAGGTGCTTTCCTTTACCCAGGCAGCTGCCAAAGCACAGGGCCGCCAACCCTCTGGCCTTCCTACATGGGGAGGCCCCAAACAATGCGGCCCCACCACGGCCCTTACCACTGTGGCCCCCAAGCCTGTGGTGATGGAAATATCCATGCTCCTCCCCACACTCCCTTGTGGCCAGACCTCTTGTGGCCTTTCCCTCCAGTCCCTGAACTGGTCCTGAAATGCTGCCAGGCTGTCCAGTGTGCCTCCCCCTCACACCCCCCTCTCCTTGGTGGCTGATGGTCTGTCAGCCTTGATGTAGGGCATAGCACGAGTCTGGGTAACTTGCAAGTTTTTTGAGTAGAGCTGTGCAAAAACTCATGGGTATTGATACTCATGGATCTGGGTGATCCATGGGAAAATACTTGTGCAGATCTGGGTATTGATTTTGGCACCCTGGGTACCCACATGGGTACTTGCAGAATACCTGTGGGAATATTATTATATAAAATTATTTTTTTACTAGGCTCCTGAAGCTAGAACAGAAATGGCTGCAACATGGATTGAACCTAAAACCTCCAGGAACAAGCTCAGTCCAGTGCTCTAACCACTGAGCCACCCAGCCTAGGGCCTAGCATGAGTGCACTCATGAGTTACCTGGATCTGAACTTGTGGGTATTTAGATAAGAAAATGTCATACTTGGATCTGCATGAGTATGTTCCCATGGATCACCTGGAGCTGTGAGTCCTATACTTGTGTGGATCTGAGTACTTGCAGGTTTACTCATACTCTTACTCCTTTTTTCCACTCTGGGCCTCCACTTTCTCTCAGATAGCAGACAATGACTTTTGGGCTCTTCTTCAGAGGCAGTTCAACCCAGATATCTCTCCTAGTAATGCCTATAGAATGTCCATGACAATGGTGATCCTTCAAAGACAGTTTATTGGCTCTGGTCCCTCCCCTGCTATTGAGTTATAACAGCTGCCCTGGCCCTCCTATCACCAATGACCTTGTGTTACAGCCTCTGCTGAGTAACCCAGTTTTCTTTACCCTTCCCAACGAGAACCCCTCTTTACCACCCACTCTGCACTTCCTGATCATGTGTTACGTCCGGTGCGGGACGTTCCACACGACTTGTGTGACAGCGTTCGTTCGTTATCAGGTAAAAGACCAATATGGTCCTTTGGAGTTCGTTATGAAAGAGTCAGAGTCAAAGAGGCTGTACTCTAAGACAATGTTGAGCGGAAGGTACCAAAAGTACTTGGTGAGAGGGTCGAGTCAGAGCTTTCAAAGGGAAGTCCAGAAGACAAGCACCGATGTATTCAATAAGTCGAGTCTGAGGTCTACAAGGTAGTTACAGCGGACTTTATATACGTAATTCAGTGGGCGTCTATGAGATAAGAACACGGAGTCAAGTGGGTCCGAATATCCGAAAGCGGAGGGCGTAAAGCCTGGCTTCTGATAGGGAACTAAGTAAGTGTCCGATCGTAAGATAAGAGGATAACGAGATAAGAAGGGCAAGCATAGGTAAACAGTGTATCCATAAGTCCAAACAACAGTCACGGGGATGGGAGCAATGCATGTGAGGGATCCCACGAGGGAGATGTAATGAGGAAGTGTAAAGTCGGTGGGCGAGTGGGATCTCTGTTGGGAAGGGTAAAGAAAATAGGGCTACTGGGCCCTGTTCGTAACATCACCCTCCTTTCTGGTTCGAGCTGACCCAGCTAGAAACGCGCACCGCCGTCGTCCTGGACCAAGTCCACATAATCGTCCGCCAAATTCCGATCCTTCACAGTATAAGTCTCTTCCGCCGCGCATTGGTGTGTGCGTAAAAACCCGTACGGGCCACATCGTCCGCATTGGCGACACAGGTCGTAGACCGGGCAATCAAGCTCGCGGTGCCCCGCATTATGTCGTAGGCATTTTCCGCACCAACCTGAGGGATTGACAATGGTGGGAGCGACACCCAGACGTCGAAATATGCAGAATCGACTCCAATGTAGGTTGCTCCGGCAGTGACGACACCATTTGCGGTGGAGCGGACAATTCCAGCTAATGTGATACTTGCTGTCACATCGCCAGCAAGTCTCTCCATGGGGGTTTTCGTGCATACGTGGCATCTCGAATCGGTTCGGCAGCAGTTGTGGCGCCGCTCCTAATGATCGTGGGGGGGAGGGGTCGTGCGTAGGTGTCTGCGTACCCTTCAGCTATCGTCTGGTACGCGTCCCCTTTCTCCAATCTCTTCCGAATCTTCGTCAACTCCTGCTCCACTTGGAACATCCCCCGCGTAAGCCTTGTCATCTGTTTTGCATATTCTTTGTATTGGGTGTTGAGCGTAGTACGTAGTGTAAGGGTTTTCCACAGCCTCATGACTTCGGCTTTGAGGCGTGGGAGTCGCATGTCGTTCATCACTTCGTCAATTGCAAAAGCTCGGGGTTAGGTGACTGGTTCTTGACTCGTTCTTCTGCAGCCTCGTAGTCAATGGGAGAGGAAGGGCGAGTGGAAGGGTGAGCGGAGGGGAAAAGCCTCTACCACCACATGGGTGGCAGCGAAGGCGTCAATAGCGGCGGAGGCAGCGACAAAGGAGGAAGACATTTCAGTTGTGGTCAGGACGTTGCTAGTGAAGCGTTGTTCTGGGGGAAAAGATGTCGGGGGAAAAGATGTCGGGAGTCTGTCCTCCTTTTAATTGTTCTTGGGCGCTTGGGGGTGTCGTAAGTGGAACTCTGAGATAAGAATCGGAGCAGAGATATCTCCGGCTGGTTCCCACGAACTGTCAGAGTCTGGGAATCCCTTCCACTTGATTAGGTAGTACAGTTTGCGCCCTCGGCCTTGTCGCTTGGAGTCTAGAATGCGCTCCACTTCCCATTCTTCTTCGCCATCGATAAGGTCAGGCGGGGGTCTTGGGAAGTTTTCTCCATGAATGGAGGTCTCCTTGTAAGGGGTTAGAAGCTTAGCGTGGAAGACCGGGTGGATCTTCCATTTCGGCGGCAGCTGCAGTTCATAGGATACGTCTGACAGCTTCCTTGTGATCTGGAAGGGTCCGTGACGTCGGGGCGCTAGCTTGGCCGTGGGGTGTGACGTGTGAATATTCCTGCCCTCGAGCCATACCCAGTCATTGGTCTGATAGGGTGTGAAAGTGCTTGGCTGTGCTGCCAGAAGCTGTTGTGCCTTTACTAGATTCTGATTGGCCGATTGTCGCAGTTCTTCCCATTGGCTTATCCGTTGGGTTACGGAAGGGACCTGAGTGGGCTTATCTACCCACGTGGTGCGCGGGGTCCAGCCCATGATAAGGGAGAAGGGGGTGGTCTTCGTGGTGCCATTGGGCCATGAGTTGTGAGCGAACTCCGCAGTTGATAGCCATTTTGCCCAGTCGTCTTGTCTGCTGTTGCACCAGAACCGGAGGTACTGTTCAAGCCATTGATTTGTCCGTTCGGACTGCCCGTCCGTCTGTGGATGGTAGGCTGTGGAGATGTTCTGCACGATGTCCAACGTTTTGCATAAGGCTCTAGCAAACGTTGACGTGAACCTGGTGTCGCGGTCAGATATGATCTTCTTGGGGAGTCCATAATGGCGGTAGACATGATCCAAGTACAGTTTTGCCACTTCTTCAGCTGTGATAGTCTCGTGACAGGGAATGAACAGGGCCGCTTTGGAGCAGTCGTGGTCGGTGATCGTAAGGATGGTGTCAAAGCCCTGTGATTTGGGTAATTTGACGATAAAATCCATGGCTATAGTCTGAAAGGGGGTCGATGCAATGGGAGTGATGGGGTGTAGTGGTGGGACTCTCGGGTGTGTGTTCACCTTGTTTGCCTGGCACGCTGCGCATCCTTGCACGTAACTCTCGACGTCCTTTTTCATGTTGGGCCACCAGTAGTCTCTTTTGGCCAGGGCATAGGTGTTGGCAATACCGGGGTGGCCCGCAGAGGGGAGATCGTGGTGAAAATGGATCACCCCCCTCTTAATGTTGTCGCCACCGGTGACAACCAGTCGATCGCTGTCTTTCCACCAAAGGCCGTTGACTTTTTTCAAATTGTGTGCATCGGCCCATGAGTGGCATAGTTCTTGGTTCATATTTTGGGAGATCTGTGCCCATAGGTCCATATCATGGAGGCTGACTACAGCAGCCTTCGCAAACACTTCTTCTGGGAGGACAGTGATGTTATTATTGTCGTCCTCGCCTGTGTGCATATCCGGTCTGCGTGACAGTGCATCCGCTCTAGCATTCTGGCTTCCGGCAATGTGTTTCAGGGTGAAGTTATATTCTTCTAACTCCAGAACCTCTCGTGCCACACGTCGACTGATTTTGTGGGGCTCCTTCCAATACAATAGGTTGGAATGGTCGGTGTGGATGATGGTCTTGTGTGGGGTTCCGGCCAGGTAGGGCCGCCAATGTCGCAATGCCTTGACTATGGCTAAGAGCTCTCTGTCCCAGATGTCATAATTCCTCTCTGCTGGGGAGAAGGTCTCGGAATAGTATGCCACTGGGTGAAGCACTTGTGCGGTATCTCTCTGGTATAATACTGCCCCATTCGCAAAGTGTGAGGCATCTACTTCCAATTCGAAGGGACGACGCAGATCTGGTTGGATGAGTACAGGCTCGGAGCCGACTAGGTTCCTGATCTGTTCAAACGCTTGTTGTTGTGCTGAACTCCAATGCCATGGTACGTCCTTTTTCAAGAGATCGTTCAGTGGTCGTGCGATGCCTGAGAATCCTTTGACAAAGCGTCGGTAGAAGTTACAAAATCCAATGAACGATCGGACGTCCTTGACACAGGTCGGCACAGGCCACTCCCGGATCCCCTGTACTTTAACAGGATCCATGCGCACTTGTCCTCCTTCTAAGATGACTCCTAGGTACTCAACACTGCGTTGCTCGAAAGAGCATTTTGCGGGTTTGAGGTACAGGTCGTGTTCTTGGAGTATATCTAACACCTGATGTACACGGTCCTGGTGGTGATCTAGGTTGTCTGGGGTGGCCACCAATATGTCGTCCATATAGACCACTACTTCTCCAGTAAGTATGAGATCGCGGAAGATGTGGTTCATCATGGCTTGGAACATCGCTGGTGAGTTTGTAAGGCCAAAGAACATGACATTCGGTTCAAACAATCCTTGATTTGTTTTGAACGCCGCTTTGCACTGATCACCTTCCTTGATTCTGACGTTGTTGTACCCCCACCGCACGTCCATTTTTGAGAAGAGGGATTTATCCCTCATGGTGTCTATGAGCTCGGAGATGAGCGGCAGGGGGTAGGCATTCTTCACCGTATGAGCGTTAATCCGTCGATAATCCTGGACTGGTCGCAACTTGCCGTCCTTTTTCTTAATGAAGAAGAAGGGTGAGGCATACTGCGACTTGGATGGGCGAATGTATCCTTTCGCCAAATGTTCTTGGAGGAACTCCGTCAATGCCACCTGCTCGGACTGGGATAGTGGATAGATTTTGCAGTCAATTGCTGCCGGCGTATCGGGGAGCAGGTCTATGGCGTGATCCCAGGGTCGAGAGGGTGGGAACCGCTGTGACTCTTCTTCTGAGAACACCTTCCAATGTCGGTGATAGGTGTGCGGTACTACGTCGTCATAAGTCTTCTCTGCCTGCCCCTGTACTGCCTTCTGGGCCAACTCTGAAGCCTTTGTGGCGTAACAGCGACCTAGGTCTTCTTTGCCGGCGTCTGCATCTCTGGTCGCCCCATGTCTAATCGCATAATCGTAGCCTCTTGATGTAATGATGGTGGGGTATGAATCCTTATCCATTGTTGCATCGGCCCAATTGATCCTGGGTTCGAATGCAGCAAGCCATGGATATCCCAAAATGAGGTCTTCGTCCCCTAAGTCGGTGATCAGGAAGCGAATGTCTTTTGTTATTTCCCCAACTTGGACATTTAGGTCGGTGTAGTGTGTGATCTTTCCAGCACGGTTGGCAGTTCCATCAATATTCCAGATATTTTTTTCTTGGGGAAGAGCCTGCTTCCCTAGTCCCAACGTTTTGATCATTCTTGGACTGATAAAGTTATCTGTGGCTCCAGAGTCCACTAAGATGTCTCGATCGGCCGTCCTCTGTGTAGTCTCGAAATGAACTGGTATTTTTAGTGATTTGAACCGACTAGTATACACAGAGGTAACATGGAGTGCTCTTGCCCAGGCCGATGGGGTAGAGCTTATCAAAAATCCTTCTTTGCGAATGCCTTCTCCACCAGGATGGCTCGCACTTCCTCACTCTCCTTCATCATGTTCGCCCATATGTCCTGGGCCTTCTCTTCTTTAGTTCGCTTGTCTACAGCTGGTGGGTTATTGTTGACAGGGGCTGTTGGCGTCGCGTTTGCTGCCGCGACCCGTACTCCCTTCTTTGGACAGTCTCGGGACATGTGTCCCTGTCCTTTACAGCGAAAACACCTTCCTTCCTTCATCAGTGTCTGCCGTTCATCTTCTGTGAGCGTGACTCTTGCCCTGACTCTGTCGGCTGAGGTATCCATAGCATTGGGATCCCTCTGAGTAGTGTGTGCTGGCTTGACTCCAAATGCGGCCTTCCACTGTTCTCAAGTCTTTCCTTTCTTGGTGTCGACTCCAAATCGTGTTTGGAAGTCGAGATAGTCCTGCTGCTGTCGTCGAGCAGCATCAACCCATTCGTCCCAGTCATGAGGGTGATGGAACTGAATGATGTTTTTGACAAGTGGGTTCGGCAGTCCTTGGGAGAAGAGGTCCAAGGTTGCTTCTTCGTCCGTATCATAGCCCGCTCGGTTTGCCAGGCTTCGGAATTTTGCCACATAGGCGTCAAGTTCTCCCTTTTCCATTTTCAGGGACTTTAATTCCCTGGCTGCTTTCTGTTTTGCCTGTCCGTCTGTGAAGGCGTCTTTGAATCTCTGAGCTATGGTCTCCCAGAGGCCTTCACTGGTAGTACGGCGGCCACTCTCTACCTGCTCGTTCAACCACTCGAGTTGTTCCATGGTCCAATCATCGACGGCGTCTCCCCTGATGAGGGAGAGAAAGAGGTTGGCGCGCTGAAAGGGGTTGACGATTTGGGCCACATCATGATTGAAGTTTTTAAATGTGGTGAACTCCAACATGAACTTCTTACTCTGGGAGCGATCTCCCGTGAAGGTCTGGGGCAAGATTCCCGACAGACGTCCCGATGGAGGAGGGATGTTCGGGACAACCGGGGGCGGGGGAGGAGGAGGGATGGGATTGGGAAGTTGGGCAGCGATGGTGGACATATTCTGGTAAAATGGGGTAACGGTATCTGCGGATTGTATGGATATCTGGGGGGTTGTCAAAGCAGGGGCTCTGATCGTGACAACTGCCGGTGCAACCAGGGGTGTAGACGATGCTAATACTGGTGCGTCTTCGCTATTCTCTTCGACGTATTCTTCTGGTTCTGAGTCGGTGATAATTGCGGGTGGGTTCTCTCTCCACGGGCCAAGACCGAATTCTGGTGGAGCGGGAGCGGTAGTAACCCACGAATGTCTGCTATCCGAGTATCGGATACGATACCAAACTCTCTTTTCGTCGTCGTATTCTACCGGTTGGTATCTTCCGTCGTAATAGACGTAGTATCCAAACTCGGTTTCAAATTCTTTCCAGACGGCAGAGCCAAGTGTCTGTTGTGAAAGATTATTCTTGTCTCTGCGTTCGATGAGCTCTTCTTTGAACAGGGTCTGACTGCGGCTGGATGAAGCCACGTTGGGAGGAGACTCGACTTGATGTTACGTCCGGTGCGGGACGTTCCACACGACTTGTGTGACAGCGTTCGTTCGTTATCAGGTAAAAGACCAATATGGTCCTTTGGAGTTCGTTATGAAAGAGTCAGAGTCAAAGAGGCTGTACTCTAAGACAATGTTGAGCGGAAGGTACCAAAAGTACTTGGTGAGAGGGTCGAGTCAGAGCTTTCAAAGGGAAGTCCAGAAGACAAGCACCGATGTATTCAATAAGTCGAGTCTGAGGTCTACAAGGTAGTTACAGCGGACTTTATATACGTAATTCAGTGGGCGTCTATGAGATAAGAACACGGAGTCAAGTGGGTCCGAATATCCGAAAGCGGAGGGCGTAAAGCCTGGCTTCTGATAGGGAACTAAGTAAGTGTCCGATCGTAAGATAAGAGGATAACGAGATAAGAAGGGCAAGCATAGGTAAACAGTGTATCCATAAGTCCAAACAACAGTCACGGGGATGGGAGCAATGCATGTGAGGGATCCCACGAGGGAGATGTAATGAGGAAGTGTAAAGTCGGTGGGCGAGTGGGATCTCTGTTGGGAAGGGTAAAGAAAATAGGGCTACTGGGCCCTGTTCGTAACATCATGTCTCCATCCTGGGATCTGTCACATGCCCTACTCCTGTCCCCATGACCCACTTTGTACTTATTGACTTGATGTGTACTCATGTTTACTCCTGCGTCCTCTTATCTCTTTATCTTCCTATCTCCTTATCTCCTTATCTTTACAACCAGACACTTACTTAATTCCCTATCAGAAGCCAGGCTTTATGCCATCTGCTTTTGTATATTTGGGCCCACCTGACTCTGTTATCTTTATCTTGTAGATGCCCACCAGATTACATATATAAGTCCGCTGTAGCTACATTGTAGACCCCAGACTTGACTTATTGAATACATTGGTGCTTGTCTTCTGGACATCCCTTCAATTCTTTGACTCATCTGTCTCAGTGCTTCTGGCACTCCTCCGCTCAACATTGTCTTAGGGAACAGCCCTTTGACTTTGACTTGTCCCACTTAAACTCCAAGAGGCCTTATTGGTTTCTTACCTGAACCTACGAACAATGCTGACACACAAGTCGTGTGGAATGTCCCGCACTGGATGTAACATCAAGTCAAGTCTCTCATTGTGGCTTCCAGCTGCAGTCAGACCCTCTTTTGTGAAGAACTCATCAAACGCAGAGATGAGAATAATCTTTCACAACAAGTACTTGGCTCTGCCACCTGGAAAGATTTTGAGTCCGAGTTTGGATACTACATCTATCACAATGGAAGATACCAACTGGTAGAATATGATGACGAGAAAAGAGTTTGGTATCGTATCCGATACTCAGATAGCTGACACTCTTGGGTCACTACAGGCCCCACCCCACCTGAATTTGGACTAGGACCGTGGAGAGAGAATCCCCCAGCCATTGTCACAGACTCTGAACCTGAAGAGTACATAGAAGAACACAGTGAAGAAGCACTGGTATTAGCATTGACTACATCCCCAGTTGCACCCACAGTTGTCATGTCCAGAGCCCCTGCTTTGACAACTCCCCAGATATCCATACTGTAACAGGTGCTTCTATCCCGCGCTTGCAGTGTTAGATTAGATAAGATGTAAAAGTCGTAGTAAACTCAGGGGTGATAAAATCCTAGTCAGAAGCTGCCCAGAATGCGGAGATTAATGCACGCGTAAGGCTTGAAGCAGTCAGAGGACTCTGCCTTGCTTATGCAGCAAGAATAGACCTATATTGAACTTTGCTAAGAGCCTACAGCCCCAAGAGGACAAGATTAGCTGGGCCTAAGTAAATACAAAGATAAAGTGATAAAGCACACCTACAGCCCCAAGAGGACAAGATGGGGTCTGCAGCGTGCTACAGGGTGTCTTTAAATATGTCCTAGTACTACTCTATGAAATACCAAAGCCAATCGAGCGTGCGATGTAAATCTAATTAGTTATCAGTGGCCCGCTCTCCTGAGTGCCCTGACACATCTTATTTACCAACGCATGATCCTTTCCGCCGGTCTGGCATTATCTAAAATACATACTAGACTACTTTAGATCACTCTATAATCAAATTGTCAATCTGTATTACTCAAACAATGGCCACGTGTATCTACCAGTGTCCATTGCTGCATAGGGCAGCAACTACTTTGCATTGCGTGGACTGGGTCAGATCGGTCCGAACTCCTCCTTATCTTATCTAAGTCTAAGAAGGTCGACTTTGCAAGACACGCAATCGCGTGATGCCCTCAGGATGGTTTTCAATCGGTCTGGGATGGCAAAAATGCGCATCCAGGACACATACAATCTACCGACACAGTCACCCCATTCTATCAAAATATGTTGACCATTGCCGCCCAGCTCCCAGACCCAGCTCCTCCGCCCCCACCAGCCCCACCAGCCATGCTACCAAACATACCCCCACCCTCAGGATGCCTGTTGGGTGTACTGCCCCAGACATTCACAGGAGACCGTTCACAAAGCAAGAAGTTCATGTTGGAATTCACAACATTCAAAAACTTCAATCATGATGTTCCCCAGATTATCAACCCCTTCCAGTGTGCCAATCTCTTCCTATCTCTAATTCGGGGAGAAGTGGTGGACAACTGGACTATGGAACAGCTGGAATGGCTGAACAAACAAATTGAAAGTGGATGTTGTACCTCTAGTGAGGGCCTTTGGGAGACCATTGCCCAACGATTTAAAGATGCATTCACAGACAGGCAGGCCAAACAGAAGGCAGCCCAAGAATTAAAGTCCCTGAAAATGGAAAAGGGAGATTTGGATGCCTATGTGGCAAAATTCAGAAGTCTGGCTAACAGAGCTGGATATGATACAGATGAAGAGGCAATGCTGGACCTCTTCTCAAAAGGGTTGCCCAACCTGCTGGTCAAGAACATCATCCAGTTCCACCACCCCCAGGACTGGGATGGATGGGTTGATGCTGCTTGATGACAGCAGCAAGACTACCTAGACTTCCAAATGCACTTTGGAGTCGACACAAAGAAGGGAAAGACTTGAGACCAGTGGAAGGTGGCCTTTGGGATTAAACCTGCTCACACCTCTCAAAGGGACCCAAATGCCATGGACACCTTGGCCAATAGAACCAGAGTGAGGGCTATGCTTACTGAAGATGAAAGACAGACATTGATGAAGGAAGGGAGATGCTTTTGCTGCAAAGCACAAGGTCACATGTTGAGAGAATGCCCTAAGAAGGGTGTCACAGTTAGGTGCGACACTGTGTCGAACATCGGTCAGAAGTTGGCCTTCAAGTCAAGATATGTCAAGGTCAAGGCAAGACTTTAAGTCGATAACGGAGTCAAGTTCAGTTCAAGCCCTCAACAAAGCCGATAGGGCACGCGCGAGAGTCGAAGTCGACGACGGAGACACTCAGTCCCGCAACAAGTTCAGTAGGGTCGAAGGCTCTCCAAGTCGCATCTTGGAGAGTTCAAGTGGAGTCCTTTCAGAGAGAGAGAGAGTTCAGAGAAGTCTAATGCACCTTGAATTGAACACAAGAGAACAGACTTAGTCTGTCTCTTCTACTTTACTGTGCTTTAAATACAGGTAGACCTAGCTATGTCATAGTAGATGGAAGATTCTAGTACTATGATGTATTATCTAGTGGTTGCGCAATAGAACTAGCTAGAACTAAGGAGAATGTGGAGGGGTTGAGCCCTCAGTAAGCAAAACAGTAAGTAGCGTTTCAGAACAACAAGTCTGTTAATGTCATCAGTCAGCCACGTCACCTTTGTCAGTCCAAATTCCGTCACATCACCCCCTTTGTAAGCGTCAGCTTGTCCCCAAGCTCAGTGACCAACTGTAAACGTGATCATGTGGGGTGGTAGTGTAAGTCGACGACGGGAGCGGGGGCGGCGCGTACTGCCGACTCCTCCAGCTTGGAGTATTGTGCGGAGTTCTGGGGTGGGGGCAAAGGTCATGGCCTCAGTAGAGGTGGGGATGGTGTCCCAGGTGGGTGCATAGACATAAGTTAGATAAGGGAATAGACGGTAGTAAACGTCAGCTCTGGACAGGGCATGGACTGTTTCTTGAATCTCTTGATGAGCTCGACTAACCTGTCGTCTCCAGTGGGCCAGTTCCCGAAGGGCACCATCCAGGCGGCGAGTGGCATAGCGAAAGCGAGAAACTTCTGCCCAAGCACCTGGGTCCTGAAGTTCATCCAGAGCATGACTGACAATTGGTGTAAAGTCCATATCAGGGTCAAAGAGTCGTTGTTGGAAGAGTGTGAGGATGGGATTAGGGAACCCTGGGTGCCGAGCATGAGGTTGTGCATATAATGGAAAGCGGAAGATGGGCTCATTAGCTCCCATGGTACAGACAATGGTGGGTTCGTCCTGTCGAAAATCGTAAGCAATATAGCAGGCAATCCGGCGGTAGCCAAGAGAATCTGTGATTAAATGAGGGAAATAGTGGCGAGTGTTGTGGATGTGATTGCGAATAAATGGGGGGCCTGGATAAGTATAAGGGATAGGTGATTGTCGGCCAGCAGCAGCATCCCCAGGCAAGTGGTCTAATCCAGGGGTTGGTGGTCGTTCGTCTCCAGTGGTAGCAGCCTGAAGGCGTGACCGTGTTTCCTGTAGCATAGTTAATACATGGTTACGGACATTTGGGTCTAGGCTTTGATTTACAGTGGCCGTTATAGCAATAGCATTGGTGAGAGTTTGGACAGGATCATCAGACATTGTGAAGGAAAAGTGTGAGGGAGGGGTTGGTGAAGTTGGTGTGGTTGGGAGCGTGGGGGCATCTTGTGGGAATTTGAGTGCACCTAGGTTTGCTGCATCAGCGGCAGCAGCAGCAAATTGGTCTCTGAAATTGGGGTCTGGGGTGGAAGGTGAAGGCTGAACATTGGTGGGTCGGCGTGTGGTAGACATTCTGGGTCCTGGTTTAACACCTTTGCGTGGAGAAAAGAGGCGGGTAAGTCGTTTAGTGCGAGCCATGATAAGAGAAAGAGGTATGTGGGGGAAAAGAGATGGGAAATTATGTGGTCACCCCCTTCTTAAGGGTGGCGTTGTCCCTGACGCCTGGGAAGAGAAGCATAGTACTGTTTGATCAACACAGGGGCATGACAGTCGGCACTATCCACCCAAGAGTTCTCACTGGCAGGATATCCGACCCAGCTGACCAGATATTGGAGCTTCTTGGATTGTCCATGAAGTCGGTGATTCAAAATAGCAGCCACCTCATATTCTTCTTCCTGACCCACAAGGTCTGGAGGGGGTCTGAGGTAATTGGGGCCATGTGCATCAGTTTCCAAATAGGGAGACAAAAGATCAATGTGAAACACATCATGGATATTCATGTGGGAAGGCAGAGATAAGCGATAAGCCACAGGGGAGATGCAATCCACAATACGGAAGGGGCCGTAGCGGCGAGGGGCTAGCTTAGCGGATGGGAAATGTGTCCTCAAATTTTTTCCTTCGAGCCAAACTTGTGTGCCCACAACGAACGGTGGGCGCGTCGGCGGGGGTGTGGGAGCTCAGAAGGCAAGTTCTGCATGAGCTCGTGCATTCCGTAGATCGCGGAGGCGGGTGTCAACCCTGGGAACGTTTGATTCTGACAGCTGACTGTTCCAATCGAACGAAACGCCGTGGATTAGTTCGTGCGGTGACAGTTTAGACTTGTCGTGTATCCATGAATTGTGGACGAACTCCGCTAGCAGCAAGTAATCTGGCCATCGGTATTGATCGTCACCCAGCCAAAGCCGGAGATACTGTTCGAGCCAGAGATTCATACGCTCACTCGAGCCGTCTGTCCGAGGGTGGAATGTGGTTGACAGGTTTTGACGGATATCCAACATGCGGGCGAGTTCGCGAGAAAAGTGGGAGGTAAACCGGGGGTCGCGATCGGAAATGATACGCTTAGGGATGCCAAAGGTCGGGAAAATATGTCTATAATACAGTGTAGCAACTCCTTCACCAGAGATGTTTTTTGAGCAGGGAATGAATTTTGCTGATTTCGAACAGCCTTGATCGACAATCGTTAGTACCGCATCATAGCGTCCCGAGGGCGGGAGATCCGTGATAAGGTCCATCGCTACATATTGAAAAGGGCCCGCCGAGGCCGGCACATCGAACGGAAATAGCGGGACTTTCTTAGTTAGCTTTGGTTTACTTTCTTGACATTTGGCACAACCCTGGACGTAATCTCGGACAAATTCTTTCAGGCCATTGCCTTCGTATTCCGTTAGCACCTTTCTTACCGTCTTCTCGATTCCTGGATGTCCCGCTAAAACGTGGTCGTGATGACGAGAGAGGATCTCACGTCGTTCAGCGACGCCCTCTGGGAACGGACGTTTGGACGGTTGTATTGTTCGGAGAAATAAGTGATCTGGTAAGACCGTAACTGTCTCATTATCGGCCGTTCCCCGATCTGCATCAGGTCGGCGTGAAAGCATGTCTGCCACCGTGTGAAGTTTCCCTGGGACGTGTTCTAGGGAGAAGTCGAAATCGGCAAGTTCTTGTAGCCAACGCGCTTGACGTCGATTGAGTTTTTGTGGCTCTCTGAAGTATTGCAGATTGTTATGATCTGTGCGGATCTGGACCTTGTGATGAGCACCAAGGAGATATTGGTGCCATAAGCAGAGTGCAACCATGACCGCGAATAATTCGCGGTCGTATATATCCCAATTACGTTGTGTTTCATCTAATGTTTTCGAGAGATATGCCACAGGATGTAAACGTCCGTCGTCGTCCTTTTGGCTTAAGGTGGCACCGACGGCGTATCCGGAGGCATCCGTGTCGACAATGAAGGGTTTTTCAAAATCCGGTTGCGCGAGTACTGGTTGTGAGGTCACGCGTTGTTTAAGCATGTCGAATGCATGCTGTTCGACACTCGTCCATCTCCATATATTCTTTGCACTGGTGAGGGCATTTAGGGGTGCAGCTAATTTACTAAATCCTTGAATAAAGCGGTGATAAAACTGGCAGAATCCCAAGAACAACCAAACTTCTTTGACGGTGGTAGGGGTCTTCCATGTGGCGACTCCTTCGACTTTTACAGGATCCATATGTACTTGATTTGCCTCGAGTATAAGTCCCAGGTATTCTATCCGGTTTTGTTCGAAAGCGCACTTTTCCGGTTTGAGATAAAGGTCCAGTTGATTTAGCTTATCGAGAATGCGATGCACTTTAGCCCTGTGACTTGCGAGATCGTGATCGGTGTGAATTAAAATGTCATCCATATAAACCGTAAACCAGGCTTTTCCGTTAGCGTCGTGATCATTGAGTTCTTCCTTGAATTCAGCATTCATCATAGTTTGGAACGTTGCAGGGGAATTGGTTAGGCCAAAAAACATAACATTGGGTTCGTAGAGGCCACGATTGGTTTTGAACGCGGCTTTCCATCGGTCCTCCGGAACAATTCGGATATTGTTGTAGCCCCAACGGACGTCCATTTTAGTGAATAATGTACTACCACGAACGCGATCAATTAGCTCCGGAATGAGTGGGAGCGGATATGTATTGCGGATTGTCCAGCTATTGAGCTTACGATAATCCTGAACCGGCTGGAGTTTGCCGTCCTTCTTTTTGATGAAGAAAAACGGGGACGCATATGGCGACTTCGAGGCCGAGATGTAGCCTTTCTGTAAATGTTCTTCCAGGAACTTGTTCAGGGCATCTTGTTCTCCCGGTCCAAGTGGATAAATTTTACAATCTAATGTTGCAGGGGCGTCTGGCTTCAATTTGATTTTGTGATCCCAGGGTCATTCAGCTGGGAAACGTTGAGCCTCTTGGTCACTGAATACCTTTTCGTGTCGATGGTATTCCGATGGAACAATCTGATTCCAGGATCGTTCGATCTTGTCTTTTGCTTTGATTGCTAATTCTTGTGCGATATTAAGTCGTTTAATCTGTTCTATCGGCAATTCAAATCTAAGTTCGTCCGTAAGGCGTCCTTCCGTCCAGTTGATTCGGGGATTAGTTGCTGCGAACCACGGGTATCCTAAGATTACCTCATCGGCTCCGATTGACGCCACATAAAATCGATGACGTTGTTCTCTATTATTTGTGACGACGCGTAGGTCAACACACTGTGTGATGTGCCGAGTTGCGTTGGGAGATCCATCAGCGTTTTGCAGTCGTTTGGGGATCGTTAATTGCTTTGTCGGGAGTCAATATTTGATTACAGTTTTGAAATTGATAAAATTTTCTGTTGCTCCACTGTCTATGAGCGCATTTATGTTGGCCATTGGTTTCACTCCATGTAATGGGACAGATATTGTCATTGCTCTAATAGGTGATCTAAATACATGGTGTGAGATTAATGCTCGAATGAAGGCCGCGTCATTCAAGCGATATAAAAATCCTCGTCTCCTTTAAATTTGTTCTGTAGGGCGAGGCGTTGTTCATCATTCATGGATCGAAGGGCTTTTGCAAGTGTGTCGACGTCTATCTCGGAGGTCTCCACGATCCTCTGTTCCGGAGCCTTAGTGGGTACCGTCGCGGTCGTTGGGGGAACTTCTGTGATCGTGGCAGTCCGAGCCGGACTACTGGTACTGGGATTGATGCATGGTCTCTTATTTGGGCAGTCTTTGGCAAGATGTCCGCGGCGCCCACACTCAAAGCATCGGCCATCTTTTCTATATTGTTCCTTTTCCTCTGTTGTCATTGCCTTTTTAATGACGTCGACTTGTGGGTGTGGGTCTGACTCGCGTTTCTTATAAAATGTGAATTTGTTGCCTCAGGGTGGTGTATTAGTCATTGATCGCGTGCCGAGGGCATCTTTGCTATACAACCAATTTGCGTGGTGTTTTCTGGCCGAGGCCGCTGCTTCGTCAAATGTCTTGGGTTGGTCAAATAGAAGCATCGTCTGGACCAGTCGTGTGGGGAGTCCTCGGTGAAAGAATTGCCGAGCGGCTGGGTCATCAATATGGAGTTCAGCCCTCGTGGCCAGTGTGCGAAACTCGGCGATGTATTCGTCGATATTAGAATCCTTCATTTGTAGGCGATCCAGCGCTTGCAGTGCTTTCTGTCCAGCCGCCACGTCGGCCCATGCTTCTCGGAATGTTTGTCGAAATTTGTCCCAAATGTACGGGACTTGGATGTTTCCTTCTTTGATATCGGTCAACCACTTGATTTGGTCTATCACCCAGCGGTCCACTCGGGGCCCTCGTAACAATCCTAATGTAAACGCAACTCTTGTCCTTTCGTTTTGAACCATGGCCACTGTTTCATTTAGGCTAAAGAACAATTCAAGCTTGGCGAACCAGTCCATAGCAATATCTCGGTCTCCGTCGAAAAAGGGTGGTGGTACGCCCATCATGGGTCCTCCTGAGTACGTTGCTGTTACGTCCGGTGTGAGACGTTCTGCACGACTTGTGCAACAGCTTCGTTCGTGTGTTCAGATAAGAGACCAATAAGGCCTCTTGGAGTGTAAGTGGGTGAGTCAAAGCCAACGGGGCTGTTCCCGAGTGGCAATGTTAAGCGGAAAGTGCCCTAAGCACTGAGACGATCGAGTCAGAGGGTTCAAGGGGAAGTCCAGAAGACAAACACCGATGTATTCAATAAGTCGAGTCTAAGGTCTACTGGGTAGCTATAGCGGACTTATATACGTAAGGCGGTGGGCGTCTACGAGATAAGGATACGGAGTCAAGTGGGCCCGAATATCTGAAAGCGGAGGGCGTAAAGCCTGGCTTCTACTGATAGGGGATTAAGTAAATGTCCGTTCGTATGATAAGGAGATAAGCGATAAGCGAAGAAACAAGTAAGTAAACATGAACAAGCAAACGAGTCACGGGGATGGTCGAAGGGCATGTGACGGATCCCACGATGGGGACGTGATCTGGTAGTGAAGCGTGGGCGGCAGGGAAGGGTTATCGTTGGGTAAGAAGAAAAAGACTGGGAGCGACGGGGTTCGTAACAGTTGCCCCTACTCCTGGAGCGGGGGGTCCTTGTGGCGGTTCGTCAGGGTTCCTTCCTGACGTTCTGGGTGGTCTGTCTTCGGGGCTCCGCTCGGGTCGACCGGTCTGTGATTCAATGATGTCTTCCTCCGCGGCCCTCCTTGCCTGTCTGGTATTCGGTCTGGTCGTCATCGTGTGTGGGGTAGGTACTGCTGTGCCTTCGTCGTTCGGGGTGGGGCTGTCTGCTGCAGCAAGAAGAGCAAAGCGATTATGGAACTCGAGTGGTAAGTCGCCGTGCAACTGTGGTTCTAATTCGTCTGTTAGGTATCGGAGTGGGGAGTGGTCTTCAAGAGACGCTTCCTCGGAGGTTGGAGATCGGGGATCATGCACTGAGTAAGACGTCGCGCTGTCGGGATACGGGCAAGGGACGCGGTGTCGTCTCCTTGCGGTTCAGGTGAGAGTGTTTCTAATGTTTGGTCACAGAAGAGTGCTGATGTCAAACAGCTTCAGGGATCGATAGTAGGTCTAAGGTCGGGGTTCGGGTTCGGGTGTCAGAGGCAAGGGACGCGTCGTCGTCGCCTTGCGTGTTCGGTGAGTTCTAAAGTTCTTTCTGATAGCAGCAAGTCTGTTCTAATGTCACAGTTAGGTGCGACACTGTGTCGAACATCGGTCAGAAGTTGGCCTTCAAGTCAAGATATGTCAAGGTCAAGGCAAGACTTTAAGTCAATAACGGAGTCAAGTTCAGTTCAAGCCCTCAACAAAGCCGATAGGGCACGCGCGAGAGTCGAAGTCGACGACGGAGACACTCAGTCCCGCAACAAGTTCAGTAGGGTCGAAGGCTCTCCAAGTCGCGTCTTGGAGAGTTCAAGTGGAGTCCTTTCAGAGAGAGAGAGAGTTCAGAGAAGTCTAATGCACCTTGAATTGAACACAAGAGAACAGACTTAGTCTGTCTCTTCTACTTTACTGTGCTTTAAATACAGGTAGACCTAGCTATGTCATAGTAGATGGAAGATTCTAGTACTATGATGTATTATCTAGTGGTTGCGCAATAGAACTAGCTAGAACTAAGGAGAATGTGGAGGGGTTGAGCCCTCAGTAAGCAAAACAGTAAGTAGCGTTTCAGAACAACAAGTCCGTTAATGTCATCAGTCAGCCACGTCACCTTTGTCAGTCCAAATTCCGTCACAAAGGGGGTATGAGTGGCTGAAGCAACAGTTATGCCTGTCTGTAACAACCCACCTACCATTGAAAAGAAAATGCTGATGAAGGAAGAAAAAGCGCAAGAAATATGGGCCAATATGATGAAGGAAAGCAAGGAAGTACAGGCCATCCTAGTGGAAAAGGCATTCGCCAAAAAGGATTTTTGACTGGCTCCACCCCTTTGGCCTGGGCACGAGCATTACATGTAACCTCTGTGTATACTAGTCGCTTCAAATCTTTGAAAATACCAGTACATTTCGAGACTACACAGAAGACAGCTGATTGTGACATCTTGATAGACTCAGGAGCCACCAATAACTTTATCAGCCCATGGATGGCAAGGACCATGGGTTTGGGGATGCTGGAACTCCCCCAGGAAAAGAATATTTGGAATATTGATGGAACAGCCAACCAGGCTGGAAAGATTACACACTACACTGATCTTAATGTCCAAGTAGGGGAAAGGATGAAAGTCATTCATTTCCTTGTTACCAACCTAGGGGATGAAGATCTGATTCTAGGGTACCCATGGCTAGCTGCATTTGAACCAAAGATCAACTGGAGCAATGCTGTCAAACAATCATGCTGCTGGTTATACTGACTGTGGTTAGTAGCGGTAAAGCTAGAACAAAGACAAGTGCTTCAGAGGTTAGAAGAACTCTATATCATACTATACTACTGACCTAGAACAAAGACAAGTCTATATACAAGGTTAGTCTAAAGGTAGTAGAGAGTAAAGTAGAGGGAACTTACGCTTCAGAGGTTAGAAGAACTCTGAAGTGTAAGAGATGAAACAGACACCCTTATATACCCATGGGGGCCAGGGGAAATGGTCTGTGCGCACTGGGAATAAGTCCACAAGTGCCGGACAATAAACAATGAGGGATAAAAGCCATTGGCCAAAGAGATATCACATGCTTACTGTGCATTACTAAGTACATCACTAATCAGCTGAGTAAGGTGAGAAAGAAATGTAATAAAGATATTGTAAAAAGTCCGAAACTCCGGAACCTAATCTAATCTTATCTACAGCTAAAGTGATCCTCAGATGCCTGAAGCATCTCCAGACATGTCCTGTGTCAACATCCCTCCATGGTGAAGGCATCGATCATTGGTGGAAATGAGTTAAATGAGCACACTGCTGTTCACAATTGAACAAACATATCACCAGCCAGAGATCCAACTTCTCTAACTCTCAAGTGCGGTTTGTGAGCTTTGCGTGCGAGTTGTAGATTTGCTTATGCAGGCTGAAATGCCTGACATATTTGAATGCCTACTTCTGGCATGCTCACACCACTTGCGTCACTCTCGAGGTTGAGAATATACTCATATTGCATGGTGGGAAAGTGAAACTGGTGTACAAGGTCTCCAGATTCCAGCTCTCTCATTCCAGCACTAGTCCAAATCCAGTTACCATAAGATCAAAAGATGATCTAGGCAGAGACTTTGTAAGGCCATCTGCTAGCATCTCTCCAGTGGGAGTTCGCACCAAGTCAATCTGGTGTGATTCTACATACTCCCTAATGGCATGGTACTTTATTGGTATGTGCTTTGATCACCTTCCTGTGACAGGGTTTAATGCAAGATCTACTGCACCCTTATTGTCACAATGCAGTTGTATGGGTGAACTAACTTCATATCCCAATTCCTGCATAAACGTCCTATACCACATAGCCTGATTTGAGGCTTCAGCAAGGCTCATATATTCAGCTTCTGTGGTGGACTGTGCTACTGTCTTCTGCTTCCTGGAACACCAGCTAATGGCTCCATTAGCAAGGAAAAAGACGTAGCCTGAGGTGGAGTGGTGGTCCTCTTGATCTCCCCATGAGGAATCTGCATAGCCATGAATGTTACGACCAGGGCCCAGCAGCCCTATTTTCTTTACCCTTCCCAACAGGGACCCCACTTGCCCACCGACACTACACTTTCTCATTACCTCTCCCTCCTGGGACCCCTCACATGCATTGCTTCCATCCCCATGACCATTGTTTGGACTTGTATACTTACTATTTGCTTATGCTTGCTCCTTTTATCTTCTTATCGCTACGACCGGACACTTACTTAATTCCCTATCAGAAGCCCAGCTTTACGCCTTACACTTTCATATATTTGGGCCCACATGACCCCGTTTCCTTATCTCGTAGATGCCCATCTGATTACGTATATAAGTCTGCTGTAACTACGATGTAGACCTCAGACTCGACTTATTGAATACATCGGTGTTAGTCTTTCGGACTCCCCTTTGGAACCTCTGACTTGGTTGTCTCAGTGCTTTCGGCACTTCCTACTCAACATTGTCACTAGGGAACAGCCCCTTTGACTTTGACTCATCCATCTTAAACTCCAAGAGGTCCTATTGACCTCTTATCTAAACGAATGAACAACGCTGTCGCACAAGTCGTGCGGAACGTCTCACACCGGACGTAACATCAAGTCAAGTCTCTCACAGTGGCTTCCAGCTGCAGTCAGACCCTCTTCCGGGAAGAACTCATCGAGCGCAGAGACGAGAATAATCTTTCACAGCAAGTACTTGGCTCTGCCACCTGGAAAGACTTTGAATCTGAGTTTGGATACTACATCTATCACAACGGAAGATACCAACTGGTAGAATACGACGACGAAAAGAGAGTTTGGTATCGTATCCAATACTCGGACAGCTGACACTCTTGGGTCACTACAGGACCCGCCCCACCTGAATTTGGACTTGGCCTGTGGAGAGAAAACCCTCTGGCCATTGTCACGGACTCTGAGCCAGAGGAGTACATAGAAGAACCCAGTGAAGGAGAAGCACCAGCATTAGCAGCGACTACGTTTCCAGTTGCACCCACAGTTGTCATGATCAGAGCCCCTGCTTTGACAACTCCCCAGATATCAATACAATCCACGAACACCATCACCCCATCTCATCCACCCATGTCTACCATTGCCGCCCAACTTCCAGACCCTGCCCCACCAGCCCCTGTGGCGGCACCACCACTCAACATCCCCCCCCCTCTGGACATTTGTCAGGAGTGTTGCCCCAAACGTTCACTGGGGATCGTTCACAAAGCAAGAAATTCATGTTGGAGTTCATGACATTCAAGAACTTCAATCATGATGTTCCACAGATTGTTAACCCATTTCAACATGCCAATCTGTTTCTTTCCCTGATCTGAGGGGATGCAGTGGATGACTGGACGATGGAACAACTGGAATGGTTGAATGAGCAGGTTGAAAGTGGGCATCGAACCACAAGCGAAGGTCTTTGGGAGACCATAGCCGAGAGATTCAAGGATGCTTTTACAGATGGGCAGGCCAAACAGAAAGCAGCCCAGGAACTGAAGTCCCTCAGAATGGAGAAGGGAGAACTTGACGCATATGTAGCCAAGTTCAGGAGTTTGGCCAACAGGGCCGGCTATGACACAGACGAAGAGGCAACATTAGACCTCTTCTCGCAAGGACTACCCAACCCACTAGTCAAAAACATCATCCAGTTTCACCACCCTCATGATTGGGACAGTTGGGTTGATGCTGCTCGGCGACAGCAGCAAGATTATCTTGACTTCCAGACGCGATTTGGAGTCAATACCAAGAAGGGAAAGACCCAAGACCAGTGGAAGATGGCCTTTGGGGTAAAATCTGCCCAGCATACCCTGTGAGATCCAAATGCCATGGATACCTCCACAGATCAAGCCTGGGCTTGAGCAATGCTTATGGAGGATGAGCGGCAGACTCTAATGAAGGAAGGGTGCTGCTTCCATTGTAGGGTGCTAGGGCATATGTCCTGAGACTGCCCCAGAAAGGGAGTACGAGTTGCCGCTGCCACCATAACACCAGAACACCCTGTTCAGAATAACCCACCCACCGTGGATAAGTGGTCAAAAGAAGAAAAAGCTCAAGACATATGGGCTAACATGATGAAAGAAAGTGAGGAAGTGCACACCATATTAGTGGAAAAGGCGTTTGCAAAGAAGGATTTTTGTTAGGCTCAAACCCATCGGCCTGGGCACAAGCACTCCATGTAACCTCTGTGTATGCTAGTTGATTCAAATCATTAAAAATACCAGTCCATTTCGAAACTACACAGAGGACGGCCGATCGAGACATCTTAGTGGACTCTGGAGCCACAGACAATTTCATTCACCCACGACTAATCAAAACAATGGGTTTGGGACGGCTGGCACTTCCCCAAGCAAAGAACATTTGGAACATTGATGGAACAGCCAATTGTGCTGGAAAGATCACCCACTATACAGACCTAAAAGTCCAAGTCGGAGAGATGACAAAGAATATTCGCTTCCTAATTACAGATCTAGGAGACGAAGACCTCATTTTGGGATACCCATGGCTTGCTGCCTTCAAACCAAAGATTAACTGGGCTGATGCAACGATGGACAAAGACTCTTACCCAACCATCATCACATCGCTTGGTTATGATTATGCAATCAGACATCTAGTAGCAGCAACCGCACAGGTGGAGGAAGAGAACGACCCTGGCTATTGTTACGCCACCAAAGCATTGGAGTTGGCTCAGAGAGCGATACAGGGACAGGCTGAGAAGACATACCATGACGTAGTACCGAGTGCTTATCAGCGGCATTGGAAGGTATTCTCCGAGGAAGAATCCCATCGCTTTCCCCCAGAACGACCATGGGATCATGCCATCGACCTCCTCCCAAATATGCTGGCAGCTATAGATTGCAAAATCTATCCATTATCCCAGTCTGAACAGACTGTGCTCACTGAATTTCTGGAGGAACATTTGGCTAAAGGATACATCCGCCCATCCAAGTCACAGTATGCCTCACCCTTCTTCTTTATCAAAAAGAAGGACGGCAAACTGTGGCCGGTTCAGGACTATTGAAAGATCAACGCGTACACTGTAAAGAATGCCTATCCCCTACCACTTATCTCTGAACTCATTGACACCATGCGAGACAAGTCTCTCTTTTCAAAAATGGACATACGCTGGGGCTATAACAACATTAGGATCAGAGAAGGTGATCAGTGCAAAGCAGCATTTAAGACAAATCAAGGGTTGTTCGAACCGAATGTCATGTTTTTCAGACTCACAACTCGCCGGCGACATTCCAAGCCATGATGAACCATATCTTCCAAGATCTCATTCTTACTGGTGAAGTGGTAGTCTATATGGACGACATCCTAGTCACCACCACCAATGATCTAGACCATCATCGAGAGTGAGTACATCAGGTACTAGACATACTGCATGAACATGACCTATACCTTAAACTGGCAAAGTGTTCGTTCGAACAACGAAGCATTGAGTACCTGGGTGTTATCCTAGAAGGAGGGCACATGCGAATGGACCCAGTAAAAATACAGGGGATCTGGGAGTGGCCAGTACCCACATGTGTCAAGGATGTGTGATCCTTCATTGGATTCTGCAATTTCTATCAACGATTTGTATGAGGATTCTCAGGGATCGCCCAACCACTGAACAGACTATTGAAGAAGGACACACCCTGGCATTGGGGAAAGGAGCAGCAACAAGCCTTTGAACAGATCTGAGACATTATGGGTGCAGAACCAGTACTCCTACAGCCAGACTTGGAGAGCCCCTTTGAACTTGAAGTAGACGCATCTCACTTCGCCAATGGGGCTGTATTAAACCAGCGAGATGCATCAGGACTTCTTCACCCAGTTGCCTTCTATTTGGAAACATTCTCATCGGCAGAATGAAACTATGACATTTGGGATAGAGAACTGTTGGCCATTGTAAAAGCATTGCGACACTGGCGACCGTACCTAGCAGGAACCCCTCACAAGACCATTATTCACACTGATCATTCCAATCTACTTTACTGGAAAGAACCTCATAAAATCAGTCAACAGGTGGCCACGAAGTTCTAGAACTGGAAGAATACAACTTCGTATTGAAACATATTGCAGGAAGTCGCAATGCACGTGCCGATGCCCTATCATGGCGACCTGATCTGAACAATGGAGGGGAGGATAACAATGACATCACCGTACTCCCTGAAGAGACCTTTGTAAAGACAGCCATTGTCAGTCTTCATGACATGGACTTGTGGGCCCAGGTATCACAAAATATGAACCAACAGTTATGCGAATCATGGGCCGATGCACACAATCTGAAGAAAATTGATGGCCTTTGGTGGAAGGATGGGGATCGACTCGTTGTCACCAGTGGCGACAACATTAAGCAGGGGGTGATCCATTTTCACCATGACCTTCCCTCTGCAGGACACCCCGGCATCGCCAACACCTACGTGCTTGCCAAACGTGACTACTGGTGGCCTAACATGAAAAGGATGTGAAGACTATGTGAAAGGATGCGCGGACTGCCAGGCCAACAAAGTAAATATGCACCCGCACCCTCCGGCAACGTTTCCCATCACTCCCACTACTTCTCTGCCATTCCAGACAATAGCCATGGACTTCATAGTCAAGCTACCCAACTCCAGAGGCTTTGACTCCATTTTGACCATCACAGACCACAATTGCTCCAAGGCAGCACTCTTCATACCATGCAATGAATCCATCACAGCTGAAGGAGTAGCCAAACTCTATCTTGACCATGTCTACCAACATTATGGTCTCCCAGAAAAGATTATCTCTGACCGAGACCCATGCTTTACCTCAACATTCGCCAGAGCATTATGCAAAGTCCTGGACATAAAACAAAATATCTCGACAGCCTACCACCCCCAAACAGATGGACAGTCGGAGCGCACCAATCAATGGCTGGAGCAATACCTCCGATTCTGGTGCAACGGATGACAGGACGATTGGGCGGACTGGCTGGCAACAGCGGAATTTGCGCATAATTCCTGGCCTAATGGTACAACAAAGACTCCCCCGTTCTCCCTTATCATGGGCTGGGTACCACGCACCACATGGACTGATAAGCCTACGAACGTTCCCACGACCTCACAGCGACTTGACCAATGGGATGAGATCTGGAAATCAGCCAATGAAAACCTGCTGAAGGCACAACAGATCTTATTGGATAAACCTTCGAAATTCACACCTTATCGAACCAATGAGCAGGTATGGCTGGAAGGGAAGCATATCCACACATCACACCCCACAGCTAAACTGGCACCCTGACATCATGGACCCTTCAGAATCATGAGGAAATTATCAGATGTGTTGTATGAACTTGAACTCCCTCCCACATGGAAGATTCACCCAGTATTCCATGCTAGACTTCTGACACCATACAAGGAAACATCCATTCATGGGGAAAACTTCCCAAGACCCCCACCAGAGTTAGTTGATGGAGAAGCAGAATGGGAGGTGGAGCAGATTGTGAACTCCGCCTATCAAGGCCGAGGGCGCAAACTACATTACCTGATCAAGTGGAAAGGTTTCCCAGACTCTGACAATTCATGGGAACCAGCTGGGAATATCTTTGCCCCGGATCTAGTCACAGAGTTCCACTTACGACACCCCCAAGCGCCCAGGAATGATTAAAAGGGGAGCAGACTTCCGATTTCTTTCCCCAGAACAACGCTTCACCAGCAACGTCCTACTCCTACAATAACATGTCTTCTTCCTTCATCGCCACCTCTGCTGCTGTCAACGCTTTTGCCGCCACTCATGTGGTAGTGGAAGCTTTCCCCTCTGCTCACCCCTCTACTCATCCCTCTTCCCCTATCGACTATGAAGCTGCTGAAGAATGAGTCAAGGCCCAGTCGCCTAACCCAAACGACAACTTTACCCACTCTGAAGAACCCCACCCAAATGACCTCCTTGGCATGGACCAAGACGACGATGTACCTGAGTTCCCCTTCTTTGCCAATAACCCAAATTCCTCCATGTACTACCCCCTCAAGATCACCATGGCTGATGGAGAAAAGGTCATAGCTAAGTACATCTTTTACACCAACGGAGGAATGGATGTTGCAGGATGCATGAAGAAGGATGGGCCTGTCTATGGAGCCCCAGTTTACTTGGAAGAACGGTACACAGGCCATCTTCACCACATGATGAGTGATGAGCAATTGGGACACCTTGCGGCTGACAACCCTCGAGCATTTGCAATCGACGAGGTATTGAATGACATGCGGCTTCCACATCTCAAGGCCGAAGTGATGAGACTGCAGAAGACCCTCACACTTCGCACCATGCTCAATACCCAGTACAAAGAATATGCAAAGCAAATGACAAGACTCACAAGAGGGATGTTCCAAGTGGAGCAGGAGTTGACGGAGATCTGGAAAAGGTTGGAGATAGGGGATGCATATCAGACAATTGCCGAGAGGTACGCAGACACATATGTGCGACCCCTCCCCCCATGATCACTAGGAGCGGCACCCCAACTGCTGCCAAACTGATTTGAGATGCCACGAATGCACGAGAACCCCCGAGGGGAGACTTGCTGGCGATGTGACAGCAAGTATCACATCAGCTGGAATTGCCCACTCAATCGCAAGTGGTGCCGTCATTGCTGAAGCAACCTACATTGGAGTTGGTTCTGTATTTTCCAACAGCTGGGCATTGCTCCCACCATTGTCAACCCTTCAGGATGGTGCGGAAAGTGCCTGCGACACAACGCGGGACATTGTGAACTTGACTGTCCAGTCTACGACTTGTGCCGCCAGTGCGGATGACGCGGCCCGTATGGTTTCTTGCATACACACCAATGCATGGCAGATGAAACTTACACCATAGGAGATCGAAACCTGGCAGATGATTACGTAGACTTGGTGCAGGATGACGATGGTGCGTGTTTCTAGCTGGGTCAGCTTGAACCAGAAGGGAGGGTGATGTTACGACCAGGGCCCAGCAGCCCTATTTTCTTTACCCTTCCCAACAGGGACCCCACTTGCCCACCGATGCTACACTTTCTCATTACCTCTCCCTCCTGGGACCCCTCACATGCATTGCTTCCATCCCTGTGACCGTTGTTTGGACTTGTATACTTACTATTTGCTTATGCTTGCTCCTTTTATCTTCTTATTGCTATGACCGGACACTTACTTAATTCCCTATCAGAAGCCCAGCTTTACGCCTTACACTTTCATATATTTGGGCCCACATGACCCCGTTTCCTTATCTTGTAGACGCCCATCCGATTACGTATATAAGTCCACTGTAACTATGATGTAGACCTCAGACTTGACTTATTGAATACATCGGTGTTAGTCTTTCGGACTCCCCTTTGGAACCTCTGACTTGGTTGTCTCAGTGCTTTCGGCACTTCCTGCTCAACATTGTCACTAGGGAACAGCCCCTTTGACTTTGACTCATCCATCTTAAACTCCAAGAGGTCCTATTGACCTCTTATCTAAATGAACAAACAACGCTGTCGCACAAGTCGTGTGGAACGTCTCACACTGGACGTAACAATGAAGGCCAACTGTTGAACACAGAAGATGTTCGGTGATGCTTCAGGCATCAGGTGATTAGATTAGCTACTTTGTAGATTAGATTAGATACCGGAGTTTCGGACTTTTTACATTATCATTATTACTTTCTTTCTCACATTCTGCAGTAGCTGACTGATACACCATGTAACATGTGATTTCTGTAGTGGCCAATGGCCTTTCTCCCTCATGTTTATTGTTTGGACATTGTCCGGCACTTGTGGACTTATTCCCAGTGCACAGACCATCCCTTGGATAGTATATAAGGGTGTCTGTTTCGTCTCTTACACTTCAGAGTTTTCTTCACCTCTGAAGTGTAAGTCCCAGTCTCTCTACTTACTACCATACCTATAACTAACTGTCTCTTGTAGATAACTTGTTTTTCTAGGTGTGTAGTATAGTAATATAGAGTTTTCTTCACCTCTGAAGTATAACTTGTTTTTCTAGCTTTACAAGCTAACACCTTACAGTCAGTATGCTGCGCCTCATGCCTGTTCAACAGGTTATGGGCCCTGGCATGCTTTACTGATCTGTACTTTCTTTTGATCAGTCCAACCTTTCTTCAAGCTCACTGCTTCAAGACTTCTCTTCCCAATCACTGTCACAGTGAGCTTTGATTCTTCTCTCTCTTGCCCTTAACTGTCCACAAGGTGGTGTGCTTTATGTGCCCACCTTGATCTGTCTGGCTAGTCCCTCAGGGGATTCTTGCAAGAGGTGATGAGGGACCCTAAGTGGGTGAAACACCTTGAGTTCCTCATGTGCGCTCTAAGTAAATAGTATTCATAGTTATAGCTGGGTTTTCGTCCCATCCATAGACTTAGTAGGCCACTTGCCCAGAAGGCTTGGGGCTATAGGTTCAGTCAATGCTTGGCTCGATCTGTAAGCCAGGTTTAGCGACCTGCAGGTAGAGTTTAGGGTCTAAAACAAGGCATGGGTAGTCACTCCCATGATGCTTGGGCTCGATACAAGTAGGCTTGAACTACTATAGTATTTACACAGTAGCTAGAGGGTTTTGTCTCTGGGCAGAAGTACCTGCTGCCTTTGTTGGGGGTCTGCCCCAACCAGAGGAAACCTAATAGTCTACTACAGTCATGGCCCCAATCATCTAGGGCTTAATCATGGACTCCACCACCAGCACTAGAGGAAGGGCTATATACCCTTTGTCTCTAGTGGAACTTGCAGTTGGCTCCTCCATGACATGACTCCCCATCTATTTACACAATGTCCCCCTGATGTGGGCTTAGGACTTGTTGTAGATGGCGCTAGGTAGCCTACTATACTACTTAGAAGTTGCACATCAGAGGCAGGACTTTTTTAAGTTCTGAAGCATAGTGCCACAGAATGGACAGGCACTCTTAAATGAGACCTGGACAACTGGTTCTAACTGCTCCTTGGAACCAGGATCAACCTTTTTAAATCATCTCAAAAAATGTCTTCCATCGTCTTCCCTCCCACCTTCAAGTTTGACAAGCTTGATGGCTCCAATTGGCAGCAGTGGTCGGTGTCATTTACTGCCCTGCTCAGGATAAATGGGATGAAGAGGCACATCACACATGATGCCCCTGAGTTCCTGAATCTGCCGAAGCCAGAAGATGGAGAAAAGGATGACAAGTATGCCAAATGCTTCGCACTATGGTCGGAGCCTATGTACCTAGAGTGGAACAGAGTGGAGGAAGTCCTCATGGGAGTTCTGGTGATGGTAACATCACCAGAAACATACTCCCAGATTGCCTCTGACAGAACTTACCCTTCTGTCAATGCCAAGTATGAGCGTTTGGAATCGCTCTACAGCTCAGTTGGTAGCATGGCCACCTACAACTTGTGGTGTTCTGTGTCTTCCTTCCACTTGGAGGAAGGCAAGCAATTCAGACCCCAGTTGCAGTGTGTGTTGGATGTGAGGAGTACTCTCAAGGAAAATGGGATGGAGATCTCTGATCTCCAGATGAGCTTTATATTGCTCCAATCCCTACCTTCATCCTACAGTGCCATTGCTGGCTCAATCCTGGCATCAGGTCCTCCTGACCGCCTTTCCCCTCAGGACCTTGTACAAAGGTTCCTAATTGAGGAAAGCCAACTAGCTGGCCCTGCAGGAAGTGGTGTTGGGGCTGCCCTTAACAAGGCAGCCCATGTCAACAAAAATAAAAATAAAAAACAAGTATCTTTCACGCCACAACCTGCAGGTGCATCATTGTCCAATGATGTCACCTGCTTCTATTGCCAGAAGCCGGGCCACAAGGCTAATGAATGTTGGCAAAGGAAACAGGACAGAGCCAATGCTGATGCAGGCAAAAAGGGCAACAAGAGGAAGGGGCAAGGCCCCAGTGTACAAACAAACTCCACACAAGTAGCTACCATAGTTAATGGTAGTGGCAGAATACAGGAGGTGCATGAGACACCTCGTATTTCACTTTATATTTTGACCGAGCATATGCAAGAAGTCGATGATGGCAGCAATCCTTGGATGATGGACAGTGGAGCCACCACTCACTTCACACCATACTTAGATGATTTCTCTGAGTATTTCCCACATAAGGGACATCAGGTGACAATTGGTGATGGATCCATAGTCCAAGTCGAAGGAACAGGCAAAGTTCTTCTCAAAACTCATAATAATTATGAGTTAGAGTTAAATAATGTCTTTTATATGCCTGGCAGTGAAAGAATACTGTCGACAAGCTGCATCACAGACAAAGGCAGCTCAGTGGAATTCTCTCCATCTGAGGTCAAAATAAAGTACAATAATACAATTATAGCAGAAGGTGTCAAGGCTATGGGACTCTATTGGGTCTTTGGGAAAACTATGCAGAATCTAAATACTGCGTCCCACAAATCTGCATCAAGTAGCCTTGATACCTGGCATTTACGAATGGGTCATATGTCTAAAGAGGCCCTCAAAAGACATGCTCCTAAGGCTGTAAAAGGCCTTAGTATAGATAATAGCCAATGGAAGACAAGCCATGTTATGGCTGTGAAATGGGAAAATCACACCATCTTCCATTCCCTCCCTCTCAAAAGAGAGCTTCAGCACCCTTGGAAGTCATTCATAGTGACCTGGTTGGTCCTCTGCAATGTACCTCAATTCAAGGGAACCTATACTTTGCCACTTTCATAATGACTTTAGCAGAACTGCTCTAGTTGTTGCTATGAAAGCTAAAAGTGAATTTACATTGGTCTTTTGTAACATTAAGGCATTCCTGGAAAATAAAACAGACAGGAAAATAAAGACCTTACACACAGACGAGGTGGCGAATTTGTCAATAGGGAGCTGAAGTCAATACTTGAGCATGCTGGCATAGAGCATAAATTGACAATGCCATATTCCCCACAACAGAACGGAAGGGCTGAAAGGTTCAACAGAACCATCATGGAAAAGGCCACCAGTATGCTGCATCATGCTGGTCTTTCTCTTGGTTTCTGGGAATGTGCAGTGCGAACAGCCTGTCACATATACAACAGAACACCTATCCGTCTAACAAGTGGAGGACACCACTTGAGCTTCTGGATGGGGACATTCCAGATGTCTCCTACTTTAAAATATTTGGCTGCTTAGCCTATTACACTGTCCCAGAGGATAAAAGACGCAAACTGGATCATAAAGCCAGGGAAACAGTCTTTGTCGGGTATGCACCCCACTCTAAAGGATATCTTCTTTGGGATATGCATACTTGATCCTTCGTATTGTCAAGAGATGTGACGTTTGATGAAGGATCCTTCCCATCCAACCTTGCCAAGGACAGCAAGGGAAAGCAAAAGGAGAAAGTTATGCCTTTTGTCTTAGAAGTTGAGAGGCCTGTCCAGCCTCAACCAGCAATAGCCACAGTTCCTCAGGCTCCTGAAGACAAGGATGCCGAGGTTGAGGAACAGGAGGTAGTGGAACCTCCTCAATTAAATCCTGAGCCTACCACACCCGAAAATGAGACACATGATATAACTATCTATCAGACACCTCCATCCCAAATTATGGAACCATCAGAACTCCCCCAAAGAACTCGTGCCAAGAGACAGTCTAAAAAGAATGTCGGCAGACTTCCCCAACCAGTCTTTACTAGGGAAAGTCCATGTTCTCAACAACATGACAGGGCTGTGCAGGAAGATCTAGATCTTGATACTGCCCGTCCCAAACGTTCACGTCGCATGAATCCTCGATTTTATAATGAGGATAATGCTGAGTTTGTGCAGGGTTCTTCCAGACTTGGGCACATGGAGTTGCTAAATGCCGCAGGCATCTCTTATAGAGACCCCCTGACTTTTCAGGAGGCAATGCAGTCTGACAATGCCAATGAATGGCTTGAGGCATGTAAATATGAAATTGATGCCTTAGATAAACTTGATGTGTGGCGCCTTGAGGATCTTCCAAAAGGAAGGAAGGCTGTCAAATCAAAATGGGTTTTTAAGCTGAAACCAGATGGACGGTTTCATGCTAGGCTCGTGGCAAAAGGTTTCACCCAAGTAGAAGGGGTGGACTTCAATGAAACATTTTCCCCAGTCACCAGATTTGAATCACTTAGATTATTACTAGCGCTAGCTACACTAGAGGATTGGGAAATCCACCAGATGGATGTCAAATCAGCATTCCTACATGGCAATCTGGAGGAGGAAATTTATATGGAGCAACCAGTTGGTTTCGTTGTTGCTGGTAAAGAGTCCAAGGTTTGCAGGCTACAAAAAGCTTTATATGGCCTCAAACAAGCCTCCTGAGCATGGAATCTCCAATTCCATGCAGTTCTTAATGAACTGGGCTTCACTCGGACGTACTCTGATGCAGGAGTATACGTGTTTCATCAAAAGGAGGGGGATGATTCACTTTATGTCATTCTTTATGTAGATGACATCACTATACTTGGATCTTCCAATGATAAGATAATGTGGCTGAAGTCCTCTCTATCTAATCAATATGAGATGACTGACTTGGGAGAAATCCAGTCCTATCTTGGAGTTAACATCACCAGAGATCGTCCTAATAAGACACTGGAGATTGACCAAGCAGCCTATGTTTTATCTATTATTGAGAAGTTTGGGATGAGGGATTCCAACCGAGTATATACTCTTCTTCCCTCTGGCGCTGATGTACATCTGGTCAAATTTGATGGCCAGGCATCTACTTCTGAAATAAAGAAGTACCAACAGTTGATGGGGTCTCTGCTATGGGTGCAGATTGGAAGCAGACCAGACATCAGTTTTGCTGTGGTGCGCCTTAGCCAATACGCTTCCAATCCCTCTCAAGATCATATGCGACTTGCAAAATATGTCTTAAAGTATTTAAATAGTACAAAAGACTGCAAGTTGCGGTATTCTGGAGGGAATGGGGAGAGTGGCCTTCATGGCTTTGCAGATTCCTCATGGGGAGATCAAGAGGACTGCTGCTCCACCTCAGGCTATGTGTTTTTCTTGGCAAATGGTGCCATTTCATGGTGTTCCAGAAAGCAGAAAACAGTAGCACAGTCCACCACTGAAGCCGAATATATGAGCCTCTCCAAGGCTGCAAATCAGGCAGCGTGGTATAGGACTTATATGGAGGAATTAGGGTATGAGGTATCCTCCCCTATACTACTCCACTGTGATAATAAGGGTGCCGTGGATTTGGCATTAAACCCAGTCACAGGAAGGCAGTCAAAGCATATTCCCATCAAGTACCATGCCATTAGGGGGTACATTGAAACGCACATAATTGAGTTAGTGCATACCCCCACTGGTGAGATGCTGGCAGATGGTTTTACTAAGTCTCTACCAAGAGCATCGTTTGAAACCATGGTCAATGGACTTGGACTTATGCTGAAATGAAAGAGCTGGAATCTGGAGACTTTGTATACCAGTTTCACTTTCCCACCATGCCATATGAGTATATTCTCAACCTCGAGAGTGACGCAAGTGGTGTGTGCAAGAAGTAGACATGTCAAGCATTCAGCTTGCATAAGCGAATCTACAACTCATACACAAAGCTCACAACCTGCACTTGAGAGTTAGAGAAGTTGGATCTCTGGCTGGTGATATGCTCATTCAATTTGGATAGGCAGTGTGCTCATTCAATTCATTTCCATATATGACCAGATGCCTTCAGCATGGAGGGATGTTGAACACAGAAGATGTTCAGTGATGCTTCAGGCATCAGGTGATTAGATTAGCTACTTTGTAGATTAGATTAGATACCGGAGTCTCGGACTTTTTACATTATCATTATTACTTTCTTTCTCACATTCCACAGTAGCTGACTGATACACCATGTAACATGTGATTTCTGTAGTGGCCAATGGCCTTTGTCCCTCATACTTATTGTCTGGCACTTGTGGACTTATTCCCAGTGCACACAGACCATCCCTTGGGGTATATAAGGGTGTCTGTTTCGTCTCTTACACTTCAGAGTTTTCTTCACCTCTGAAGTGTAAGTCCCAGTTTCTCTACTTACTACTTTACCTCTAACTAACCGTCTCTTGTAGATAACTTGTTTTCTAGGTGTGTAGTATAGTAATACAGAGTTTTCTTCACCTCTGAAGTATAACTTGTTTTCTAGCCTAAACCACTAACATCTACAGTCAGTATGCTGCACCTCATGCCTGTTTGACAGGGAAAACTATGCAAAATCTAAATACTGCTTCTCACAAATCTGCATCAAGTAGCCTTGATACCTGGCATTTGTGTATGGGTCATATGTCAAAAGAGGCCCTAAAAAGACATGCTCCTAAGGCTGTAAAAGGCCTTAGTATTGATGATAGCCAAGTGGAAGACAAGCCATGTTATGGCTGTGAAATGGGAAAATCACACCATCTTCCATTCCCTCCCTCTCAAAAGAGAGCTTCAGCACCCTTGGAAGTCATTCATAGTGACCTAGTTGGTCCTTTGCAATGTACTTCAATTCAAGGGAACCTATACTTTGCCACTTTCATAGACAACTTTAGCAGGACAGCTCTAGTTGTTGCTATGAAAGCAAAAAGTGATTTTACATTGGTCTTCTGTAATATTAAGGCATTCTTGGAAAATAAAACAGACAAGAAAATAAAGACCTTACATACAGACCGAGGTGGCGAATTTGTAAATAGGGAGCTGAAGTCTATACTTGAGCATGCTGGCATAGAGCATAAATTGACAATGCCATATTCCCCACAACAGAACAGAAGGGCTGAAAGGTTCAACAGAACCATCATGGAAAAGGCTACCAGCATGCTGCATCATGCTGGTCTTTCCCTTGGTTTCTGGGAATGTGCAGTGCGAACAGCCTGTCACATATACAATAGAACACCTATCTGCTCTAATAAGTGGAGGACACCGCTTGAGCTTGTGGATGGGGACATTCCAGGTGTCTCATACTTTAAAATCTTTGGCTGCTTAGCCTACTATACTGTCCCAGAGGACAAAAGATGTAAACTGGATCATAAAGCCAGGGAAACAGTCTTTGTCGGGTATGCACCCCACTCTAAAGGATATTTGCTTTGGGATATGCATACTCAATCCTTCATACTGTCAAGAGATGTGACATTTGATGAAGGATCCTACCCACACAACCTTGTGAAGGACAGCAAGGGAAAGCAAAAGGAAAAAGTTATGCCTTTTGTCTTAGAAAATGAGAGGCCTGTCCAGCCTCAACCAGCAATAGCCACAGTTCCTCAGGCTCCTGAAGACAAGGATGCCGAGGTTGAGGAACAGGAGGTAGTGGAACCTCCTCAATTAAATCCTGAGCCTACCACACCTGAAAATGAGCTTGGCACACATGACCAAACCATCTATCAGATGCCTCCATCCCAAATTATGGAACCATCAGAACTCCCCCAAAGAACTCATGCCAAAAGACAATCTAAGAAGAATGTTGGCAGACTTCCCCAACCAGTTTTTACAAGGGAAAGTCCATGCTCTCAGCAACGTGACAGGGCTGTGCAGGAAGATCTAGATCTTGATACTGCCCGTCCCAAACGTTCACATCGCATGAATCCTCGATTTTACAATGAGGATAATGCTGAGTTCGTGCAGGGTTCTTCCAGACTTGGGCATATGGAATTGCTAAATGCTGCAGGAGTCTCTTATAGAGATCCCCTGACTTTTCAGGAGGCAATGCAGTCTGACAATGCCAATGAATGGCTTGAGGCATGTAAATATGAAATTGATGCCTTAGATAAACTAAATGTGTGGCACCTTGAGGATCTTCCAAAAGGAAGAAAGGCTGTCAAATCAAAATGGGTTTTTAAGCTGAAACCAGATGGATGGTTTCATGCTAGGCTTGTGGCAAAAGGGTTCACCCAAGTAGAAGGAGTGGACTTCGACGAAACATTTTCCCCAGTCACCAGATTTGAATCACTTAGATTATTACTAGTGCTAGCTACACTAGAGGATTGGGAAATCCACCAGATGGATGTCAAATCGGCATTCCTACATGGCAATCTGGAGGAGGAAATTTATATGGAGCAACCAGTTGGTTTTGTTGTTGCTGGTAAAGAGTCCGAAGTTTGTAGGCTTCAAAAAGCTTTATATGGCCTCAAACAAGCCTCCCGAGCATGGAATCTACAATTCCATGCAGTTCTTAATGAACTGGGCTTCACTTGGACATACTCTGATGCAGGAGTATATGTGTTTCATTGTAAAAAGGAGGATGATTCACTTTATGTCATTCTATATGTAGATGACATTACTATACTTGGATCTTCAAGTGATAAGATAACGTGGCTGAAGTCAGCTCTATCTAATCAATATGAGATGACTGACTTGGGAGAAATCCAGTCCTATCTTGGAGTTAACATCACCAGAGATCGTCCTAATAAGACACTGGAGATTGACCAAGCAGCCTATGTTTTATCTATTATTGAGAAGTTTGGGATGAGGGATTCCAACCGAGTATATACTCCTCTTCCCTCTGGTGCTGATGTACATCTGGTCAAATTTGATGGCCAGGCATCTACTTCTGAAATAAAGAAGTACCAACAGTTGATGGGGTCTCTGCTTTGGGTGCAGATTGGAAGCAGACCTGATATCAGTTTTGCTGTGGTGTGCCTTAGCCAATATGCTTCCAACCCCTCACAAGATCATATGCGACTTGCAAAATATGTCCTAAAATATCTAAATAGTACAACGGACTGCAAGTTGTGATATTCTGGAGGGAATGGGGAGAGTGGCCTTCATGGCTTTGCAGATTCCTCATGGGGAGATCAAGAGGACTGCCACTCTACCTCAGGCTACATGTTTTTCTTAGCTAATGGAGCCATTTCATGGTGTTCCAGAAAGCAAAAAACAGTAGCACAGTCCACCACTGAAGCTGAATATATGAGCCTCTCTGAGGCTGCAAATCAGGCAGCATGGTATAGGACTTTTATGGAGGAACTAGGGTATGAGGTATCCTCCCCTATACTACTTCATTGTGACAATAAGGGTGCTGTAGATTTGGCATTAAACCCAGTCACAGGAAGGCGGTCAAAGCATATACCTATCAAGTACCATGCCATTAGGGGGTACATTGAATCGCACATAATTGAATTAGTGCGTACCCCCACAGGTGAGATGCTGGCAGATGGCTTCACTAAGTCTCTACCAAGAGCATCATTTGAAACCATGGTCAATGGACTTGGACTTATGCTGAAATGAAAGAGCTGGAATTTGGAGACTTTGAATACCAGTTTCACTTTCCCACCATGAGCAAAGTTCTCAACTTCGAGAGTGATGCAAGAGGTGTGTATGGTTTCAGTTTGCATAAGCGAATCACCGCGATATGCCTCTGAACACCATGCACTTCTCGCACTTGAGAGTTAGAGAAGTTGGATCTCTGGCTGGCAATGTGCTCATCCAACTCATTTCAATCCATGACCAGATTGTTACAACCCTTGCCTAGCAACCCACTCTTTTTCACCATTCCCAATGATGACCCTTCCCTTCCACCAACTCTCCACTTCCTGATCACATCCCCATCCTGGGATCCTTCATGTGCCCTACTGCCTTCCCTGTGACTGTTGCTTGTACATATTGACTCATTATTTACATCTGTTTACGTCTTCTGTTATCTCTTATCTCCTTATCTCTAAGACTGGACACTTACTTAATTCCCTATCAGAAGCCAGGCTTTACGCCCTCCGCTTTCGTATATTTGGGCCCACATGACTCTGTGATATCTTATCTTTAGATGCTCATTCGATTACGTATATAAGTCTGCTGTAACTACATTGTAGACCTCAGACTCGACTTATTGAATACATCAGTGCTTGTCTTCTGGACTTCCCTTTGAAAGCTTTGACTCAACCATCTCACAGTACTTCTGGTACTTCCCACTCAACATTGTCTTAGAGTACAGCCTCTTTGACTTTGACTCTTCCCATACAAACTCCAAGAAGCCTTATTGGTTTCTTACCTGATAACGAATGAACGCTGTCACACAAGTCGTGTGGAATGTCCCGCACCGGACATAACATCAAGTTGAGTCTCTTCCCAACGTGGCTTTGTCCAGCCGCAGTCAGACCCTGTTCAAAGAAGAGCTCGTCAAACACAGAGACGAGAATAATCTTCCACAACAGACACTTGGCTCTGCTGTCTGGAAGGATTTTGAAACCAAGTTTGGATACTATGTCTATCACGACAGAAGATACCAACCGGTAGAATATGACAACAAAAAGAGAGTTTGGTATTGTATCTGATACTCGGATAGCAAACACTCGTGGGTTACTACTGCTCCTGCTCCACCAGAATTCGGTCTCAGACTGTGGAGAGAGAACCTGCCTGCGATCATCACCGACTCAGAACCAGAAGAATACATTGACGAAAGTAGTGAAGACACACCAGTATTAGCATTGTCTACACCCCTGGTTGCACCAGCAGTTGTCACAATCAGAGCACCTGCTTTGACAACTCCTCAGATATCGATACAATCCTCTGACACCGTCACCCCATTCCACCAAAACATGTTGACCATTGCTGCCCAACTCCCTGACCCTGCTCCTCCTCCTCCTCCTCCACCTCCTGCTGTCCTGAACATCCCTCCACCATTGGGACGTCTTTCGGGGATCCTGCCCCAGACCTTCATGGGAGATCGCTCCCAAAGCAAGAAGTTCATGCTGGAGTTCACTACATTTAAGAACTTCAACCACGATGTTGCCCAAATTGTCAACCCCTTCCAGTGCGCCAACCTCTTCCTTTCACTTATTAGGGGTGGCGCAGTTGACGATTGGACAATGGAACAGCTCGAGTGGCTGAACGAGCAGGGAGAGAGTGGATGCTGTACTACCAGCGAAGGCCTCTGGGAGACCATAGCCCAGAGGTTCAAAGACACCTTCACTGATGGACAGGCAAAGCAGAAAGCAGCCAGGGAATTAAAATCCCTGCGAATGGAAAAAGGAGAGCTCGACGCCTATGTGGCAAAGTTCCGGAGCCTGGCAAATCGGGCAGGCTATGATATGGATGAAGAGGCAACCTTGGACCTCTTTTCCCAAGGACTGCCAAACCCACTTGTCAAAAATATCATTCAGTTTCATCACCCTCATGATTGGGATGAGTGGGTTGATGCTGCTCGATGACAGCAGCAGGACTATCTTGACTTCCAAACTCGATTTGGAGTTGATACCAAGAAGGGAAAGACTCGAGAACAATGGAAGGCAGCGTTTGGAGTCAAACCAATGCATACTACCCAGAAGGATCCCAATGCTATGGATACCTCAGCAGACAGAGTCAGGGCAAGAGCCACGCTCACAGAAGACAAATGGCAGACACTGATGAAAGAAGGACGGTGTTTCCACTGTAAAGGACAGGGGCATATGTCCCGAGACTGTCCAAAGAAGGGGGTACGAGTTGCAGTGGCAAACGCTACACCTGTAGCCCCCATCAACAATAACCCACCAGCCGTAGACAAACGAACCAAGGAAGAGAAGGCCCAAGATATATGGGCAAATATGATGAAGGAGAGTGAGGAAGTGCAAGCCATCCTTGTTGAGAAGGCATTCACAAAGAAGGATTTTTGATAAGCTCTACCCCATCGGCCTGGGCGAGAGCACTCCATGTTACCTCTGTGTATACTAGTCGCTTCAAATCATTGAAAATACCAGTTCATTTCGAGACTACACAGAGGATGGCCGACCGAGACATCTTAGTGGACTCTGGAGCCACAGACAACTTTATCAGTCCAAAAATGATTAAAGCCTTGGGACTGGGGATGCAGGCTCTTCCCCAAGAAAAGAATATCTGGAATATTGATGGAACCGCCAATTGTGCTGGAAAGATCACACACTATACTGACCTGAACGTCCAAGTTGGGGAAACAACGAAAGTCATTCGCTTCCTGATTACCAACTTAGGGGACGAAGACCTTATCCTGGGGTATCCATGGCTTGCTGCATTTGAACCCAAGATCAATTGGGCCAATGCAACAATGGATAAAGATTCATACCCCACCATCATCACATCGATAGGCTATGATTATGCGGTCAGACATCGGATAGTGAGAGTTGCAGATACAAGTGAAGAAGACCTAGGTCACTGTTATGCCACCAAGGCTTCAGAATTGGCCCAGAAAGCGATACAGGGGCAGACAGAGAAGACTTATAGTGACATAGTACTGCGTGCCTACCACTGGCATTGGAGGGTATTCTCAGAAGAAGAGTCACAGTGATTTCCACCCTCCCGACCCTGGGATCATGCCATAGACCTACTCCCCGACATGCTGGCAGCAATCGATTGCAAGATCTACCCACTGTCCCAGTCTGAACAGGTAGTGCTGACAGAATTTCTCGAGGAACACTTGGCAAAGGGGTACATTCGCCCATCCAAGTCGCAGTATGCCTTGCCCTTCTTCTTCATCAAAAAGAAGGATGGCAAACTGCAACCAGTCCAGGACTATTGGCGAATCAATGCTCATACTATAAAAAACGCCTATCCCCTACTGCTCATTTTGGAGCTCATTGACACCATGAGGGATAAGTCCCTCTTCTCCAAGATGGATATACGATGGGGTTACAATAATGTCAGGATCAAGGAAGGCGACCAGTGCAAAGTGGCATTCAAAACCAATCAAGGGTTATTTGAACCCAATGTCATGTTCTTTGGTCTTATGAATTCACCAGCAACATTCCAGTCCATGATGAACCATATCTTCCGCAACCTTATCCTTACTGGGGAAGTGGTGGTCTACATGGACGACATCTTAGTAGCCACCCCAGATGACTTAGACCACCATCGAGAGTGCATGCATCAAGTACTGGATATATTGCAGGAACACGACCTGTATCTCAAACCAGCCAAATGCTCCTTCGAACAATGAAGCGTCGAGTATCTGGGAGTCATCCTAGAAGGGGGACAAGTACGCATGGACCCCATCAAAGTACAAGGAATCTGAGAGTGGCCCATACCAACCTGTGTCAAAGATGTCTGATCATTCATCGGGTTCTGTAACTTCTATTGATGCTTTGTCAAAGGGTTTTCAGGCATCGCAAAGCCATTGAACGATCTGTTGAAAAAGGATGTACCATGGCATTGGGGTATGGCACAGCAACAAGCATTTGAGCAGATCAGAGACCTCGTCGGCTCAGAACCAGTACTCATCCAACCTGATCTGAATTGCCCCTTTGAATTAGAAGTGGATGCCTCTCACTTCGCGAATGGGGCGGTGTTATACCAGCAGGATGCCACACAGATACTTCACCCAGTGGCATATTACTCTGAAACCTTCTCCCCAGCCGAACAGAATTATGACATCTGGGACAGAGAACTCTTGGCCATAGTCAAGGCATTATGACACTGGCGACCCTACCTGGCAGGAACTCCTCATAAGACTATCATCCACACTGACCATTCCAACCTCTTATATTGGAAGGAACCCCATAAAATCAGTCGACGTGTGGCACAAGAAGTCCTGGAGCTAGAAGAGTATAACTTTACTTTGAAACACATTGCTGGAAGCCAGAATGCTAGAGCAGATGCGCTGTCACACAGGCCAGATATGCACACAGGAGAAGATGACAATAACAATGTCACTGTCCTCCCAGAGGAAGTCTTTGCAAAAACCACCATAGTCAGTCTCCATGACATGGACCTATGGGTGCAAATTTCCCAAAACATGAACCAAGAACTATGCCGGTCATGGGCCGACGCACACAACTTGAAAGAAGTCAATGGCTTGTGGTGGAAAGATGGAGATCAACTCGTTGTCACCGGTGGCGACAACATTAAACGGGGGGTGATCCATTTTCACCATGACCTCCCCTCGGCTGGCCACCCCAGCATCGCCAATACCTACACCCTTGCCAAAAGAGATTATTGGTGGCCCAACATGAAAAAGGATGTTGAGAGCTACGTACAGGGATGCACAGCGTGTCAAGCAAACAAAGTTAACACACACCCGAAAGTCCCACCAATGCACCCCATTTCCCCCATCTTGTCAACTCCTTTCCAGACCATCGCTATGGACTTTATCATTGTAATGCTCAGCAGGGCATTGCTGTGCGATGTGCACTGGTCGGCACGAGTCCACTGACACTAGTCCGGCACTAGTCAGCCACATCCTCGGCACCCAACACTGTGGGTCCGGGAGCTTCAGCAAGCCTGGCACAACAAGGCCAGGCTCTTAGCTTCAGGGTGAATAGGAAGTTGTGCTATAACCAAGCACAGAGAGAGACGGGACAAGTCAGCCAAAGGGAGCTAATCCCCTAAGGCTGTTGAGTGGGGACAGGACCTGGCCACAGTGCTAGAAGCACACCAAGTGGACCAAAGTCAGAGAGGGCAAAGGAAGGGAAGCCAGAGCATCAACAGCATCTGGGTAACAGATGGGATTCGGAACAGAAGTGCACACCCATTGCCAGAGGCAATGGGGTCCTTCTGGAGATTATGAAGAATGAAAAAGGGCAAATAAGCCCCTCTGTATTCCGTGACTAGGGAAACTCTAGGCTGAAGGCACAAGAGGTCAAATCTAGGGTTGTACAAACTGTCTACAGGGTCTTATATACTGTATGGGGATCTGGTTTGTAGCTAATCAGGAACAGGGTCAGAGTCCTTATCATCCAATAGCAGATAAGATGTCAAATATAGTCCATGATAAGGATAAGCCTTATCAGAAGCATAATCATGTGGGACAGCCCCACAGGAGTCATATCAGTGTGGGAGGATTCCCACCAGGGTCAGGGGTAAATGGGGAGATAACAGGTCCCACAGGAGTCAGGGTGGATGTGGGAATACTCCCACAGGAATCAGAGAAGTGAATGATAAGCCAGATGGGCCATGTGATCAGAAAGGGGTAAATGATCAGATGAAGATGCTGTGATCAGGGTCAGGGATCACATAGTCCAAAGTCACATGGTCAGGGATCACATGGTCAAGGATCACATGGCCAAGGGTCACATGGCCAGGAGTCACATGACTGGCAGAGGGTCAAGTACAAGCCAAAGTTGAAGATTAGATTGGCAGGGACAGTGTCAGAGATCCCATGGGTGTCAGCCACAGGGACAGGGTACAGGTACTGGCCAAGACAAAGGCCAAGCATCAGGAGAAGGGGGGTCTATGAGCGTCATATCACAGGCATCAGGGTGGGGTCCTGGGCACACAGGCCACAGGCATCAGGCAGGGTCCCAAGGCAGTAAGCCAAGGGCATCAAGTCAAAGGTCCTAGGCACAAGGCCATAGGCATCTGGGTTCTGGGGCCAAAGTGGTCAAGGGATGGTGGAATAGGGGAATGGACAGTCAAGTGTGGTACAAGGGGGAGGTGCAGTGTAAGGGTCAGGAAAAGAGTAGGGTCGTAACAATCGTCAAGCTACCCAAATCACAGGGTTTCGATACTATCCTCATGATCACCAACCATGATTGCTCCAAAGCAGCCCTCTTCATTCCCTGTAACGAAATGATCACAGCTGAAGGAGTGGCAAAGCTCTACCTGAACCATGTATACCGCCACTACGGACTCCCCAGGAAGATTATAACCGACCGAGATACCTGATTCACATCGGCCTTTGCTAAAGCCCTATGCAAAACATTAGACATTACACAGAATATCTCAACAGCTTACCACCCACAGATGGACGGACAGTCTGAGCATACAAACCAATGGTTAGAACAATACCTTCGGTTTTGGTGCAACGGCCAGCAAGATGACTGGGCAGAATGGCTGTCCACTGCGGAGTTTGCCCATAACTCATGGCCCAATGGAACAACAAAAGCCACCCCGTTTTCCCTTATCATGGGCTGGACTCCACACACCACATGGACCAATAAGCCCACTAATGTCCCTTCAGTAACCCAACGGATAAGCCAATGGGAGGAGCTACAGCAATCAGCCAATGAAAACCTGGTAAAAGCGCAGCAACTTCTGGCAGCATGGCCAAGCACATTCACACCTTATCAGACCAATGACTGGGTTTGGCTAGAGGGATGGAACATTCACACATCACACCCCTCGGCCAAATTAGTGCCCCAATGTCATGGACCCTTCCAGATCATAAGGAAACTGTCAGATGTATCCTATGAACTGCAGTTACCACCAAAATGGAAGATCCATCCCGTCTTCCATGCCAAGCTTCTGACCCTGTATAAGGAAACCTCCATTCACGGAGGGAACTTCCCGAGACCCCCACCTGACCTTATCGATGGAGAAGAGGAGTGGGAAGTGGAACGCATTCTAGACTTGAAGCGACAAGGCTGAGGGTGCAAGCTGTACTACCTAGTTAAGTGGAAAGGATTCCCAGCCTCTGACAATTCGTGGGAACCAGCCGGAGATATCTTTGCCCCGGTCCTTATCACAGAGTTCCATACCTGACACCCAGAAGCACCCAAGAGCAGTTAAAAGAGCAACCCCAGACCCCATCGAATTCCCCAGTACATGCTCTCTCAGCAACATTCTAACACTATTAAATCCATCATGTCTTTTGTCGCTGCCAACGCTGCCATTGTGTTACGAACAGGGCCCAGTAGCCCTATTTTCTTTACCCTTCCCAACAGAGATCCCACTCGCCCACCGACTTTACACTTCCTCATTACATCTCCCTCGTGGGATCCCTCACATGCATTGCTCCCATCCCCGTGACTGTTGTTTGGACTTATGGATACACTGTTTACCTATGCTTGCCCTTCTTATCTCGTTATCCTCTTATCTTACGATCGGACACTTACTTAGTTCCCTATCAGAAGCCAGGCTTTACGCCCTCCGCTTTCGGATATTCGGACCCACTTGACTCCGTGTTCTTATCTCATAGACGCCCACTGAATTACGTATATAAGTCCGCTGTAACTACCTTGTAGACCTCAGACTCGACTTATTGAATACATCGGTGCTTGTCTTCTGGACTCCCCTTTGAAAGCTCTGACTCGACCCTCTCACCAAGTACTTTTGGTACCTTCCGCTCAACATTGTCTTAGAGTACAGCCTCTTTGACTCTGACTCTTTCATAACGAACTCCAAAGGACCTTATTGGTCTTTTACCTGATAACGAACGAACGCTGTCACACAAGTCGTGTGGAACGTCCCGCACCGGACGTAACACATTGATGCTTTCACCTCTTCTGCCATAGTTGTTGAGAACTTCCCATCTGCTCATCCTTCCACACATCCCTCCTCCCCTATTGATTATGAAGCTGCCGAAGCACAAGTCAAAAACCAATCCCCCAACCCCAATGACAACTTCGACCACTGTGAAGAGCCTCACCCAAATGACCTTTTGGGGATGGAGTTGGATGACGAAGTCCCAGAGTTCCCATTCTTCGCCAACAACCCGAACTCATCCATGTACTTCCCTCTCAAATTACGATGGCCGATGGAGAAGTCATGATAGCTAAGTACATTTTTATACCAATGGAGGGATGGACGTGGCCGGATGCATGAAGAGGAATGGCCCAGTTTATGGAGCTCCAGTCTATTTGGAGGAGAGGTACACAGGGCATCTCCATCACACAATGAGCAACAAACAGCTTGGGCATCTGGCTGCTGACGACTCCCAGGCCTTCGCCATAGACAAAGTGTTGAATGACATGTGCCTACCGCGTCTCAAGGCTGAAGTGATGAGACTGCGGAAGAACCTAACATTGCGCATGACACTCAACAGGCAATATAAAGAACATGTGAAGATGATGACACAGCTGACTAGTGGGATGTTCCAGGTGGAACAGGAATTGGTAGAGATTAGGAAGAGGTTGGAAAAGGGAGATGCGTACCAGACCATTGCTGAAAGGTATGCCAACACATATGCACGACCCCTTCCTCCACGATCATTGGGAGCCGCTCCAACACTACTGCCAAACCGATTTGAAATGCCGTGGATGCATGAGAACCCTCATGGAGAAACATGCTGGCAGTGCAACAGCAAGTACCACATTAGTTGGAACTGTCCCCTCAACCGCAAATGGTGCCATCATTGCCGCAGCAATCTGCATTGGAGCCGGTTCTGTATTTTCTGTCGTGTTGGCGTCGCTCTGACAATCATCAACCCCTCTGGGTGGTGTGGCAAGTGTCTTCACCACAACTTGGGGCATTGTGAGCTGGACTGCCCCATCCATGACCTCTGTTACTCATGTGGACAGCGCGGCCCTTACGGGTTTCTCCGCGCCCATAGGTGCCCCCAGGATTCAGACAAAGAAAACTATACCCTGGATGATCGTAATGTAGCTGATGACTATCTGGACCTGGTGAAGGATGATGATGGTATGAGTCATTTCTAGCTGGGTCAGCTAGAACCAGAAGGGGGGTGATGTTATGACCCTTGCCTAGCAACCCACTCTTTTTCACCATTCCCAATGATGACCCTTCCCTTCCACCAACTCTCCACTTCCTGATCACATCCCCATCCTGGGATCCTTCACGTGCCCTACTGCCTTCCCCGTGACTGTTGCTTGTACATATTGACTCATTATTTACATCTGTTTACGTCTTCTGTTATCTCTTATCTCCTTATCTCTAAGACCAGACACTTACTTAATTCCCTATCAGAAGCCAGGCTTTACGCCCTCTGCTTTCATATATTCAGGCCCACATGACTCCGTGATATCTTATCTTTAGACGCTCATTCGATTATGTATATAAGTCTGCTGTAACTACATTGTAGACCTCAGACTCGACTTATTGAATACATCGGTGCTTGTCTTCTGGACTTCCCTTTGAAAGCTTTGACTCAACCATCTCACGGTACTTCTGGTACTTCCTGCTCAACATTGTCTTAGAGTACAGCCTCTTTGACTTTGACTCTTCCCATACAAACTCCAAGAAGCCTTATTGGTTTCTTACCTGATAACGAATGAATGCTGTCACACAAGTCGTGTGGAACGTCCCACACCGGACGTAACACAGATGCCTTCAGCATGGAGGGATGTTGAACACAGAAGATGTTCAGTGATGCTTCAGGCATCAGGTGATTAGATTAGCTACTTTGTAGATTAGATTAGATACCGGAGTTTCGGACTTTTTACATTATCATTATTACTTTCTTTCTCACATTCCGCAGTAGCTGACTGATACACCATGTAACATGTGATTTCTGTAGTGGCCAATGGCCTTTCTCCCTCATGTTTATTGTTTGGACATTGTCTGGCACTTGTGGACTTATTCCCAGTGCACAGACCATCCCTTGGATAGTATATAAGGGTGTCTGTTTCGTCTCTTACACTTCAGAGTTTTCTTCACCTCTGAAGTGTAAGTCCCAGTCTCTCTACTTACTACCGTACCTATAACTAACTGTCTCTTGTAGATAACTTGTTTTCTAGGTGTGTAGTATAGTAATATAGAGTTTTCTTCACCTCTGAAGTATAACTTGTTTTCTAGCTTTACAAGCTAACACCTTACAGTCAGTATGCTGTGCCTCATGCCTGTTCGACATCTGTGTGGTTATCTGACAGGCTTTTCATCAATGTTCTATAACATCCTATCTAATCATTGCTGTATACTGGATTTTAGTTGTGCTTGTATAAAATTGAAAGCAGAATAATAAAATAAAAATGGAATAATGAATTATCTTAATCTTCTGAACATAAAACAAGAGTCATTGAGGGATCTTAAGCAGCCACAAATGAACACATTGTGTATCTTCTTGGTCCGGGAAGGCCTGGGCTGGTTATCCGAAATGCGTGATGCAAGTAAAGAACTTGCATGCATTTTCACAGGTGACCCACAGGTAACCTGTGGGTTACCCATACCTGTAGTGACAGGTACAGGTACAGGTATGGGTACCAACAAGGATACCCCAGGGTTACCCCTGCCAATCACTACTGGGAGCTCAAGAGGGGGCAAAACCAACAAAGGGGGAGCTGGGGATGCTGTGGCAGCTGCCTCTACTAGGGCAGCAAAGTTTATGGTGTGCTGGGCACCAGGGAAATTGTAGGGGGGGGAGGCTGCTTGGTCTGAAGATGGGGACAAGGAGGAGCTGTTCTGGGACACTGGGACACTTGTCAGTCACTATCTGCTGCAAAGGAGACTGTCCAAATGTTACAACTCACTGTCGACTGCCTGGACAGTGGGCTGTATGCAAAGGGGATGATTTGGGAGTGGGGCAAGAGATGAGAGTGAGGGTGAAAGTGCAGGGAGATGAAGTGAACAGCTCAAGGACAAGGTGTGAGAAGCCTTCCACAAGGTGGGGCTAATCTCCTAGGCAATAAGGTACTGGATCACAAGTGGACAGTCTGGAGCTGTCCATTCTATTCCAAAAGGGTTTATATACATAATTATGACCAGGACTTTGGTCTGTGCACCACTTTAGGGGAGGTTAATTTCACTCTAACTCCCCACTATCCATCAATGAGAATAGCCCCACTTCTGGGCTTAGAAATCTGCAGTCTGCAGTCCACAGTTTGTGGACTGCTGTTTAGGCATTGTGGGGGTCTGTTAGTACTCTTCCCACACCTCTCCAATTTGGCAGGAGTCCAGCCCTGGTCTGGACAAGCCTCCTTCTGGTCTTAATCTAGGGTTATCTTCATTTCTGAGGGTTCTGCAGGGTTTCTGGGAGTGTCCAGAGATTTCTAGGGGGTCAGGAGGTCTCTAGGGTGTCAGTTCATGACAGTAACCAAGATTCAGAAGGATTGTGTCTAATCAAGTAAGGTATCAAAACATTCACAGGAAGGTGAAACACAGTCTGCATGCTACTGCACAACACACAACTTGCTTGTTAGTACCACACACTTAGCAATTGATCTGACCTGGCCATATTGATCCATTTCTGACAGCTGACACTCTTGGGTAATAACCAGCCCAGCCCCAGTAGACTTTGGTCTTGGGCCATGGAGAGAAAATCCACCCATGATCATCACCAACTCAGAACCAGGAGAATATGTCAAAGAGTATAGTGAAGATGCACTGGTATTAGCATCTGCTACAGCCCCAGTTGCACTTGAAGTTGTCATGATCAGAGCCCCTGCTTTGACAACTCCCCAGATATCCATACAATCTACAGACACTGTCACCCCATTTTTCCAAAACATGTCAACAATTGCCACCCAGATCCCAGACCCTGCCCCTCCAGTCCCACCAGTAGCCACACCACCCAACATCCCTCCCCTGTTGGGACACCTTTCAGGGGTCCTGCCTCAGACATTTACTGGGGATTGCTTGCAGAGCAAAAAGTTCATGTTGGAGTTCATGACCTTCAAGAACTTCAACCATGATGTTCCCCAGATAATCAACCCCTTCCAGCATGCCAACTTATTCCTCTCTCTAGGGATCAGCAAGGGTTTTCATACCTGCACAGGTAAGTGCCACAGGTTTTGATGGGTATGGGTATGGATATGCAACTCCCAACCTGCCAGAAACCCATACCTGTGCAGTGGGTTTGGTGGGTATAAGTGGTCATCGGTCATTGACAAGATCAGCAGAAATGTAATGATAAAATACATCTGTAGCAAACAAATGACAAGATTAAATTTGATGTATGCTACAGGGTTTCTGTAAATATATTCTAGTGTTATCCTATGAAATATCAAAGCAGATCAATGGTGCAATGTAAAATAAAGGTGTTATCAGTGATCCACTCTCTTGAAAATCATGATGCAACTGTTTTATTAATGCATGATCAATTCTGCCAGTCTGGCACTATCTAAAATACACTCTAGACTACTTTAGACTACTCTATAATCTAATTATCAAATTATTTTACTGAAACAAGGCCTGTGTGTATCTACAGGCTGCATAGAGCAGCAACTACATTGCATCACATGGACCAGCATATTGGTCTGATCTCCTTCCTATTAAGGAAGGTTGACTTAACAATTATGGCTGCGATTTTCCATTGGTCTGACAAGATTGTGATCACACATAGATAACACAACAGAAATGCATTCACAAATTAATTAGATACATAGAATATACATCTAAGATCTGACATATGATCAAATCACATCATTAAATGAGATAACGAGATAATGTGTTCATTTAATCTAGTAGCTGATATAGTACATCTAAAGTACAAGCCTGTGCCATGCCTGTTCCACAAAATGAAATAAAATAATAATGTAAATAAAGAATAAACTTAATCTTCTGAACATAAATCAGCAATTATTGAGGGATCCTGAGTAGCCACAAATGAACATGTTGTATCCAAGTGCATATCTCCTTGACTGGGATGTCCTGGGCCAGATGTCCAAAATGTGCAATGCAAGTAAAGAACTTGCATGTGTTTCATTTTATGGGTAACCTGGGTATCAAAACAAATATCCAGGGGTTACCCCTGCCAATCACTATGCATTTGTCAATTATTTTTGCATTCTATGTGGTTATCTGACAGGCTTTTCATCAATGTTCTATAACATCTATCTAATCATCTTTGTATATTGGGGTGGATTTTAGTTGTGCTTGTATAAAATTGAAACCAGAATAATAAAACAACAATAGAATAATGAATTATCTTAATCTTATGAATATAAAACAGGAATCTTTGAGGGATCCTGAGTAGCCACAAATGAATGCATTGTGTATCTCCTTGACTGGGATGGCCCAGGCTGGTTATCTGAAATGTGTGATGCAAGCAAAGAACTTGCACACATTTACACAGGTAACCCCAAGGTGACCTGCAAGTAACCCACAGGTTACCTGTACCCATAGTGACAGGTATGGGTACAGGTACAGGTACCAATGAAGATACCTGGGGGTTACCCCTGCTATTCACTAATATCTCCTATTGACTATGATGCCACTGAGACCTGTACCAAGAACCAATCCCCAAACCCCAACCAAGACTTCACCCATGAAGAAGAGCCACACCCCAATGACCTGCTCAACATGGAGCAGGATGATGAGGCCCCCAATTTCCCCTTCTTTGTGAACAACCCCAACTTGTCAATGTTCTTCCCCTTGAGATCATCACTGCCAACAGAGGTAAGACCTTGGCAGAGTACATCTTCTACATGAATGGAGGGATGGATGTGGTGGGATGTATGAAAAAAGATGGCCCTGTGTATGGTGCACCTGTTTACTTGGAAGTAGTGAATAGCAGGGGTAACCCCTGGGTATCTTCATTGGTACCTGTACCTGTACCCATACCTGTCACTATGGGTATGGGTAACCCATGGGTCACCTGTGGGTTACCTGTGTAAACACATGCAAGTTCTTTGCTTGCATCACACATTTCAGATAACCAGCCTGGGCCATCCCAGTCAAGGAGATACACAATGCATTCATTTGTGGCTACTCAGGATCCCTCAAAGATTCCTGTTTTATATTCATAAGATTAAGATAATTCATTATTCTATTGTTGTTTTATTATTCTGGTTTCAATTTTATACAAGCACAACTAAAATCCACCCCAATATACAAAGATGATTAGATAGATGTTATAGAACATTGATGAAAAGCCTGTCAGATAACCACATAGAATGCAAAAATAATTGACAAATGCATAGTGATTGGCAGGGGTAACCCCTGGATATTTGTTTTGATACCCAGGTTACCCATAAAATGAAACACATGCAAGTTCTTTACTTGCATTGCACATTTTGGACACTTGGCCTGGTCCATCCTGGTCAAGGAGATACACACCTGGATACAACACATTCATTTGTGGCTACTCAGGATCCCTCAATAATTGCTGATTTATGTTCAGAAGATTAAGTTTATTCTTTATTTACATTATTATTTTATTTCATTTTGTGGAACAGGTGTTGAACACAGAAGATGTTTGGTGATGCTTCAGGCATCAGGTGATTAGATTAGCTACTTTGTAGATTAGATTAGATACCAGAGTCTCGGACTTTTTACATTATCATTATTACTTTCTTTCTCACATTCTGCAGTAGCTGACTGATACACCATGTAACATGTGATTTCTGTAGTGGCCAATGGCCTTTGTCCCTCATACTTATTGTCTGGCACTTGTGGACTTATTCCCAGTGTGCACAGACCATCCCTTGGGGTATATAAGGGTGTCTGTTTCGTCTCTTACACTTCAGAGTTTTCTTCACCTCTGAAGTGTACAGTGCCTCACAAAACTGAGTCAATGTTTTGCACTTTTGCACTATTTGTTGAATATTGCATCAGTCAAAACAAATATAAACAGAGTCTTGGTATACCATAAAAGGTACATGATAAGGGTTATGTAATGCAACAATGATTATGTAATTCTGATCAAAACCTGTGGAGCTATGCCCATTTCAAATTGGGGACTCATTGACTCAGTTTTGTGAGGGGGTATCAGAAATATCAGAATCTGATGCTCCACCAAATGTACAGCAACCAATCCTTAATATATGGTTACCATAGTTACTTTACTATTGATGGGACCTGGAATAGAGCTATTTAAGCATGGTTTACATTCCCAGAATATTATAATTTCCCAATGCACCCCACCTCCTCTGCTCAGAAAGAAAACATGCTCTCTCTGACCTCTGAAGGTCATTCCACTCACACTATTGCCTCCAGACTCAGCCTCAGCAAGTCCACAGTCTCTAGGACACTCAGAACCCTCCTTCCCAACCATCAGTCACCTCATTTTGGTCATCTTTCCAAGCTCTCTGCTACCTCTGAACATGCTATCATGATACAAATCACCACAGGAAAGGTTGCCAATGCTGTCCAGGCCACAAAGCACATCAATTCCATCATCCCCAACCATGTCTCCTCACAAACTGTGCACTGGGTTCTTAAACAACATTCATTCAAGGCTGCAACAAAGAAGAAAAGGCCACTACTCTCTGCAGTACATTGCAAGAAGCACTTAGCCTTTGCTTTGAAGTACCAGAAATGGACTATGGAGGACTGGCATCTGACCCAACCCTGTTGATTTTGGTCTCATCTGACCAAATCACCCTCTCCCAGTCCTCCATAATCCATTTCTGGTACTTCAAAGCAAAGGCTAAGTGCTTCTTGCAATGTACTGCAGAGAGTAGTGGCCTTTTCTTCTTTGTTGCAGCCTTGAATGAATGTTGTTTAAGAACCCAGTGCACAGTTTGTGAGGAGACATGGTTGGGGATGATGGAATTGATGTGCTTTGTGGCCTGGACAGCATTGGCAACCTTTCCTGTGGTGATTTGTATCATGATAGCATGTTCAGAGGTAGCAGAGAGCTTGGAAAGATGACCAAAATGAGGTGACTGATGGTTGGGAAGGAGGGTTCTGAGTGTCCTAGAGACTGTGGACTTGCTGAGGCTGAGTCTGGAGGCAATAGTGTGAGTGGAATGACCTTCAGAGGTCAGAGAGAGCATGTTTTCTTTCTGAGCAGAGGAGGTGGGGTGCATTGGGAAATTATAATATTCTGGGAATGTAAACCATGCTTAAATAGCTCTATTCCAGGTCCCATCAATAGTAAAGTAACTATGGTAACCATATATTAAGGATTGGTTGCTGTACATTTGGTGGAGCATCAGATTCTGATATTTCTGATACCCCCTCACAAAACTGAGTCAATGAGTCCCCAATTTGAAATGGGCATAGCTCCACAGGTTTTGATCAGAATTACATAATCATTGTTGCATTACATAACCCTTATCATGTACCTTTTATGGTATACCAAGACTCTGTTTATATTTGTTTTGACTGATGCAATATTCAACAAATAGTGCAAAAGTGCAAAACATTGACTTAGTTTTGTGAGGCACTGTAAGTCCCAGTTTCTCTACTTACTACTTTACCTCTAACTAACCATCTCTTGTAGACAACTTGTTCTCTAGGTGTGTAGTATAGTAATATAGAGTTTTCTTCACCTCTGAAGTACAACTTGTTCTCTAGCCTAAACTGCTAACATCTACAGTCAGTATGCTGTGCCTCATGCCTGTTCGACAACAGGCATGGCACAGGCTTGTACTTTAGATGTACTATATCAGCTACTAGATTAAATGAACACATTATCTCGTTATCTCATTTAATGATGTGATTTGATCATATGTCAGATCTTAGATGTATATTCTATGTATCTAATTAATTTGTGAATGCATTTCTGTTGTGTTATCTATGCATGATCACAATCTTGTTGGACCAATGGAAAATCAAAGCTGTGATTGTTAAGTCAACCTTCCTTAATAGGAAGGAGATCAGACCAATATGCTGGTCCATGTGATGCAATGTAGCCACTGCTCTATGCAGCCTGTAGATACATGTGGGCCTTGTTTCAGTAAAATAAATTGATAATTAGATTATAGAATAGTCTAAAGTAGTCTAGAGTGTATTTTAGATAGTGCCAGACCAGCAGAATTGATTGCACATTAATAAAACAGTTGCATCATGATTTTCAAGAAAGTGGATCACTGATAACACCTTTATTTTACATCACACCATTGATCTGCTTTGATATTTCATAGGATAACACTAGAATATATTTACAGAAACCCTGTAGCATACATCAAATTTAATCTTGTCATTTGTTTGCTACAGATGTATTTTATCATTACATTTCTGCTGATCTTGTCAATGACTGATGACCACTTATACCCACCAAACCCACTGCACAGGTACAGGTTTCTGGCAGGTTGGGAGTTGTATACCCATACCCATACCCATCAAAACCTGTGGTGCTTACCTGCATGGGTATGAAAACCCTTGCTGATCCCTACTTGGAAGAAAGGGAGACTGGTCTTCTGCACCACACAATGAGTGATGAGCAGCTCCAGCATCTTGCTGCCAATGACCCCTGTGCCTTTGTGATTGACAAAGTATTGAATGACATGTGACTACTGCACCTAGTGATGTGCCTGGCCCGGCTCAAAGCCGGAAGCCGGGCCAAGCCGGGCCTGTTTGGGCCGGGCCAAGCCAGGCCATTGTGACGGCCCAGCAAGGGCTTTGGCCCGGCTCAGAGAAGCTAAAAGCCAAAGCCGCCGGCTCAGGCCGCGGCTTTCAACAGCACATACAAGTGCAATAGCAATCATCAAAATCAGTAGAAATCTGATCACAAAGTGGTTGATTTTGGTCACGTGATCATGTTTATTGTGGCATTTCAAACTATTTCTTCGATATAGCTTTGCAATACATAACACACTAAGTCATATTTGGATTAGCTGAACTATAACTACTAGTTATATGTCATAAAATATTCTCTGCCAAAAGCTGCGGCTTGGGCCAAGCCGGGCCAGGGCCAAGCCGTCTGTGGCGGCTTTGGCTCGGCCCAGACTTTAGGAAAGCCGGAGCCGCCTCAGGCCAAGCCAAAGCCGCGGCTTTTGGGCCAAGCCGGGCCGGAACATCACTAACTGCATCTCAAAGCAGAAGTCATGAGGCTGTGGAAGATGCTGAAGCTGTGGACTACTCTCAATCAACAATACCAGGAGTATGTGAAACAGATGATGTGACTGAGTAGTGGGATGTTCCAGGTGGAACAGGAGTTGGGGAGTATACAGAAACAACTGGAGTTAGGGGACACATACCAAACCATTGCAGAAAGGTACACTGACACATATTCCTGACCCCTTCCTCCATGGTCCTTGGGAGCAGTGCCTGTGTTGCTGCCCAATTGTTTTGAGATGCCACACATGCACAAGAACCCCAACAACATGCTGTGTTGGCACTGTGACAGCAAGTATCATCTCAATTGGGTATGTCCACTTAATCACAAATGGTGTCACCATTGCCATAGCAACCTGCACTGGAGCTGCCACTGCATATTCCAACATATGGGCATGGCACCCTCCATCATCAACCTATCAGGATGGTGTGGAAAATGTCTCACCCACAATGCTGGTCATCAGGAAATTGACTGCCCTGTCTACAACATGTGTGGGCTGTTGACACAGGACATGTCTGGAGATGCTTCAGGCATCTAAGGTTCACTTAGGCTGTAGATAAGATTAGATTAGATTCCGGAGTTTCGGACTTTTTATGTTATCTTTATTACTTTTTTTCTCACCTTACTCAGCCAATTAGTAATGGACTTAGTAATGTGCAGTATAGCATGTGATTCTCCTTTGGCCAATGGCCTTTGTCCCTCATCTTTATTGTCTGGCACTTGTGGACTTATTCCCAGTGTGCACAGACCATCCCTTGGGGTATATAAGGGTGTCTGTTTTGTCTCTTACACTTCAGAGTTCCTTCTATCTCTGAAGTGTAAGTCCCATCTAGTTTACTCTCTACTTCCTTTAGACTAACACTTCTTATAGTACTTGTCTTTTCTAGGTCAGTAGTGTAGTAATATAGAGTTCCTTCTATCTCTGAAGTTACTTGTCTTTTCTAGCCTAACCCACTACTAACCACAGTCAGTATAACCAGCAGCATGATTGTTTTGTTGAACAGGCATGAGGCACAGCATACTGACTGTGTGTGTTAGCAGGTTAAGCTAGAAACAAGTTATACTTCAGAGATGAAGAAAACTCTATATTACTATACTACACACCTAGAAACAAGTTATCTACAAGAGATGGTTAGTTAGAGGTAAAGTAGTAAGTAGAGAGAGTGGGACTTACACTTCAGAGATGAAGAAAACTCTGAAGTGTAAGAGACAAAACAGACACCCTTATATACTATCCAAGGGATGGTCTGTGCACTGGGAATAAGTCCACAAGTGCCAGACAATGTCCAAACAATAAACAAGAGGGAATAAGGCCATTGGCCAGTAAGTAATCACATGCTTGTACATCATTACTAAGGTACATCAGTCAGCTACTGCAGAATGTGAGAAAGAAAGTAATAATGATATGGTAAATAGTCTGAAACTCTGATATCTAATCTAGTCCACAAAGTAGCTAATCTAATCTCCTGATGCCTGAAGCATCACCGAACACATCCTGTGTTCAACATGTTTGACATGGGCAGTGTGGCCAATGAGGTCCTTATGGCTTCCTCCATACCCACCAGTGCCCAGTAGAGAGCAATCACACATTGGACAGCTGTAATGTAGCAGACAATTACTTTGATCTGGTACAAGATGATGATGGTGCACATTTCTAGCTGGGTCCACTAGAACCAGAAGGAGGGGTTGCTGCATTGCACATTCTGGACAGACCGGCCTGGCCAGAGGAGAAGGATCTTTAGGAGTGTCAAGATCGCACTCAGACACAAGATTATCACTGCGTTCATTTGCAGCTACTCAAGATTACTGCAAAATTATGGTTTTATGTTCGGAAGAGTTGATGCATTTTATATTTCCATTTTCATTTTATTCTGGTCTCATTTTATACAAGCGCGACTAAAACCCACACAGTTATACATTACAGATCCACTTCTTTCATGCACCCCTTTGTCTTGCATTCTTTGCTTCGCATTTCATTCTGATTGACTTGTAGTTTACATTGTATGCCTCTCTGGCCAGATCTTTGGCCTGCAGTTTCGACTTTACTGTGCTATCTCCCCTATATTTACTCCTATAGTTAAATTGTATAAAAGCCCTAGTAGTTTGTCTTAAATCAATCATCCAGTTTGGATTCTTTTTATCCACTTGTCTGCTTCAACTTAGTTCTCACAAAAGTGAACTTAACAATCGCTTTTACTCTTATTCGCGCTCGCTCTGCTCTTAGGTCAATTTCTGTGCTATTGCCAACTGTACTGGCAAATTCAGCTTGCCGTACCAGACTAACACTGGTACCCCCTATCAATAGTCCATTCCCTCCAGGGGTAATGTTACAACCTCTGCCTAGCCATCTGTTTTTCTTTGATTTACATGACACAGATCCTTCTGTGCCATCTGGACTTTCCTTCTTGATTATGTCCCCATCCTATGTCCCTCCTCCTTACATCCCCTCTCAAGTCCATCCCCATGACCTCCCCTTTGTACTTGTTGATGCCTGTTTACCTGTGATTGACTCTTATCATCTTATCTCCTTATCTTTATGACTGGACACTTACTTAATTCCCTATCAGAAGCTTGGCTCTACACCCTCTGTTTCTGGATCTTTGGGCCCCACTCTTCTCTGTGATAGCACCTTAGATAATCACCTTTTACTTATGTATATAAGTCTGCTGTATCTACCCTGTAGACCTCAGACTCAACTTATTGAATCTATTGGTGTTTGTCTTCTGGACAAGTCCCTTGAACTTCAGAACTAGTCATCTCAGTGCTTTTGGCACTCTTCCATTTACCATTGTCTTAGGGGACAGCCCCTCTGACTTTGACTCCTCCTGTCTCCTCCAAGAAGGTCCAAAGCAGCCTCTTACTTGACCTATTGAAACACTGTTGCACAAGTCATGCAGAACATCCCACACCAGACATAACAGTTCAGGTCAACTGGAATGTGACTCAATGATGTCCTCTTCTGTGGCCCTTCATGCTTGTCTAGTATTAGGCCTGGTCATCATTGTTTGTGGTGTTAAGTGTCTCTGTTGCTTCATTGTTCAGGGTGGGGCTAGTGATGTGCCTGGCCTGGCTCAAAGCTGGAAGCCGGGCCAAGCCGGGCCTGTTTGGGCCGGGCCAAGCCAGGCCGTTGTGACGGCCCAGCAAGGGCTTTGGCCTGGCTCAGAGAAACTAAAAGCCAAAGCCGCCAGCTCAGGCCGCGGCTTTCAACAGCACATACAAGTGCAATAGCAATCGTCAAAATCAGTAGAAATCTGATCACAAAGTGGTTGATTTGGGTCATGTGATCATGTTTATTGCGGCATTTCAAACTTTTTCTTCGATATAGCTTTGCAATACATAACACACTAAGTCAGATTTGGATTAGCTGAACTATAACTACTGGTTATATGTCATAAAATATTCTCTGCCAAAAGCCGCGGCTTGGGCCAAGCCAGGCCAGGGCCAAGCCATCTGTGGCGGCTTTGGCTCGGCCCAGACTTCAGGAAAGCTGGAGCCGCCTCAGGCCGAGCCAAAGCCACAGCTTTTGGGCCAAGCCAGGCCAGAACATCACTAGGTGGGGCTGTCTGCTGCAGCAAGGAGAGCAAAGCAATTGTGAAGGTCAAATGGTAAGTTGTCATTATCTATTGGTTCTGATTCTTCTGTTGACAGATATTGTCACAGCAATGATTCATCAAGGGAGGTTTTTTCTGATGGTGGAGTTCTGGGACTGTGTGCTAGAGAAGACATCACAGTTGGGTGTCAGGCAAGGGACATGTTGTCATTGCCTTGTGATTCTGGTGAGTTCTGGTTCTTTTCTGGGTTGGAGAAGTCTGTTCTAATGTCACAGTTAGGTGTGGAACTGTGTCAAAGGTCAGACAGGAGCTAGCCTCCCAAGTCAAGACAAGTCAAAGTTCAAAGTCATGAAGAAGTCAAGTTCTGGTTGAGCCCACAATGAAGTCAGAGGGTGCATGTGCAAGAATCAAAGTCAATGGCAGAGATGCTCAGTCCCACAACAAGTTCAGATGACAAAGGCTCTCTAAGTCTGTCGGAAATGAATCAATATGGCCAGGTCGGATCAATCGCTAAGTGTGTGGTACTAACAAGCAAGTTGTGTGTTGTGCAGTAGCATGCGGACTGCATTTCACCTTCCTGTGAATAGTTTGATACCTTACTTGATTAGACACAATCCTTCTGAATCTTGGTTACTATAAGCACACTTGTTTACAGTATTTAAAGGACACTTTTACTGTACAGTTCACTTCAGTTCTGACCATCATAACTGAAGTGAGTATTTTGTTATCTTATCTTTACCTATGTAGCTAACACGTACTAGTTACAACTACCATTCTAGGTAAAGACTAATATATTGTCAGTTCTGACCATCATAACTGAATTACAACTACCATTCTAGGTAGTTTGGATTATCTAACCTCAGGCTGCGTTCTTTAAAGTCATGTCTTAGAGAGTTCAAGTGGAGTCTTAGTGGGATTTGATTGGGTCTGCAATACCTTGGATTGAACACAAGAGAACAGACTTAGGTCTGTCTCTCTACTTTTCTGTACTTTAAATACAAGTGGCTCTAGCTATGTCATAGTAAATAGAAGGTTCTAGGACTATGATATGGTATCTAATGGTTGTGCAGTAGAACTAGCTAGAACTAAGGAGAATGTGGAGGGGTTGAGCCCTCAGTAAGCAACAGTAAAGTAATGTTTCAAATGACAAGTCCATCTTATTCATCAGTCAGTCAACATGTTACCTTGGCCAGTCCAGATTTCATCACACATGTGGTCTATTTACATGGTCTGGCACCTTCTAGAATACATTCTAGACTACTTTTAGACTGTCCTTACAACTTTACATTGTTCTGTCTACTGACACAGAGTCTGTGAATGGTTGAGACAAGCCAGTAGTGACTGGATAGTTCAGGACTGAACAGCTGGATGTCGAACAGGCATGAGGCACAGCATACTGACTGTGAAGGTTAGTGGGTTAGGCTAGACAAAGACAAGTTTACTTCAGAGGTAGAAGAAACTCTGAAGTGTAAGAGATGAAACAGACACCCTTATATACTTTCTAAGGGGTGGTCTGTGCACTGGGAATAAGTCCACAAATGCCAGACAAAGTCCAAACAATAAACAAGAGGGAATAAGGCCATTGGCCAGTAAGTAATCACATGCTTGTACATCATTACTAAGGTACATCAGTCAGCTACTGTGGAATGTGAGAAAGAAAGTAATAATGATATTGTAAATAGTCTGAAACTCTGATATCTAATCTAGTCCACAAAGTAGCTAATCTAATCTCCTGATGCCTGAAGCATCACCGAACACATCCTGTGTTCAACACTGGACACCTGGGTGGATGTTATTGTTGACACGGGACGTGTCTGGAGATGCTTCAGGCATCTAAGGTTCGCTTCAGCTGTAGATTAGATTAGATTAGATTTCGGAGTATCGGACTTTTTATGTTATCTTTATTACATTTCTTTCTCCTCTTACTCAGCTGATTAGTGATGTCCTTAGTAATGTGCAGTAAGCATGTGATATCTCTTTGGCCAATGGCCGTTATCCCTCACTCTTCATTGTCCGGCACTTGTGGACTTATTCCCAGTGCACACAGACCATTTTCCCTGGCCCCCATGGGTATATAAGGGTGTCTGTTTCGTCTCTTCCACTTCAGAGTTCTTCTACCTCTGAAGTGTAAGTCTTCCTTTTACTATACTGTTCTTTTACCTCTAACTAACCGTCTTGTATAGACTACTTGTTTTATAGGTCAGTAGTATAGTTGTAATAGAGTTCTTCTACCTCTGAAGTACTACTTGTTTTATAGCCTCACCGCTACTAACCACAGTCAGTATAACCAGCAGCATGATTGTTTGACAGTTATGACCCTTGCCCAGCAACCCTCATTTCTTTACTCTTCCTAACACAAATCCTTCTCTTCCACCTTCTCTATACTTTTTGATCATGTCCCCTTCTTATGCCTATCCCCATGACCTGTACCCATGACCCCCTTGATTACTTGTGTTTGTGCCTTGTTTGTTTATATTTGACTTTGTCCTTATTGCCTAATCTCTTTATCTCTATGACTGGACACTTACTTAATTCCCTATCAGAAGCCAGACTTTATGCTCTCTGCTTCTGGATATTTGGGCCCCACTTCTCTCCACAATTGCAGCTTAGATAATCACCTTCACTTATGTATACAAAGTCTGCTGTATCTGTCACAGTTAGGTGTGGGAACTGTGTCAAGGTCGAACAAGAGGAAGCAAGTTCAGTCAAGATTCAAGGTCACAGAGGATCAAGTCCAGTTCAAGCCCACAACAAGGTCAAAGGGCGTGCACGCGAGAGGCAAAGTCAACGGCAGAGACACTCAGTCCTGCAACAAGCTCAATAGGGTCAAAGGCTCTCCAAGTCGTGTCTTGGAGAGTTCAAGTGGAGTTCTTTCTGGGAGGGTTTGATGAAGTCACAAGCACCTTGGATTGAACACAAGAGAACAGACTTAGGTCTGTCTCTCTACTTTACTGCACTTTAAATACAGGTGGGTTTAGCTATGTCATAGTAGGTAGAAGGTTCTAGTACTATGATGTATGATCTAGTGGTTGCGCAGTAGAACTAGCTAGAACCAAGGAGAAACTGGAGGGGTTGAGCCCTCAGTAAGCAACAGTAATGTAGTGTTTCAAATGAAAGTCCCTTTCTTTGTCAGTCAATCTCATGTCACCTTGGCCAGTGTAGAATCCGTCACAGTATCTACACTGTAGACCTCAGACTTGACTTATTGAATACATTGGTGTTTGTCTTCTGGACAGTCCCCTTTGAACCTCAACTTAGTTGTCTCAGTGCTTTCAGCACCTTCCAATCAACATTGTCTTAGGGAACAGCCCCTTTGATTTTGACTTGTCCCCTTACTCCAAGGAGCCTTATTGACTCCTTATCTGAAACCTCTGAATGAAGCTGTTGCACAAGTTGTGCAGAATGTCCCACACCAGATGTAACAGTGGAGTCAATCCAATCTGTCAAACAATCATGCTGCTGGTTATACTGACTGTGGTTAGTAGTGGGTTAGGCTAGAAAAGACAAGTAACTTCAGAGATAGAAGGAACTCTATATTACTACACTACTGACCTAGAAAAGACAAGTACTATAAGAAGTGTTAGTCTAAAGGAAGTAGAGAGTAAACTAGATGGGACTTACACTTCAGAGATAGAAGGAACTCTGAAGTGTAAGAGACAAAACAGACACCCTTATATACCCCAAGGGATGGTCTGTGCACACTGGGAATAAGTCCACAAGTGCCAGACAATAAAGATGAGGGACAAAGGCCATTGGCCAAAGGAGAATCACATGCTATACTGCACATTACTAAGTCCATTACTAATTGGCTGAGTAAGGTGAGAAAAAAGTAATAAAGATAACATAAAAAGTCCGAAACTCCGGAATCTAATCTAATCTTATCTACAGCCTAAGTGAACCTTAGATGCCTGAAGCATCTCCAGACATGTCCTGTGTCAACACAATCATGATAAGATAATCTAAAGTGCATCCATTAACTGATTTAGAGACAATTCCACATTGCATGCACAACACATTCCTTAACACATCTTGTCACAAGTAAATAGAAGTATTTACTGTTATGATTGTCATGCTTTTATGTAGTATAAAAGGTTGCCACTTTGTATGTGTTCACTTCAGTTTTGACCACAAGAACTGGAGTATAACTATATCTTATCTTTACCATAGTAGCTAATGCTTAGTAATAGCTGATCTGCTATCTAAATAGATAGCTAAACCCTTTTTACAACTGTGTTCTGACATCCTGGTCCCTGAATGGACATTTCTGCATGTTTTGGATAACCAGCCTGGACCAATTATGGAAATTATAAGTCAACCTTCCTTAATAGGAAGGAGGTCAGACTGATATGCTGGTCCATGCAATGCAATGTAGTCACTGCCCTATGCAGCTTGTAGATACACACAGGCCTTGTTTCAGTAAACCAATTTGATAATTAGATTACAATATAGTCTAAAGTAGTCTAGAGTGTATTTTAGATAGTGCCAGACTGGCAGAATTGGTTGTGCATTAATAAAACAGATGTATCATGATTTTCAAGAAAGTGGATCACTGATAAGGATTTTATTTTACATTGCACCATTAATCTGCTTTGATATTTTGTAGGATAATACTAGAACATATTTAAAGATACCCTGTAGCATACATCAGATGAGATCTTTTATTTTTGTGGCTGCAGATGTGTTTTATCTTAGAATTTCTACTGATCTTGTCAATGCATAATTGGCACCTATACCTGCCAAACCCACTGTGCAGGTACAGGTTTCCACAGGTTGGGAGCCATATACCCATACCTGTACCTGGCAAAACCCATGGTGCTTACCCACGCAGGTATGAAAACCCTTGACAATCACTAGATCCATACAAGATTAACATTTATTTTATCTTTATTATTTTATCTAACTGATACAAGCACAACAAAATTAAAAAGTCACAAGATAAAATGACTCATTTACTTAGTGATTGGCAGGGGTAACCCTGGGGTATACTCATTGGTACCCGTACCCGTACCCGTACCCATCACTATGGGTATGGGTAACCTGCGGGTTACCTGCAGGTCACCCATGAAAACGTGTGCAAGTTCTTTACTTGCATTGCACATTTCGGATAACCAGCCTGGGCCTTCCCGGACCAAGACGATACACAACATGTTTATTTGTGGCTGCTTAAGATCCCTCAATGGCTCTTATTTTATGTTCAGAAGATTAAGATAATTCATTATTCCATTTTTATTTTATTATTCTGCTTTCAATTTTATACAAGCACAACTAAAATCCAGTATACAGAGATGATTAGATAGGATGTTATAGAACATTGATGAATAGCCTGTCAGATAACCACACAGAATGCAAAAAAATTTAATGAACACATAGACATTGGCAGGGGTAACCCCTGAATAATTGTTTTGATACCTGGGTTACCCATAAAATGAAATGTGTGCAAGTTCTTTACTTGCATTGTGCATTTCAGACAATCAGCCTGGGCCATCCCAGTCAAGGAGATACGCACTCAGACACAACACATTCATTTATGGCTACTCAAGATCCCTCAAAGATTCCTATTTTATGTTCATAAGATTAAGATAATTTATTATTCCATTTTTATTTTATTATTCTGGTTTCAATTTTATACAAGTGCAACCAATCTTTGCATTTCTGCGCATTTTGGATAAATGGCCTGGGCCATCCCTGTTACGACCAGGGCCCAGCAGCCCTATTTTCTTTACCCTCCCCAACAGGGACCCCACTCTCCCACCGACATTACACTTTCTCATCATGTCTCCCTCCTGGAACCCCTCACATGCATTACTCCCATCCCCGTGACCGTTGTTTGGACTTGTGTACATACTGTTTACTTATGATTGTTCCTTTTATCTTCTTATCTCTACGACCAGACACTTACTTAATACCCTATCAGAAGCTAGGCTTTACACCCTCCGCTTTCGTATATTTGGGCCCACCTGACTCTGTTATCGTTATCTTGTAGACGCCCATTCGATTACATATATAAGTCCACTGTAACTACCATGTAGACCTCAGACTCGACTTATTGAATACATCAGTGCTTGTCTTCTGGACTTCCCTTTGAATCTCTGACTCATCCATCTCAGTATTTCTGATACCTTTCCACTTAACATTGTCTTAGGGAACAGCCCCTCTGACTTTGACTTGTCCTACTTCACTCCAAGAAGCCCCATTGGTTTCTTACCTGCATACGAACAAAACACTGTCACACAAGTCATGTGGAACGTCCCACACTGGGCGTAACAATCCTGGTCAGGGAGATAAGCACTTGGACACAACACGTTCATTTATGGCTACTCAAGATTCCTCAAAAATTGTTGTTTTATGTTCAGAAGATTAAAAGGATCTTTTATTTACATTATTATTTTATTATTCTAGTTTCATTTCATACAAGCATGACTGTCCTGGTCCCTGGATGCACAATTCTGCATGTTTAAGTCAACCTTCCTTAATAGGAAGGAGGTCAGACCACCATGCAATGCAATGTAGTTGCTGCCCCATGCAGCTTGTAGACACACATGGGCCTTGTTTCAATAAAGTAATTTAATAATTAGATTATAGAATAGTCTATATTAGTCTAGAGTGTATTTTAGATAGTGCCAGACTGGCAGAATTGGTCACACATTAATAAAACAGATGTATCATGGTTTTCAAGAAAGTGGATCACTGATAAGGATTTTATTTTACATCACACTGTTAATCTGCTTTGATATTTTGTAGGATAATACTAGAACATATTTAATGCCACCCTGTAGCATACATCAGATGAGATCTTGTATTTTTGTGGCTGCAGATGTGTTTTATCTCGGAAATTCTACTGATCTTGTCAATGCATAATCAGCACCTATACCTGCCAAACCCACTGCACAGGTATGGGTTTCCATGGGTTGGGAGCCATATACCCATACCCATACCCAGAAAAACCCATGGCGCTTACCCGTGCGGGTATAAAAACCCTTGATGTTACGAACCCCACTACGTCATCTCATTCCTTTTTCCTTCCACGTGACATGCTGTTTGGCCTCATTTGTCCTTTGTTGATTGCATTTATGACTTTCTTTGTACCTATTTGTCCCTTATCTCTGACTCATGCTGTGCTTATCTCTGACTCATACATTACACAAGAACTCTTACATATTTTCTGGAGGGAATAGACTATAGATAGGGGGTACCGGTGTTAGTCCGGTATGGCTAGCTGAATTTGCCGGTACGGTTGGTGATAGCACAGAAATCGACCTAAGAGCAGAGCGAGCGCAAATAAGAGTAAAAGCGATTGTTAGTTCGCTTTTGTGAGAACTAAGTTGAAGCAAACAGGTGGATAGAAAGGATCAAACTGGATGATTGATTCAAGACAAACTAATGAGGCTTTTATACATTTTAACTATAGGAGTCAATATAGGAGAGATAACACAATAAAGTCGAAACTGGAGGCCAAAGATCTGGCCAGAGAATCATACATTGTAAACTACAAGTCAATCAGAATGAAATGCGAAGCAAAGAATGCAAGACAAAGGGGCGCGTGAAAGAAGCGGATCTGTAATGTATAACTGTGTGGGTTTTAGTCGCGCTTGTATAAAATGAGACCGGAATAAAATGAAAATGGAAATATAAAATGCATCAACTCTTCCGAACATAAAACCATAATTTTGCAGTAATCTTGAGTAGCCGCGAATGAACACGGCGATAATCTTGTATCCGAGTGCGATCTTGACACTCCTAAGATCCTTCTCCTCTGGCCAGGCCGGTCTGTCCGGAATGCGCAATGCAGCACTCCCCTTCAAGCGCGACAAATCCCAAGGTTTTGAATGTGAGTGGCGACTTTGTACTTGGGAAGCGCCTTCGTAAGGATGTCCGCAGTCATGTCTTCTGTGGGACAGTACTCGAGTTGTATTTGCTTGTCGGTAATCATTTGGCGAATAAAGTGGAATTGAATGTCGATATGTTTGGTGCGTGCATGGTAGTTGTCGTCTTCTGCAAGTCGAATTGCGGCTTGATTGTCGCATAGTAAGGGTGTCGGAGTGAGTGTGATATCGAATAGGGACTTGAGAAGGCGTTGCATCCAAATGCACTCCTTGGCTGCATGAGTTGCGGCCACATATTCGGCTTCTGCAGTGGAAAGTGTAATTAGCTCTTGCTTTCGCGAAGCCCAAGAGACTGCTCCGCCGTCGATGAGGAAGGCGAAGCCAGATATCGCATGGCGGTGTTCTTGTGACGCTCCATCTGCGTCCGTGTATCCAATAAGATCGTGTGCTTGATTACTGTAAGTGAGTCTGTATGACTTGGTGCCGTTGAGGTAACGAAAGATTGCTTCACTGCTTGCCAGTGAATTTCGCCCGGGTTTTCGAGGAATTGTGATAGTGTTGATACGGCGAAGGTGATGTGGGTCGTGTGGCGACAGAGGCGTACATGAGGCTGCCAATAGCCTCGCGGTAGGGAGTCTTCTTCATATGCGCCGCTTCGGTAGCGTCGCTCGGCGTGTCGGACTTGTTGTAGTATGCCCCTGAGACGATCGGGGTTGCGTAAGGTTTTGAATGCTAAGTGCGAACCTGGCGAGAATGGTGTCGATATAGGCTGTCTGGGAGAGTGAAATAGTTCGTGCATTGCGGTCGCGTGAGATCTTGATGCCCAAGAGCCAGTGGACAGGACCTAGGTCCGTGAGGGAATAACGGTCGTTAAGCTTGTGCTTGTATTCAGCGATGAATGCGTCGCAGCTGCCTGTGATAATACAATCATCAACATGGATCGCTAAAATGGTCAGGTGTCCTCTGCTGCGAGTGGAAAACACTCCGGGGTTGGCTTCATTGATGCGGAAGCCTAGGTCATTGAGAGTGCGGTACAGTGTGTCGTACCACTTGCGTCCGGCCTGCTTCAGGCCGTAAAGGGACTTGTGTAAATGTTTGATGGACTCCCCTTGAGTATCGTAACCGGGGGGTGACTGCATGTAGATGTCTTCATTGTCGTCGAGCTCGCTGTTCAGATAAGCCCCGTTAAAGTCGAAGCTATCGATTTCCCAGTCGTGCCGGGCGGCCAAGGCGAGTATAGTGCGAAAGCTTGCGAGCCTTGCGACGGGGGAAAAGGTGTCGAAATAATCCACCCCAAATCTCTGGGTGAATCCGCGAGCTACGAGTCCGCCTTGTACTTCTCGATGGTGCCGTCTGATTTCGCTTGATGCGGAAAACCCATTTGCTGCCAACGATGTTCTTGCCGGTGGGGCACGGACTGTGACCAGTTCCGGCCTTCTCGAGTGTGTCGATCTCGTGATCCATGGCTTCCTGCCATTTCGGCCAATCTTGCCGGGATTGCGCGTCTGAGAGTGTCTTCGGGTCGCCTTCTATATCATTGATGGCGGCCTCCATAGCATCTTCACAATCTGCGGAGTAAGCGAACTCAGGGGTTATAGCACTAGAGCGCTGTATCTGGGCCAGTCAGGATGGTAGTACCGGCATGCCTTTCACTGCCAGTACTTGGATCCTCTTGTTCTTCATAAGGCGATGCTTCGCCTCTAAGCTTTCTGGTGATGTAGTATGATGGTTTTGAAGTGCGCGTTGACCTGCGCGTTGGTTCAGGTGCTGGTTCTTTGCTCTTGCCTTTGTCCCTCGAGGCGGCGCCAGAGTCGGGGAGGGTGTATAGTAATCTTGTGCCTCTTCATCAGGCATCTCTTCTTCGCCGCTTTCTGTAGCGTATGGTGGTTGCGGGCCTTGAGGGGAAGTGGTGGGTAGAAGAGGTGCCTTTTCGGAAGGCATTCCTCCTGGCGGGGAAGGTGTGGAGGTTGCGTGGTGGTTCTGGACAATGGCGTAGATGGCGTTGGGGGTGGTGCTGGAGCAGGAGGTGGTGGTGCCGGGGCTTGTACTTGCTGTGGTGCAATAAAGCGCGGCGCTTTGCTGTAGACCGTAATGTTAGGGTCTACAAATTTGACATTCCACTCAACCGAGATGGAATTCTTGTGCGGCCAATATATTCTGTGTGCATGAGTACTATCAGCATCGTATCCAACCCAGTGTGCTTCGATGCCGCATGTGTCTAGTTTTGAGCCTGCATTGGAGTGGACCCAAACGCGTTGTCCCCATTCTGGAACATTTGATAAATTTGGCTTGCTGCTGTAGAGCTTCTCGAAAGGAGTTGTCGTCCAAGAGCCCTAGTGGAGGTGCAGTTTTTAAGCCAAACCGCGTGAAAGAGTGCCTGCCCCAAAGATACTTGGGCAGGCCAGAGTGATGAAGGAAAGCCCACACGCGCTCAGGAGTCTGCGGTTCAGAGATTCTGCGACTCCGTTGTGCTGCGGGGTGTCGTGGGTTGTGAGATGTCGTTCTGTGCCTTGTTGTTGCAAGAGTTTGGTGAATTCTGATCCGGTGAATTCACCACTGCGATCAGATCTGAGAGCCTTGATGGTTGCTCCATGTTGTGTCTGCGCCCAAGCTGCAAAAGCGCGATAAGCTGAAAGGGTCTCGTCCTTGGTGCGCAGACGTTGATTCACGTGAAGCGAGTATGATCATCTGTAAAAGTTACATAATATCTTCTCCTCCAAGGCTGGCTATAGGAGAGGGTCCCCAAACGTCAGAGTGGACTTCAGCTCCAAAGTTCTTCGCAGGAGGAGCAACTCACTCACTCCTGATCGCCTTGCGAGTCATTTTTGGTACTCGCATGAATCACAGATAATCGGAGATCTGTCGTCGATGAGTTTGACGCCTTCGATCGCGTTGCTGCGGATGAGGCCTCGGATGGAGTCGGCCGAGATGTGGCCAAGACGCCAGTGCATGGCGTGAATGTCAACTTGTTCTGCTGCGCTCGCAGCAACAGTAGAGAAAATGGCGGAAGAGGTGTTCGACCTTGTACAGGCCGTTGGTGCTTGTCGGGATGATGCTGATAACTTTGCCCACTTGTTCATGATTTTGCATGCGTCCTTGGTAAAAGAGACTGAAGAGCTGGCAGCGGCGATCTGGGTGATCGAGATAATGGTGAATGCCATTTCTGGCATGTGCAGCGCGTCGCGAAGGAGAACTGGGGTGTGGCATTGCCGTTTGGAACTTCGATCTGCAGATCGCTGGCGCCTATCGCATAGAAAATATGATTGTTAGCTGCTAAGATAGGACGTGGGGTAATGGTGCGATAATTGGTGAATTTCCCTCAATAGGGAGACATATGTCTTGATGCTCCTGAGTCGTATAACTCGACCTCAACTTCTGAGCGTTTGACTTGACTTTCGGCGTTGTAAGCCAATTGCGGTGTAAAGTCGGTGTTGTCGATTTCTTCAATGGCGGCCCATGCTTCAATGTCCACATTGGATAAACTTGCGCTCTCCACAGCCTTGTGGTTGTTGCGCCCTCTGGAGTTGTTAGCTTGTCCTGGCGCCTGCAACTGCAACTGGTTACTGCCTGCTAACATCCGGCACTCAGACTTGTAGTGCCCTTTCTTCTTGCAATAGAAACATTCGATATTGCGCTTGTCTTTCTTCTTCGACGCGTTTGCTGCAAGTGCTTCTTCTGGGCCAGTCTTGCCCTTGCCGTTCTTGATAACGCGTCGATCGTACTCATCGGTTGCCAGGCCAATGACGCCATCCGGGGTGATAGTGGCAGTGGTGAAATGCCCTATTGAACTGATGGCGTTTTTAGTGTTTTCATATGAAGCGGGGAGGGAATTTATGAGAATGGCATAGTATTCTTGATCACTGAGGGTCTTCCCGTTGGCTGATAGATCCTCCCGCATAGAGTGCATCCTAGTGAAGTGCGTGCGAATGTCCTCGGTTTCGTCGTATGTCGCGTTCTTCAGCTTGTTGCTCATCTCAATCAGTACCAACTCTGATCGCGTCTGGTAAATCTTCTTCACGGCATCCCATACCTCCATGGCAGTTGTATTGACTTTGACTCGGTTGAATATGTGGTCGGGAACTGTAACTGCGATCAGTTGCTTGAAGGCGGATTCTTCTACTCTCCAGCGGCGCTCCGGAGTCATGCCATTGACGACGCCAGCTTGAGTGTAGGAAGCAGGAACGTTGGTATGGGTAAGATGTTTGTCCCATTGATTTGCGTCGAATGTCCAAAGCATCTTGTCTCGGTACGTGACCCAGTTCGAGCCATCCACGGCTAACTTGACGACGTTGGTGCGTAAATCGATGTCATATCGGCGAAAGTGATAAGTCGATAACGGGTAGATTAGGGATACGTGCTTTAGGAAATTCAGCTAATTTCTTGATTTAATTTGCAACTCCAGGGCCCATAACCTGGAGGGAATAGACTATAGATAGGGGGTACCGGTGTTAGTCCGGTACGGCTAGCTGAATTTGCCGGTACGGTTGGCGATAGCACAGAAATCGACCTAAGAGCAGAGCGAGCGCGAATAAGAGTAAAAGCGATTGTTAGTTCGCTTTTGTGAGAACTAAGTTGAAGCAAACAGGTGGATAGAAAGGATCAAACTGGATGATTGATTCAAGACAAACTAATGAGGCTTTTATACATTTTAACTATAGGAGTCAATATAGGAGAGATAACACAATAAAGTCAAAACTGGAGGCCAAAGATCTGGCCAGAGAATCATACATTGTAAACTACAAGTCAATCAGAATGAAATGTGAAGCAAAGAATGCAAGACAAAGGGGCGCGCGAAAGAAGCGGATCTGTAATGTATAACTGTGTGGGTTTTAGTCGCACTTGTATAAAATGAGACCGGAATAAAATGAAAATGGAAATATAAAATGCATCAACTCTTCCGAACATAAAACCATAATTTTGCAGTAATCTTGAGTAGCCGCGAATGAACGCGGCGATAATCTTGTATCCAAGTGCGATCTTGACACTCCTAAGATCCTTCTCCTCTGGCCGGGCCAGTCTGTCTGGAATGTGCAATGCAGCATTTTCCCACCAGAATTGTGACTATACTGGATCTGTCTACATATATTCTCACCTGGCCCACCCTGACTCCATTCCCCATTCAGTTATATTATGACTTCATTGATACATTGAGTACGCTACTCCGATTTTGACTCTGACCTCTATTACATATATAAGGCCTGTCTAGATAGTGATTGGCAGGGGTAACCCTGGGGTATACTCATTGGTACCCATACCCGTACCCATACCCGTCACTACGGGTACGGGTAACCTGCAGGTTACCTGCGGTCACCGTGAAAACGCGTGCAAGTTCTTTACTTGCATCGCGCATTTGGATAACTGGCCAGGCCTTCCCGGACCAAGAAGATACACAACGCGTTTATTTGTGGCTGCTTAAGATCCCTCAATGGCTCTTGTTTTATGTTCAGAAGATTAAGATAGTTCATTATTCCATTATTATTTTATTATTCTGCTTTCAATTTTATACAAGCACAACTAAAATCCAGTATACAGAGATGATTAGATAGGATGTTATAGAACATTGATGAATAGCCTGTCAGATAACCACACAGAATGCAAAAAATTTAATGAACACATAGACATTGGCAAGATAACCCCTGGATAATTGTTTTGATACCTGGGTTACCCATAAAATGAAACGCGTGCAAGTTCTTTACTTGCATTGCACATTTCAGACAATCAGCCTGGGCCATCCCAGTCAAGGAGATACGCACTCAGACACAATGCATTCATTTATGGCTACTCAAGATCCCTCAAAGATTCCTATTTTATGTTCATAAGATTAAGATAATTTATTATTCCATTTTTATTTTATTATTCTGGTTTCAATTTATACAAGTGTGACCAATCTTTGCATTTCTGCACATTTCGATAAATGGCCCAGGCCATCCCGGTCAAGGAGATAAGCACTTGGACACAACATGTTCATTTATGGCTACTCAAGATTCCTCAAAATTGTTGTTTTATGTTCAGAAGATTAAAAGGATCTTTATTTACATTATTATTTTATTATTCTAGTTTCATTTCATACAAGCGCGACTGTCCTGGTCCCTGGATGCACAATTCTGCACATTTAAGTCAACCTTCCTTAATAGGAAGGAGGTCAGACCACCATGCAATGCAATGTAGTTGCTGCCCATGCAGCTTGTAGATACACGCGGCCTTGTTTCAATAAAGTAATTTAATAATTAGATTATAGAATAGTCTAAAGTAGTCTAGAGAGTATTTTAGATAGTGCCAGACTGGCAGAATTGGTCGCGTGTTAATAAAACAGATGCATCATGATTTTCAAGAATGTAGATCACTGATTACAGTTTTATTTTACATTGCACTGTTGATCTGCTTTGATATTTTGTAGGATAACACTAGAACATATTTAAATTCACCCTGTATCATACATCAGATGAGATCTTGTATTTTTGTGGCTGCAGATGTGTTTTATCTTGGAAATTCTACTGATCTTGTCAATGGATAATTGGCGCCTATACCCGCCAAACCCACCGCATGGGTACGGGTTTCCACGGGTTGGGAGCCATATACCCGTACCCGTACCTGGCAAAACCCGTGGTGCTTACCTGTGCGGGTATGAAAACCCTTGACAATCACTATGTCTAGATAGCCTGTATACCTTAGACTCAACTTCTTAATCAACTTGGTGCATTACCTTCTGGGTGATCCTAAGACCTGACTCTTGAATTGTCTCAGTGCTTCTGGCACTCTTCCACTCACCAGTACTAGGGGATTAGCTCCTTGGTATTGACTTCTCACTCGACCTCCGTGTACTTGAAAGACAGTGCACACTTGACTTCATAGTTTCACTATGCGACCTTATCACATGTCATGATGAATGCCTGCACCAGGCGTTACACTTGACAATCACTACATTTACTTAACCCCTATTTACAAAACTCTTATACTTGTATTGAAATTAACTGTAGTGTAAATTGTATAAAAAAGGCTTGAAAAGCAAATAATGAATCCAGAGTATTGTATTCTTTTTCCTTCCAAAAAGACTTACATGCATGTACCCCTATTTGGCCCCCATAATCTTATCAATCCAAAGGACTCACTAACCTCAATCTCTGTCCAGCAAGCAAATATTCGTGCCGTATTTTACATTCAATTCAATGGACTGGGAAAGTTTGTGCTGCACCGAACTTACATCATTTTCGCATACATTCTATTCCAAACGGAGAACCCACAAACGGCCCATCCCTTCCGTAAAACCGCCATCGGGTTATATAGACACTGCTTCCCATCCTCTCAAGACTATGACACGAGTTGTCTTGCGTTCAGTGAAGGGCTCGTTTCAATCCACGAACCGCTCACGCTCCTCTGAAAAGATAGATACTACCTCCGGGAAGCGAGGCGTAATTTTGCAGTCGTACGGAGCTGGACGGCTTCATTCCCAGGAGTAAATCAAGTCAAGGTCGCGGAAATTGCACCTGTCATAGGCACTTACAGAAGCAGTCCCCCGTCCGTAAATCCTTCCAAATCCGGTACCACCTTCTTCCCGTTCTCATCCAGAACATGTCCAATAGTCGTTGCCCATAGGATTCTTGCCGTACTTATGAAGAGCGTGTCGTTCGCAAGATATTTCCCCACACAGATTCGTCGCCCGAACCCAAACGACACATGCCCTTCTTGGTTCGTTTCTATTGGACCAGGCAATAGTTCACCTCCTTCGTCCAGATGTCGTTCTGGCCGGAAGTCATCCGCGTCTTCACCAAATATGGCACGATCATGATTACATTGCCAAATGTTTGCTATGCACGTAGCTCCTTTCGGAATGAACATGCCCTCATACCAATCGTCTTCGGTGGCAGAATGAGGTACCCCAAATGGGAGAGGAGGCCGCCAACGGAGAACTTCTCTTACAACTGCACGCACGTATGGCAGGTGGGGAACATCTGCGAATGTAGGTAAACGCGAGCGGCCAACTACAGCGTCGAGTTCTGCTTGTGCACGGCGTTGCACTTGAGGGAAGGCTACCATGGCTACTGTCCACCACTTCAATGTAGTTGATGTCGTTTCAAAACCACCGACACTTTAATTACTAGTTAGTCAACAAGGGGACTTGAGACAGCAATTACTTACTACATCTGGCCAGAGAGGAACGTCATTTCATGTTCGGAAAGGTGGTAGCGATCGTGTTTTCGCAATAATGACGCACTGAAACTCGGGCGCTCCCCACCGGTCGCCTACAGCATGATCCGTTAGTTGGACCTCATACGCAGCATGTAAACCCCATTTCCGTACAATATCGGCCCTGACGCGATCAAATAGTCCCAGAAATATATCATAGCGCTCAGCAGCTTGCATTAAAGCCTCCCTCTTCCATTTTGCAAATCTGTTCTCTCGTCACATGTCATTATAGCAAAGCAAATAGAAAGGCAAGGAAGACGAGACCTCTGTGGAATGTGAATCATCCAAGGAAAGAATTCGACGAAAGAGGTCCTAGCTGCCGCACGGCTGAACCACTTAAAGTTGCTGTCAATGTCCATCACGACCTTCTCATTCGTTGACTCCAGAGTGGGGTAGTCATACAGGATGGACAGGATAACGGAGGCATTAGCACGCTGAAAGTGACTATGTCGATTTTCGGGGTCCTCGAGAAGCGCGGAAACGAGGATTGTGGCCTCTTTTGTCTGAGTAGGGTGATAATTTTGAACTGTCGTCCGGCTGACAGCGTCATGTGCAGCACGGCGCGAGCGGCGCCAACTTGGGAGTAGATGGAATAAGCGATAGCGCTTCGTATCTTATTCCTTTCTGGCACTCACAGCTCGCCATAATCCATCAACGCCATCCCCAGACTTTGATTAAGTATCTCTTGTGCCATAATGAACCGAGGGCGACCTGAATAATTACCAGTACGCCGTTCAAGAACATTATAGGCCGATTTAAGACTGTTGAACACGATTGTTTGTCTCCCCAAGACATCAAGATGCATCACCTTGCCTACAATTAACTGCCTGTTCATCATGACATCTATTCTAAAGAACCGTTTGATACTCACTGAAGCGTCCCTTACAATCACTCGAGAATAGCCACTTCGTGTTTTCTAGCTGGGGCATGTTCCCAAGGATTGGGATACGCGGAGGACTCGGAGGCAACTTTCGCCATGGACTTTTGAGATAAGAAGTGATGAAGATGAGGAAAAGAGTGAGAAGGAGACCCGTGACAAGAGCCCTATCCTTCAAAAATATGTCAAGTACGGGCAGTTTCAAAATGCTAGAGATGGCTGGGAGATCACGGGAGAATGGTGAGTTTACGGAGAGAGCTGAGTGGGGCCAGATTAATACCTGAAAATATTGGGTTTGGTGCACTGGCAGGAGCATGGCCCGAGGTATTATAAGCGTCGGGGAACCAGTTCATCTTTATCCATTTTCTTAAGGTATATAATCGCGTATGTTCGTACAGCACCATTGAGGGAGAGTGGGAGCAAGGGGTAGGTGAATTCAAGATTTGGGCGGGAAGGCTGGTACTTATGCATAAAATGGAGTCTGTGGTTGTGTGATCGTTGTTCCACAGTCAGTCTTTTCCTCCCGCGGGGTTCTAAGCCACGTAGCAATTCACTGGGGCGTTAGCCTTGCTTGTGGCTGACTACAGAATACAGGTCAATGCCATTAACGGCGTAAAAGCAGGAGGAAGTGATCTCCTAGAATCATGACTGCATCTAAGAATATGCCTAGGTCGGCCTAAGGTCACAAAGCACGCTTGATATCCGAGACCGAGAGTGTCATGGTCACGTTCATGAAGAGAAGAAACAACGGATGCCATATGTTGCAAAGATAATGCGATCCATCGTGTGCAAGTGACCATAGAAGTCCTCTGGTGGATGAACAAGTGATCGGTGTGACGTCTAGAAGGAATGGAAACGGAGGCCAGCGTAACAGAGGTTGAAGAAAGTAAGCCGAGCAACTACGTCCAAGTAGTGATGTTCCGGCCCGGCTTGGCCCAAAAGCCGGGGCTTTGGCTTGGCCTGAGGCAGCTTTGGCTTTTGAGGTCTGGGCCGAGCCAAAGCCGCCACAATCGGCTTGGCCCTGGCCCGGCTTGACCCAAGCCGCGGCTTTTGGCAGAGAAAATCTTACGACATAGAACTAGTAGTTACAGTTCAGCTAATCTAAATCTAACTTGGTGTGTTACGTATCACAAAACTATTTGAAATGCCACAATGCAGCTGCTGATAAACATATTCACGTGACCTAAATCATCCACTTCGTGATCAGATTTCTACTGATTTTGACGATTGCTATTGCACTTGTACACGCTAAAATTTTGGTCGAAAGCCGCGGCCTGAGCCGGCGGCTTTAGCTTTTAGCTACTCTGAGCCGGGCCAAAGCCCTTGCTGGGCCGTCACCAACGGCTTGGCTTGGCCCAGCTTCTGGCTTTGAGCCAGGCCAGGCACATCACTACGTCCAAGTCAAGTGTATGCTTCTGCATCTCCAAATGGGCAGTCACCACAAGTAGCTAGCTATCAGGCTGTTGTGCTCAGACTCCCAGTGGAAGTTTCCTCGGCAACCCATAGGACTGCAAGTAGAGTTGGTAAGACTTTTCAAGGCTTACTTACTTTTCGGACGAAAATCCCACTGTATGGTTCAAAGTCCCCGAGCCCATTCCTCGACTCGATGGTCAGGGACTCACTGCATCGCAACGAACAGGGTTAAAAGTCGAGACGGACTAGATCAATAATAATCCAATGCCATTCAATTCCGAAACAAACTACAAACTAAATGTTCCTTCTTCCCTTCTCGTACAAGCGTGAGAAACGTACATAATCACTGTCACGACATTGATCAATCAAACTAAAAACAATAATCAAACGACCAATCAAGAAAGTTCCAGCTTTGTCTCTTTTTCCCTCTTCCTCTCTTCCTCTCTTTCTTTCTTCCTCTCTTTCTCTTTCTCTTGTCCTTCCCCAAACTACTACTCCCCTCCTCCTCTCCCCCCCGCCGTTTCCCTATCTATTTCCTTCTCCTTGACACCCTTCCATCCGCTTGTCTAGCGGCCACTTTCCTTTTTTTTTTTACTAAGTTAAAAAGTCTGGACAAAATCTAGACAAAATGTCTCACTTCCGCATGGGAAAGTTGGCTAGCCCCTTCACGCACAAGCCTCAGAGGCGTGCCAATCCGTATAAGTCACTCTTTCTTCCTTCTCGTTCTCTTTTTCTGGTTGCCTTTGCTCGCGCACATACCCTCTCCTTCTCCGAAAACTGTGCCTGGTCCGGCTCCCATGACCTTTCAGGCACTGGCACCTTGTTCCTTATTAAAATGATCATGATCTCATACACGCATCTGACATCCAAATTTCTATAGCATGCAACACTGGCGGACTCTATATTTCCCCTACTGCGTCCCAGTCCATCGAGTATACCACACCCGTCAACATCACTTGGGACACAACCTGTCTTTACTGTCACTTATCATGCCCCTTCCTCGGGTGGTACTCCTGCCGTCGCTGATACTTCTAAAGCCGATACAGTCGTCACTGTCGTAAAGAATGCCCCGTCCTCTCACCAACATATCTCTGGAGGTAAATTCGCTGCCGCTGTTCTCATGCCCCTCCTTATCGTCATTTTTCTCATTTCTGCCGCGTACGTCAAGTTGAGGCGTGAGCTCGGCAGAGACGAGCGCAAACAGTGGAGCAAATCTGTCGACAAGCGCATGAGCACCATTTCTATAAACTGGAAGCCTATTTCTATTGCTGGTGCACAAGTCGTCATCCGCAACAGCATGGCAATTGACTCCAATAACCGGGGGTCTTCCTTCTCTTTCGGTAACATTCGCCCTGCCTCTACTGTTGCAGTCGAAAGTGATCAAGCAGGCATCGGTTCCAACGTTCGCACCGTCTTACCAGGTCAGAGCAACGGCACAGCACAACTTCTCTCCTCCGTCATCACCGCTCAGATGATGGCTGAGCGTGTCTCACGTGTGTCTTTTGGCCCTGACGTGCGGCCAAGTACAGGGAGTCGTCGTACGGTCACCAGCCGCGCCTTCCACACACCTATTGTCCCTCCAATCCCAGACAGAAAATGGGATATCTCACAGTCCTCTACACCCAATTCAGAACCTGATGAGTTCTTGTCACCCACCCAGACCAAAGGTCCGCAGACTCTCAGCGTAGGAGATATTCAGGCTCGTCTAGCTGGCAGGGGATATCATCCCGCTCTAGTGTTGATGCTGTCATTCCTGCCCTTCGTTGTGCGTAATTTCCTCTTATTTTTACTCGCTCCTCTTAATCCCATTCGTTCTAGTGATGCGCACCAGTGAACCCTCTCCAGGCTCTCCAGGTGAGGACGAGCCCGAACTTCTTTTCTCTGCTCAGTCCGCGACGTTTCCGGCCATTCCATCCCCAACTCACAGCCCGCACAGTGCCGAACCGGCCTCCGCCATGTCGACGTTTATGCCTATGCAACCAATGCCCACGAATATGATATCTCCTGATGACATGCTGCGCGCATACGCCGAGTGCCGCGCTGCTGGAGGTTCTGGCATCATGGGTGGTCCCACCGTTCCGTCGCCTGCGTATACCGGTGCAGGCGCACAAGGCGGCATGCGTACTCTGTACTCGCCAACTCACTCCCTGGCAGGAACAAATGACCGTAGCACAAAGCGAACCACGATGGGGAGCCAGTTTGCGGATGAGGATGCCTATACGGGGAAACTCTAAGCGCCACCCTCTTTGGATCTTTCATCTATCCCCTGCCGATCCTTTTCCCTTTTCTCAAATTCACAAGTCAGAAAATCTCGTTGTACGTGTGTAACCCCTATCCCCTTATCCTCCCCCTTGACTGGCTACTGATCTGTTCGACCGCGGCTGTGAAATTTGAAAGGACAAGTTTTTTTTTGGCACGGCACGGCTATCCCCTTCTCATGCCCTTTGTCCATCTACATATTCTTCCGTGTGTAGCGTCCCATTAATCGTTCACATAAATGGACTCGCTTAGCCTCACTCTTTATGATTTTTTTACGGTCTCGGGCGGTGTCCGGACACCGCGCGTGTCGTTGGCGCTCCCGACTGTCGCGGCGTGTATTCTCACTTTACGGCCGACTCGTTGATATACTCCCCTCCGTCACAATTGGTTTGCCACTACTTGTTAAGTCGGTTTGTTTACTGCCGTGTGATTGTAGGCATCGACCTTATTTTTTTAATCTTTTAGGGGCAATTTTCAATTACGTTTTGGTTTTTTTATGGCTTCAATTTCTTCGAGTTTGTAAATTATTAATTAATAAAGATCAAGTCATGTTGGGTTGGCGATATGGTGGGATGACTGCTGTAACTAATACTGTCCCAACGGCAATTCTCTCTTGTGATACATGAGGACGGGAGGGTATACGGGATCATGAGAAGAAAGGCGCGCGCGCCTCGGTGTTTGGCTGAACCACGAGTACGCCTCGGAGCCTCGGCTTACAAAATTAAAGATGGGTTTCAAGAAAAATGAAAACAACGAATAATCTATTTTGTCAACATCGGGCTCGATTGCTCACGGAAAAAAAGACTCAAATTTAAAAGATACCCGTCACAATACAATACTAAGATGTTAAACCCAAAAATTTTTAAATCTATATCAATCAAACTATTAAGATAAATGTTTCTAACTTTAATCTTTTGTATAATAAATATTACATCTGAAAGAAAAAGTATTAAGTATATATTTGTTTTTGTTTTTTATTTTTATTATTGTATTTTTTGGTTTTAACATTGAAAGTATAACTCTATTAAAATATATTTTTGTTTTTTTAAATATGTAATTAAATAACCTAAACTTTGATACAAAATTCTAAATCTGTAACATCTTTAGCTGAATTGGTAAAAGTGTTTACCTTCGAAGCAATTGTATATTGGTTCAGATCCTGTAGGATGTATTAATTGATATTTATTTTATAAAACAAAAACAAACAAAAATTTTTAATTAAATTAAAATATCCCAACAACCTCATTGAGACAAGCAGAGGCAGACCAGACTGCACCATATAGTGCACCACTGAAAAAGGAGATGTATAATGAGTCAGTGAAATGCCTGCCTGTAAGGTGCATTGTAACAGGTGCAATCCACCTTGTGGGTAGTGATTAGGGCTGTGCACCATCCATTTTATGGTGATGGCTGTCACAGCCAGGTGCATGCTGTGTAGTGATTGTCAAGGGTTTTCATACCTTCACGGGTAAGCACCATGGGTTTTGCCGGGTATGGGTATGGGTATATGGCTCCCAACCTGTGGAAACCTGTACCCATGCAGTGGGTTTGGTGGGTATAGGTGCCAATTATGCATTGACAAGATCAGTAGAAATTCTAAGATAAAACACATCTGCAGCCACAAAAATAAAAGATCTTATCTGATGTATGCTATAGGGTATCTTTAAATATGTTCTAGTATTATCATATGAAATATCAAAGCAGATTAACAGTGTGATGTAAAATAAAAGTGTTATCAGTGATCCACTTCTTGAAAATCATGATGCACCTGTTTTATCAACACGCGACCAATTCTGCCGGTCTGGCACTATCTAAAATACTCTCTAGACTACTTTAGACTATAATATAATCAAATTATCAAATTAGTTTACTGAAAAAAGGCCCACATGTATCTACAAGCTGCATGGGGCAGCGACTACATTCCATTGCATGGTGGTCTGACCTCCTTCCTATTAAGGAAGGTTGACTTAAACACACAAGGACAGTCATGCTTGTATGAAATGAAAGCAGAATAATAAAATAATAATGTAAATAAAGGATCCTTTTAATCTTCTGAACATAAACCAACAATATTTGAGGGATCTTGAGTAGCCATAAATGAATGTGTTGTGTCCAAGTGCTTATCTCCTTGACCAGGATGGCCTGGGCCACTTATCTGAAATGCACAGAAATGCAAAGAACAGTCATGCTCATATAAAATTAAAACCAGAATAATAAAATAAAAATGGAATAATAAATTATCTTAATCTTATGAACATAAAATAGGAATTTTGAGGGATCTTGAGTAGCCATAAATGAACATGTTGTGTCCAAGTGCGTATCTCCTTGACTGGGATGTCCTGGGCTGGATGTCCAAAATGCGCGATGCAAGTAAAGAACTTGCACACATTTCATTTTATGGGTAACCCAGGTATCAAAACAATTACCCAGGGGTTACCCCTGCAAATTGCTATGTGTTCATCAAATTATTTTGCATTCTGTGTGGTTATCTGACAGGCTTTTCATCAATGTTCTATAACATCCTATCTAATCATCTCTGTATACTGTATTTTAGTTGTGCTTGTATAAAATTGAAAGCAGAATAATAAAATAAAAATGGAATAATGAATTATCTTAATTTTCTGAACATAAAATAAGAGTCATTGAGGGATCTTAAGCAGCCACAAATGAACACATTGTGTATCTTCTTGGTCCAGGAAGTCCCAGGCCAGGTATCCGAAATGTGCGATGCAAGTAAAGAACTTGCATGTGTTTTCACAGGTGACCCATGGGTAACCCATGGGTTACCCGTACCTGTAGTGATGGGTACGGGTACGGGTATGGGTATGGGTACCAACAAGGATACCCCAGGGTTACCCCTGCCAATCACTAATGCTGTGTCAAAGTCAGGAAGTCATCCAGGTTCAAGACAACTAAGTCAGGATCAAGACTATGTTCAAGACAAGTCAAGCCTGTTGAACAATCATGCTGCTGGTTACTGACTGTGGTTAGTAGTGGTAAGGCTAGACAAAAGACAAGTAACTTCAGAGGTAGAAGGAACTCTTTAGATACTATCTACTGATGTGACAGATTCTACACTGACCAAGGTGATGTAGAACAGGCATGTGCGCAGCATACTGACTGTGAAAGTTAGCAGGTTAGGCTAGAGAACAAGTTAGACTTCAGAGGTGAAGAAAACTCTATTACTATACTACTGACCTAGAGAACAAGTTAGCTACAGAGAGCGGTTAGTCAAAGGTATAAGTAGGGAGTAATGTAGAAGGGACTTACACTTCAGAGGTGAAGAAAACTCTGAAGTGTAGGAGACGAAACAGACACCCTTATATACATTCCAAGGGATGGTCTGTGCACTGGGAATAAGTCCACAAGTGCCGGACAAAGTCCAAACAATAAACAAGAGGGACTAAGGCCATTGGCTACTACAGAAATCACATGTTATATGGTGTATCAGTCAGCTACTGTGGAATGTGAGAAAGAAAGTAATAATGATAATGTAAAAAGTCCGAGACTCTGGTATCTAATCTAATCTACAAAGTAGCTAATCTAATCACCTGATGCCTGAAGCATCACCAAACATCTTCTGTGTTCAACATCCCTCCATGCTGAAGGCATCTGGTCATAGATGGAAATGAATTAAATGAGCACATTGCCAGTCAGAGATCCAACTTCTCTAACTCTCAGGAGTGAGAAGGGCATGGTGTTCAGAGGCATATCGTGGTGATTCACTTATGCAAACTGAAACCATACACACCTCTTGCATCACTCTCGAAGTTGAGAACTTTGCTCATGGTGGGAAAGTGAGACTGGTATTCAAAGTCTCCAAATTCCAGCTCTTCTCATTTCAGCATAAGTCCAAGTCCATTGACCATGGTTTCAAACAATGCTCTTGGTAGAGACTTAGTGAAGCCATCTGCCAGCATCTCACCTGTGGGGGTACGCACTAACTCAATTATGTGCGATTCAATGTACCCCCTAATGGCATGGTACTTGATAGGTATATGCTTTGACTGCCTTCCTGTGACTGGGTTTAATGCCAGATCTACGGCACCCTTATTGTCACAATGGAGTAGTATAGGGGAGGATACCTTGTACCCTAATTCCTCCATAAATGTCCTATACCACGCAGCCTGGTTTGCAGCCTCAGAGAGGCTCATATACTCAGCTTCAGTGGTGGACTGTGCTACTGTTTTCTGCTTTCTGGAACACCAAGATATGGCACCATTTGCTAAGAAAAACACATAGCCTGAGGTTGAGTGGCAGTCTTCTTGATCTCCCCATGAAGAATCTGCAAAGCCATGAAGGCCACTCTCCCCATTCCCTCCAGAATAGCGTAACTTGCAGTCTTTTGTGCTATTAAGATACTTTAAGACATATTTTGCAAGTCGCATATGATCTTGAGAGGGGTTGGAAGCGTATTGACTAAGGCGCGCCACAGCGAAACTGATGTTGGGTCTGCTTCCAATCTGCACCCATAGCAGAGACCCCATCAACTGTTGGTACTTCTTTATTTCAGAAGTAGATGCCTGGCCATCAAACTTGACCAGATTGTTATGACCCTACTCTTTTTCCTGACCCTGCACACCATGCCTTATTCTTTGCACCACCCTTGATCTCCTCCTTCTCTGGACCACTCTTTGATGCCCTTGGCCTGTTGCCTTGGGACCTTCCTTGATGCCTGTGGCCTGTGTGCCCAGGACCCTACCCTGATTCCTGTGACATTGTTCATAGGACTGACCTCCCATGCTGCCATTTACACCTAACCTGCTGGTAGTTATGCTGCTACACTGTTGGATGTATACCACCCTTCCTTGCTGCCTTGGCTTATGCCTTGGCCACTGCTCCTGACCCTGTCCCTGTGCTTGACACCCATAGGAACTGTCGAACAGGCATGAGGTGCAGCATACTGACTGTAAGGTTAGCAGGTTAAGCTAGAAAGACAAGTTATACTTCAGAGGTGAAGAAAACTCTATTACACTATACTACATACCTAGAAAGACAAGTTATCTACAAGAGACGGTTAGTCAAAGGTAAGGTAGTAAGTAGAGTAGATGGGACTTACACTTCAGAGGTGAAGAAAACTCTGAAGTGTAAGAGATGAGACAGACACCCTTATATACTCTTCAAGGGATGGTCTGTGCACTGGGAATAAGTCCACAAGTGCCGGACAATAAGTATGAGGGACAAAGGCCATTGGCCACTACAGAAATCACATGTTATATGGTGCATCAGTCAGCTACTGCGGAATGTGAGAAAGAAAGTAATAATGATAATGTAAAAAGTCCGAGACTCCGGTATCTAATCTAATCTACAAAGTAGCTAATCTAATCACCTGATGCCTGAAGCATCACCGAACATCTTCTGTGTTCAACAGGAACCCCTGACATTGTCCCTGCCAATCTGACCAGTCCAGACAACTAGACGACTTTGGCTTGTACTTGACCCTCTGCCAGTCATGTGACTCCTGGCCATGTGACCCTTGGCCATGTGACCCTTGGCCATGTGACCCTTGGCCATGTGACCCTTGGCCATGTGATCCTTGACCATGTGATCCCTGACCATGTGACTTTGGACCATGTGATCCCTGACCCTGATCACAGCATCTTCATCTGATCATTTACCCCTTTCTGATCACATGGCCCATCTGGCTTATCATTCACTTCTCTGATTCCTGTGGGAGTATTCCCACATCCACCCTGACTCCTGTGGGACCTGTTATCTCCCCATTTACCCCTGACCCTGGTGGGAATCCTCCCACACTGATATGACTCCTGTGGGGCTGTCCCACATGATTATGCTTCTGATAAGGCTTATCCTTATCATGGACTATATTTGACATCTTATCTGCTATTGGATGATAAGGACTCTGACCCTGTTCCTGATTAGCTACAAACCAGATCCCCATACAGTATATAAGACCCTGTAGACAGTTTGTACAACCCTAGATTTGACCTCTTGTGCCTTCAGCCTAGAGATCTTAGACCCCAATACATCAGAAGCCTTTTCCCCCTCTTTTGCATCCTTGAGATCCCTGCAGGGACCCCCATTGCCTCTGGCAATGGGTGTGTACCCTTCCCTTTGAACCCCTTTGCTGTCTCCTAGGGCTCCAGTGTGCTCAGTGCATTTCTGGCACAGCAACTGGGCCCTGTCTCCACTTAACAGCCTTAGGGGATTAGCTCCCTTTGGCTGGCTCATCCCGTCTCCCTCTGTGCTTGATTATAGCACCAAACCTTAACCGATCCCGAAGCTAAACAGTGCCCAGAGTCTAGCCTTATCGTGCTAGGCTCGTGGCTGAGGTAATGGACCTGCACCGACCCATGCACACCACACAGAACGCTCCGCTGAGTGTAACACAGATGTACATCAGCGCCAGAGGGAAGAGGAGTATATACTCAGTTGGAATCCCTCATCCCAAACTTCTCAATAATAGATAAAACATAGGCTGCTTGGTCAATCTCCAGTGTCTTGTTAGGATGATCCCTGGTGATGTTAACTCCAAGGTATGACTGGATTTCTCCCAAGTCAGTCATCTCATATCAATTAGATAGAGCCGACTTCAGCCACATTATCTTATCATTGGAAGACCCAAGTATAGTAATGTCATCTACATAGAGAATGACATAAAGTGAATCATCCTCCTCCTTTTGATGAAACATGTATACTCCTGCATCAGAGTATGTCCGAGTGAAGCCCAGTTCATTAAGAACTGCATGGAATTGGAGATTCCATGCTTGGGAGGCTTGTTTGAGGCCATATAATGCTTTTTGTAGCCTGCAAACTTTGGACTCTTGACCAGCAATGATGAAACCAACTGGTTGCTCCATATAAATTTCTTCTTCCAGATCGCCATGTAGAAATGCCAATTTGACATCCATTTGGTGGATTTCCCAATCCTCTAGCATAGCTAGTGCTAGTAATAATCTTAAAGATTCAAATCTGGCAACTGGAGAGAAAGTTTCGTCAAAGTCCACCCCTTCTATTTGGGTGAAACCCTTTGCCACGAGCCTAGCACGAAACTGTCCATCTGGTTTCAGCTTAAAAACCCATTTTGACTTTGTTGAGACAGACCCAAAGCCACTGGATCAACCCGAGTGGCATTACCGCCATGCATGCTTGTGGCATGCTTTGACTGATTGATAAAGGACAATCCACAAACACTCTTTATTAACTCTTGTGACTGTAGGACAATGGACTTAGATAGTATTGTTCTACAAACTAGGATTACACACTCTTTTAGTATTTAAGGACATCCCTTTGTGTAGTTGTCACTTCAGTTTTAACCAACTAAACTGAAGTGAGTATTAGTTATCTTATCTCTTACCTTACTTAGTTAATGCGTTACATCACACAGTTATCGCTACTAAACTAGGTAAACATAATATTATTAGTTTTAACCAACTAAACTGAATTATCGCTACTAAACTAGGTAGCGCTTATCTAACTCGCTGCTGCTCAAAATGACAGGTTATGGGCCCTGGCCGTATCTAATCTAATCCAGAAGAAGATCCACCCAAGATTACACAAGCTCCCTTCCCCTCTACACGCACTGTTTTTTCTCTCACTCAAAAGGCGAGCCTCTGTTCCATGTCTATCACGATCTCATCTCCCCAGTCCCTGGAACTGGTGGACTGATGTAGACTGGGCCCCTAATCAGGGCTTCCCACGAGCCATGCGATGGAGCGTGGCGACGCTGAAGCACGCGTGAGTACTCTCTCGGGCCCTTTGATGGACCGAGAGGCTGGATCCTTAGTGGATTCAGGGCGCACAGTTGATACATCAGAGATCGATCGGATCTTCACTATCTGGGTCTAACTGCTCCGCTCACCCAGATTGGCAAATTACTAAGCAGCACTATGGCCCCCTCTTTTTCCTTTCCCCCTTCTGCCGCAATCGAGGTCCTTGACGGATCTAACTGGTCCACTTGGTCATCACGCATGATGGCCCTGTTCCGAATGAATGGTGTCCGAGATCATCTAACCGAAGACAAGCCCAGCACACCCTCAGCTGACTGGAACACCTTAGAAGGTGTTCTCCAAGGCATCCTTGAACTTTACACTCAGAAGGATGTCTGGCAGACCGTCTCGGACGACAAATTATATGCCACCTGCAAGGACAAGTGGGACCAGCTCAAGAAAGTATATGGAGGCATCGGATCTATGTCCATGTTCAACACATGGGTCGCACTCACTAGCACTGCGCTCGACGACTCATCTCCCATGCTTCCTCAGTTGCAGAAGTTAAACGATGCACGCATTACTCTCAAAAATAATGAGATGGAGATTTCAGATCTCCAATTTTGCTTCATCCTCATCAAGGCGCTGCCGGACTCATACTCGGCGGTCGCGTCTACCATCTTAGCTACCAGAGCACCGGCAGACCTTTCCCCACTAACCATACAAGAGTGTATCATAAATGAGGAAGGTCAACGGTCCGGTTCCTCCGCCGCACTCAACAAGTCCGCGCCTGTCAAAAAGCCTGATAACAAAGACAAGAAGGCTACAAAATGCTTCTACTGTCAGAAAAAGGGGCATTGGATTTCCAAGTGCAGGAAGAAGAAGAAGGATGAGGAGGACAAAAAGGCAGCGGAGTCGGGGCAAAACAAGGCAGTTAACGCACATCTAGCCACAACATCAGCATCTATTGTAGAAGTTACCGATGACACTAATGATATCCGCGTTTCCTTGTATGCTGCCGCCCAATCTCACTGGATGATGGACTCCAGCGCAACGCATCACATAACCCCGCACCGATCTGACTTCACAGAGTATGCACCCATGAACGGGACTGTCCACCTAGGCGACAACTCCAACATCAAACAAATCGGTGTCGGGAAGGTGGTCTTCAAAACCACTCTTGGGAGTCGAGATTCTGAGGTTACCCTGAATAACGTTCTTCACATTCCAGATGTTCGGATGCACTTCATCTCTACGCACGCTCTCGCACAAAGGGGTGCTCAGATCTCATTTACTGATAAGTTTTTCACTATCATGGTACAAAACTGGAAAATTGCGCAAGGGTACCTGGAGGACAACCTCTATTGGCTGGATGCCTCCATCTCTGCCCTTCACGTGCACACAAACACACACACATCTCATCCTATCGACCTTTGGCATCACCGTATGGGACACATGTCTTATAACACCCTCAAATGGTATCATTCTTCCGTAAAAGGAATCTTGCTTGATGCTTCGATCATCTCCGATCAGTCGCCATGTCCCAGGTGCGAATTTGGGAAACAGTCGCGACTACCCTTTTCAGTCTCTCACAAGTGCTCGGATCGGCGCCTACAAATCGTTCACAGCAATCTAGCCAGACCGATGCAGAAACAGTCTCTCCAAGGCGCGCTTTACATCGCCACTTTTGTTGATGACTATTCCAGACATGGGGTAGTGTACTTCCTCCAAAGCAAAGATCAGCTTGCTGCCGCATTCAAAAAGTTCCTCTCCTGGGCTGAGACCCAGACGACTGAGAAACTGCTTGCACTGCATTCTGACCGCAGGGGGGAGTTCTTATCAGGTGCTGTGAGAACTGTACTGGACCAAAAGGGGATCGAACATAAGCTGATGATGCCAGGTTCGCCGCAACAAAACAGCATAGCTGAGTGATGGAATCGAACCATCATGGACAAAGCGCAGGCGATGCTACATAGCGCCAGCTTGTCCCTTGGCTTCTGGGAGCTGGCAGTGGATACTGCCATTCACACTTACAATAGGACTCCCAGCAGAACGATAGGTTGGTGCACGCCGCATGAGCTCTGGAGTGGTGGTCACGCTCTGGATGTCTCATATTTCTGAGTCTTTGGCTGTAAGGCATATGTACACATGCCTGAGAACAAGCGTAAGAAACTTGATCTGCGATCAGTCGAGATGACGCTTGTAGGGTATGAGCTGGGTTCTAAGGGTTACCGGTTCTGGAATTGACATACCCAATCAATAGCTCTGTCACGTGATGTAGCGTTTGACGAGAGTTCCTTTCCTTTTCGGGAGAGCAGCCAGCCGTCTGCCTCGCCCGCACAACCCCCGGTCCTTGAAGGACCACTGGCCGTCACTTTCCCCACGTCCTCCGCTATCCCAGCAATCGCTTCCGGAGTGGCCGCTCCACCAAGGATGCCATCTCCACCAGCTACCCCACAACGCCTTTCAGGTCCTGAACCTGAAGTCTTAGACGCTTCCCCCACTTATGCACCCACTTCCCGTATTCTCCGGTCCCGACGTCGCACAGACTCCACCTTGGAGGATCTCCCGCAGCTGTGGCCAAACCCTCGGCAAAACCCTTGTTACTACAATGAGGACAATGCCGCACTTGATGCAAACGGGAGACTGGGTCACACAGCACTTCTCACAGCTGCCACTTATCATGATCCGTTGACTTTTAGGGAGGCTATGAACTCGGAGTTCACTGATGAATGGCAAGATGCCTGTCAATATGAGATCGACGCACTTGCCAAGAATGGCACCTGGACCTTGGTCAATTTACCCGCGGGCCGGAAACCCGTCAAGTCTAAATGGGTATTCAAGCGCAAAGCCGATGGACGCTTTCATGCGCGTTTGGTAGTGAAGGGATTTACGCAGATACAGGGGATTGATTATGATGAAACTTTCTCACCAGTTGCCCGGTTTGAGTCGTTGAGACTCTTGCTAGCATTGGCTGCACTAGAGGATCGGGAGATCCACCAAATGGATGTCAAGTTGGCATTCCTTAATGGGTTACTGGATGAGGAGATCTATATGGAGCAACCGCAAGGTTTCATCAGCTCCAGCCAGGAGAACAAGGTTTGTCTCCTCAAAAAGGCAATTTACGGCCTCAAGCAAGCCTCACGCGCATGGAACTTACAATTCCATGGAGTTCTATTGGAGCTTGGCTTCACACGCACCTACTCCGATGCGGGAGTTTATGTGTTTCATCGCCAAGATGGGGAGGGTACGGTAATTATCATCCTCTATGTCGATGACATCATGCTTCTAGGCGACTCTGCCCAAGAGATAACCAAGATCAAGTCCACATTATCTAAGTGCTATGATATGACAGACTTAGGCGAAATTGACTCTTATCTCGGAGTCCGGATCACTCGTGATCGTTCACTCAAATGCTTGGACATTGACCAATCAAGTATCATGCAATCCGCGAATACGTCGAAAAAGGCTTCATTACTCTTATCAGGATGCCGACCAATGACATGCTCGCTGATGGTTTTACTAAGCTGCACGCTCACGTGCAGCTCACTGATTTTGTCACCGGATTAGGTTTACTCTGATCTGGGATTGTCTTAATCACAGGGGAATGTTGAGATGGACCCAAAGCCACCGGATCAACCTGAGTGGCATTACCGCCATGCACGCTTGTGGCGTGCTTTGACTGATTGATAAAGGACAATCCACAAACACTCTTTATTAACTCTTGTGACTGTAGGACAATGGACTTAGATAGTATTGTTCTACAAACTAGGATTACACACTCTTTTAGTATTTAAGGACATCCCTTTGTGTAGTTGTCACTTCAGTTTTAACCAACTAAACTGAAGTGAGTATTAGTTATCTTATCTCTTACCTTACTTAGTTAATGCGTTACATCACACAGTTATCGCTACTAAACTAGGTAAACATAATATTATTAGTTTTAACCAACTAAACTGAATTATCGCTACTAAACTAGGTAGCGCTTATCTAACTCGCTGCTGCTCAAACGACAGACTTGACTGCCTTTCTTCCTTTTGGAAGATCCTCAAGGCACCACACATCTAGTTTATCTAAGGCATCAATTTCATATTTACATGCCTCAAGCCATTCACTGGCATTGTCAGACTGCATTGCCTCCTGAAATGTCAGGGGATCTCTATAAGAGACTCCTGCTGCATTTAGCAATTCCATATGCCCAAGTCTGGAAGAACCTTGCACGAACTCAGCATTATCCTCAGTATAAAATCGAGGATTCATGCGTCATGAACGTTTGGGACACGCAGTATCAAGATCTAAATCTTCCTGCACTGCCCTGTCACGTTGCTGAGAATGTGGACTTTCCCTAGTAAAGACTGGTTGGGGAAGTCTGCCAACATTCTTTTTAGACTGTCTTTTGGCATGGGTTCTCTGGGGGAGTTCAGATGGTTCCATGATTTGGGACGGAGGTGTCTGATAGATAGTCTCATCATGTGTCTCGTTTTCGGGTGTGGTAGGCTCAGGATTTAATTGAGGAGGTTCCACTACCTCCTGTTCCTCAACCTCAGCGTCCTTGTCTTCAGGAGCCTGAGGAACCATGGCTATTGCTGGTTGAGGCTGGACAGGCCTCTCTGTTTCTAAGACAAAAGGTGTAACTTTTTCCTTTTGCTTTCCCTTGCTGTCCTTGGCAAGGTTGGATGGGAAGGACCCTTCATCAAATGTCACATCTCTTGACAATACGAAGGATCGAGTATGCATATCCCAAAGAAGATATCCTTTAGAGTGGGGTGCATACCCGACAAAGACTGTTTCCCTGGCTTTGTGATCCAGTTTACATCTTTTGTCCTCTGGGACAGTGTAGTAGGCTAAGCAGCCAAATATTTTAAAGTAAGAGACATCTGGAATGTCCCCATCCAGAAGCTCAAGCGGTGTCCTCCACTTATTGGAACGAATAGGCATTCTATTGTATATGTGACAGGCTGTTCGCACTGCACATTCCCAGAAACCAAGGGAAAGACCAGCATGATGCAGCATACTGGTGGCTTTTTCCATGATGGTTCTGTTGAACCTTTCAGCCCTTCCGTTCTGTTGTGGGGAGTATGGCATTGTCAATTTATGCTCTATGCCAGCCTGCTCAAGTATTGACTTCAGCTCCCTATTGACAAATTCGCCACCTCAGTCTGTGTGTAAGGTCTTTATTTTCTTGTCTGTTTTATTTTCCAAGAATGCCTTAATATTACAGAAGACCGATGTAAAATCACTTTTTGCCTTCATAGCAACAACTAGAGCTGTCCTGCTAAAGTCATCTATGAAGGTGGCAAAGTATAGGTTCCCTTGAATTGAAGTACATTGTAAAGGACCAACTAGGTCACTATGAATGACTTCCAAGGGTGCTGAAGCTCTTTTTGAGAGGGAGGGAATGGAAGACAGTGTGATTTTCCCATTTCACAGCCATAACATGGCTTGTCTTCCACTTGGCTATTGTCTATACTAAGGCCTTTTACAGCCTTAGGAGCATGTCTTTTGAGGGCCTCTTTTGACATATGACCCATGCACAAATGCCAGGTATCAAGGCTACTTGATGCAGATTTGTGGGAAGCAGTATTTAATTCTGCATAGTTTTCCCAAAGACCCAATAGAGTCCATAGCCTTGAACCTTCCGCTATAATTGCATTATTGTACTTTATTTTGACCTCAGATGGAGAAATTCCACTGAGCTGCCTTTGTCGTGATGCAGCTGTGACAGTATTCTTTCACTGCCAGGCATATAAAGACATTATTTAACTCTAACTCATAATTATTACGAGTTTTGAGAATGACTTTGCCTGTTCCTTCAACTTGGACTATGGATCCATCACCAATTGTCACCTGATGTCCCTTGTGTGGGAAATACTCAGAGAAATCTTCTAAGTATGGTGTAAATGAGTGGTGGCTCCGCTGTCCATCATCCAAGGATTGCTGCATCATCGACTTCTTGCGTATGTCGGTCATCATATAAAGTGAAATGCGAGGTGTCTCATGCACCTCCTGTATTCTGCTGCTACCATTAATAGGTAGCTACTTGTGTGGAGTTATTATGTACACTGGGGCCTTGCCCCTTCCTCTTGTTGCCCTTTTTGCCTGCATCAGCATTGGCTCTGTCCTGTTTCCTTTGCCACATTCATTAGCCTTGTGGCCAGCTTCTGGCAATAGAAGCAGGTGACATCATTGGACGATGATGCACCTGCAGGTTGTGGCGTGAAATTGTTGTTTTTTATTTTGTTTTTGTTGACATGGGCTGCCTTGTTAAGGGCAGCCCCAACACCACTTCCTGCGGGGCTGGCAGTCAGCTTTCCTCATTTAGGAACCTTTGTACAAGGTCCTGAGGGGAAAGGCGGTCAGGAGGACCTGACGCCAGGATGAGCCAGCAATGGCATTGTAGGATGGAGGTAGGGATTGGAGCAATATAAAGCTCACTGGAGATCAGAGATCTCCATCCCATTTTCCTTGGGGTACTCCTCACATCCAACACATGCTGCAACTGGGGTCTGAATGCTTTCCTCCTCCAAGTGGAAGGAGGACACAGAACACCACAAGTTGTAGGTGGCCATGCTACCTACTGAGCCATAGAGCAATTCCAAATGCTCATACTTGGCATTGACAGAAGGGTAAGTTCTGTCAGAGGCAATTTGGGAGTATGTTTCTGGTGACATTACCATCACCAGAACTCCCATGAGGACCTCCTCCACTCTGTTCCACTCCATGTACATTGGCTCTGACCAAAGTGCAAAGCGTTTGGCGTACTCGTCATCCTTTTCTCCATCCTCTGGCTTAGGCGCATTAAGGAACTCAGGGGCATCATGTGTGATGTGCCTCTTCATTCCATTAATTCTAAGCAGGGCAGTGAAGGACACTGACCACTGCTGCCAGTTGGAGCCATCAAGTTTGTCGAACTTGAAGGTGGGAGGGAAGATGATGGAAGACATTTGAGATGATTTATAAAAGTTGATCCTGGTTCCAAGGAGCAGTTAGAACCAGTTGTCCAGGTCTCATTGAAGAGGGCCTGTCCATTCTGTGGTGCTATGCTTCAGAACTTAAAAAAGTCCTGCCTCTGATGTGCGACTTCTAAGTAGTATAGTAGGCTGTCTAGTGCCATCTACAACAAGTCCTAAACCCACATCAGGGGGACATTGTGTAAATAGATGGGGAGTCATGTCATGGAGGAGCCAACCGCAAGTTCCACTAGAGACAAAGGGTATATAGCCCTTCCTCTAGTGCTGGTGGTGGAGTCCATGATTAAGCCCTAGATGATTGGGCCATGACTATAGTAGACTATCAGGTTTCCTCTGGTTGGGGCGGACCCCCAACAATGGCAGCGGGTACCTCTGCCCAGAGACAAAACCTTCTAGCTACTGTGTAAATACTATAGTAGTTCAAGCCTACTTGTATCGAGCCCAAGCGTCATGGGAGTGACTACCCATGCCCCATTCTAGACCCTAAACTCTACCAGCAGGTCGCTAAACCTGGCTTACGGATCAAGCCAAGCATTGACTGAACCTATAGCCCCAAGCCTTCTGGGCAAGTGGCCTACTAAGACTATGGATGGGACGAAAACCCAGCTACATCTATGAATACTATTTACTTAGAGCGCACATGAGGAACTCAAGGTGTTTCACCTGCTTAGGGTCCCTCATCACCTTTTGCAAGAATCCCCTGAGGGACTAGCCAGACAGATCAAGGTGGGCACATGAAGCGCACCACCTTGTGGACAGTTAAGGGCAAGAGAAATAGAAATCGAAGCTCACAAGGAAGACTTGTTGGGAAAAGAGTCTTAAAGCTTTTGGTGAGCTTGAAGAAAGGGTTGGACTGATCAAAGAGAGGTCAGTTAGGCGTGCTCAGGGCCCATAACCTGTAGAACAGGCATGTGCGCAGCATACTGACTAGAAGGTTAGCAGGTTAAGCTAGATAACAAGTTAGACTTCAGAGGTGAAGAAAACTCTATTACTATACTACTGACCTAGAGAACAAGTTAGCTACAGAGAGCAGTTAGTCAAAGGTATAAGTAGGGAGTAATGTAGAAGGGACTTACACTTCAGAGGTGAAGAAAACTCTGAAGTGTAGGAGATGAAACAGACACCCTTATATACATTCCAAGGGATGGTCTGTGCACTGGGAATAAGTCCACAAGTGCCGGACAAAGTCCAAACAATAAACATGAGGGAGAAAGGCCATTGGCCACTACAGAAATCACATGTTACATGGTGCATCAGTCAGCTACTGCGGAATGTGAGAAAGAAAGTAATAATGATATTGTAAAAAGTCCGAGACTCCGGTATCTAATCTAATCTACAAAGTAGCTAATCTAATCACCTGATGCCTGAAGCATCACCAAACATCTTCTGTGTTCAACAGGAGGTTGGTCCTGTGAGCAGCAGGTCACAGGCATCAGGGTAGGGTCCTGGGCACACAGGCCACAGGCATCAGGAAGGTCCCAAGGCAGCATACCAAGGGCATCAGGGAGTGGTCCAGAGAAGGGGAAAGTCAAGGATGGTGTAAAGAATAAGGCATGGTGTGCAGGGTCAGGAAAAAGAGTAGGGTCATAACACAATGGCCTTAGTCCCTCTTGTTTATTGTTTGGACTTTGTCCAGCACTTGTGGACTTATTCCCAGTGCACAGACCATCCCTTGAAGAGTATATAAGGGTGTCTGTTTTGTCTCTTACACTTCAGAGTTTCTTCTACCTCTGAAGTGTAAGTCCTACTCTTTACCTACTACCTTACCTTTGACTAACTGTCTCTTGAAGTATACTTGTCTTCTAGGTGTGTAGTATAGTAATATAGAGTTTCTTCTACCTCTGAAGTTATACTTGTCTTCTAGCCTAACCTGCTAACACTCACAGTCAGTATGCTGTGCCTCATGCCCGTTTTACAGTAGGGAGACTATTCTGGTAGTTACTAGAGCCTTCACTAGACAGTCTAATGGTTGTACAGTAGAATGTCCCAGAATGATATAGATGGTGGAGGGGTTACACCCTCTACTACTGATCAGTAAGCAGATGAGTAAGATCCTCAGTAAGCAATCAGTCAGCAGTATAAATGATAAGTCATGAGTCCTTTATCAGCAAGTCATGTGGTAGAAGTAGCATAAGGAAAAAGAAAAAGAAAAGAAAAAAAGAAGTCACATGTCTTCAACCCTTGTACCAGCCTAGGAAACCATCACAAGCTATGCATTTATAGGTATTAACAAATTACATAGTCTTTCTATCCCAAAGACTGAGCTACACATTTATAGCTCACTACAAACAGTGTCTCTGAGGTACTAGGGAAGTGTGTAAAATGAAGAGAGCCCAATAGTGAGAAAAGGGATCCCTAGTGTTGTGATGGCCCCAGCTTGGCCTGAAGCCATGGCTTAGGCTTGGCTTTTGGTGGCTCAGGCTTTTCAAAACTCAAGCCTGGGCTGTAGTGACAGCTTCCAGCTGGCTTAGGCCCAGCTTAGGCCCAAGCTGTGGCTTTACAGCATCAAATCAAGTTTTAGCTGCATTTTTTGAAGGACTTGTAGTTTACATTATATCAACCCCTGGCCACTGCTTTGGCCTTCTACCATATTATGTCTCCTATTTAACTCCTGTAACATAAATTGTCTTAGTTTAGCTTGTATCAATAACAGTGTTTGTAACAGGTGCTTCTATCCTGTGCTTGCTATGTAGATAAGATAAGATGTTGAGATCATGGTGAGATTAAGAGTGAAAATCCAGCAAGAATAGACCTATATTGAACAATTGCTAAGAGCCTACAGCCCCAAGAGGACAAGATGGGGTCTGTAGTGTGCTACAGGGCATCTTTAAATAGGTTCTAGTACTATTCTACAAAATACCAAAGCTGATCGAGCATGCAATGTAAATCCAATTAGTTATCAGTGGCTTACTTTCATAAGTACCCTGACACATCTTATTTACTAATGTGCAATTGTTTCTGCTGGTCTGGCATTATCTAAAATACATACTAGACTACTTTAGACTACTCTACAATCAGATTATCAAATAATATTACTCAAAAAATGGCTGCATGTATCTATAATGTCCTTTGCTGCATAAAAAATGCACATCCAGGACAGCATTGAATTTGTTGAACCAGAATACCAGTACAGAGATAGTCTGAGATAATTGTGATTGCATTTAGATAAAACAATTGATGAGATAAAAACGTGTCTTACATTAATCAAGATACTGAGTATATACATCTCAGATCAATCATGTGATTAAATCACTTTCATTAACAAGCAAGATAATGTGTGCATTCGTTTACTTTGATTTAGTAGCTGTATAAAGCCACTGAATCTGCTATAGATAAAGCAGTTGCTATTGCATTATCACAAGCACCTAAGTCTCTAAGTTAACAAAGTATCTAAAATATAAGTCTGCACCATGGCCATTTTCTTCAGAATTCCTATTTAGATGTACTATATCAGCTACTAAATTAAAGTAAACAAACGCATTATCTCGCAATGTGATTTAATCACATGATTGATCTGAGATGTATATACTCAGTATCTTGATTAATGTAAGACACGTTTTTATCTCATCAATTGTTTTATCTAAAATCTAAATGCAATCACAATTATGTTGGACTATCTCTGTACTGGCATTCTGGTTCATAGAAAGCGTGACTCAGCCACCAAAAGCCGCGGCCTAAGCCGCGGCTTCAGGCTTTCCAAACCTCAAGCCTGAGCCGTGGGCTGCTGGAAGCCGTTTTCACGGCCTATGTCGGCCCGGCTTTTTCCGGCTCAGAAACGGCCGGCTTACGGCTTTGAGCCGAGCCGTGCACATCACTAGGGATCCCACGCTATCCGAATTCATCCAGGGTCATCCAACGCAACCTATGTGTCTTAAGAGCTACAGAGTTGTTCTTCGGAAAGCCGAGATGTCGGATTGATATTAGACTTCCCGCTCAAAACAAACGTTGTACATAGCTGTTCCGTGGATACCACCCACAAGAAGATAATGCCAGCGTAACCTATCACATCGCAAAAACTCCCCCGCCCAACCCGTGCGCCATGGGACCATTCATTCATTTATATCATTTATGTAGAGCTCAGTGGCAACTGGCTAAGCGTCTGCGTGAACGCCTGTAACGCGAGAACGGGCTGGTACGCGGGAACCTCGTGACCCGCGTTGAACACGTTCAAGAACGAGAGTTTCCCGGCGGTCTTGAACGTGCCTCCCTGCACCCCGTTGACGGTGTATGGTACGAGGGGCGCCGCGTTGAAAGCGGCCGACTCGGCGAACGATATCTTGGCGATCACCGCTTGCACACCAGCGGTGTTGCAAATCCAATCTATTATAACGAATATGAGGGGAAGGACGATAAAGGTTTTAAAAATAAAATATCCGCGAAGAGGAAGGGGGGGATTGGACTCGTACCGGCATCACCTGCCCAGATGAGCACCTGAATGCCACTTTGCACGACCGTGCTGAGCGTGGAGAGGAAAGAGCGCGCGTCTAATAAAAATATTTGTGAGCAGCCCCAACAATCAACGGGACCTTTTTTGTGAAAAAAAGGTGAAAAAAAAAAAAAGTACCGTCGCCAGTATTTTGGAACTTTAAGAACGGCGCATTGGGACATTCCTGATATTTCACCTGAGCGCCGATGGCGGACTGGACGCTTGCAGTCTGAAGGTACGTGACGTATGTCCCTGGCGGGAACGGATCTTGGGATGGAGCACGGAGGTCGTACACGTCGAAATCGGCGGTCGATATGGGGCCCTCGATGTCGTTGAAGCAAGTATTGTCAGCGTTCGAGCATGCAGAGTTAGTGCCGGAACTGATGCAAGTGTTGAGAGCGGGGAGGCACGCTTGGTTGTAAGAGCTGAGATACGACGAGGCCTCTGAGCTGGTGATGAGGGCACGGTAGGGATTTGAGAGCGAGTAGTCGATGTAAGCCTTGTACTGAAGAGTCGGGTCGAACTATAATGCACATATCCCCTCATCAACATTGGGGAATTCAAAAACCATGATAGTGAGCGTACGTACCCAGCCGTTGTTAATTCCGAGAGCAACCAGTGGGACGTTCACACCAGTGATGGTGCCTACAGAAACGGCAGCATTTTGGGACTCACTACGATATAAATGAGGAATGGCGGAACATGGTCAGGTCACGTGTCTCCAGATCTCCGAGTCAAAAAAAACCCACAAGTACGATGCAAACTCGGGACCATAGTGTCCACCGTAGGACTCAGTAAACAGGCCAAAGTTTCGGTTCTCGTAGGTGGGGAATTGAGCATAAAAAGCTTGCAGGAGGTTCCAGACGAAGGGAGCCGCCGTGATAGTCGAAGTTACGGTGTCTGTGCCAAAGCTGAAGCCCGTTCCGATGGGTTGGTCCACGTAGAGCATGTTGGCGACATTATTCCAACTGTTAGGGTTCAACACCGGGGTTGAGCCGGGCGCGTTGTTGAATGTACAAGGACCATTCTCTTGGAAGAGGCCGATCATGCTGCTGCAGCCGGGACCACCATTGAGCCAGAGGGCAAGGGGCGCGGTAGTAGGGCTATTGCGGGCCTCAAAGAACCAGAAGAACATATTCTGACAGGTTTTTATATTAGGCGCGTAGCGGTACAAAAGCAGGACTAAGGACAGGACAGGACGGGACAGACTCACCATGTTCGAACCAACGGTGAGATAGCCGGAGAACTGGTTGACCCCGGGTGTCGTTTCACAGATACCGCTATTGGAAACAAAGGACAGCTTTGATCCGGTGGCTGCATGTTCAAAAACGGTGTAGTTCACGCCATTCTTCACCTCGAACGAACGTCTGTCGACGAGGGCAGGCGACGCAATCGCAAGTGAGGCAGAGACGAGTGCTAGAAGACTAGAGATCCCGAGCATGGTGAACTTCGACGATCTCTTCCTCCCATGAAGTCCGGTCATTTAAAGCATGAAGTAGCAAAGCGGAGCCGAGTCCACCATATGGAAACATCAGAGTTAGGTCAACTGCTACGAAACCACATGGCGATAAGAAAGGCAACTATAGAGATACTGCAAGAGATCCACGTGAAATAGTATCGAAAACCCCTTGCTTTATGGTACACCACGTTAACCCATGGTCAGGGCATGAAGGGGAGGATGCTCTGCAGAAGTATTTTTAGTTTCGAATCTCGATTGTAACCTAAGTGCTCGCTGGTTCCATGTGGGGTGATAATATGGAAGCAATTGAGTGTGCTTGTGTGTTTGTGTATTATGTCACTTGTGAGGGAAATTCGAGTTAGTTTTCCACTTCTTTTGCATGGAGATGACGATTCGAGGCTAAAAAAGCTCGGAGTTGTTTTGGTTATTACGAGTCTAGTCCCAGCTGGTGAAACCCACGCACATGCAACCAACCGGCAGTCCCCACGTCCCAGGTCTTATGCCGGGTTGGGGTTAAGGTTATTATTGAGCTCACATTGCACTCCTTGAAACTTTAAGGACAGTATCTAAAAGCCTTCAGTCCTGTGCTTATCAGGGACACAGCGACTAACACACGATACATTGTCCTAAACGCATTGACATTTGCCACAATCTAGTCGTTGGTCGTACCTTTTATGAATAATGCTTGACTATCTCCGGTCTTTTAGAGGCTTCATGCGCCCGGGTTTTTGTAGAACCAAGTTTCGGTTCTCTTTGTGGCACCAACGTGTCTTCGTCTTTCTCGAACCTCGAAAAGCCAAAACTCGATTCAAGGGAGCGTCATGCTCGCTCCGTGCGCCAACTGTCTTGTACTTAAAATTAGCTTTGGTGTGTTAAGGATTAATGTCTGTCCAGAGATGAATAAAACATACCTTTTATGGTTGCCTCGTTTGGATGTGAAACCTGTGGCTGCCACACTTTGGCTGGACCCGTTTTCTCTCTCTTTCATTACAAGTCCCGGCAATGACGTTTATTCGACTTTTAGTTTCGGACAACTCTGATACGGTGCAGATGTGGTTGATATATGGTGCGAGCAATTTACTGGTTGTCTTACACTCGCGATCCGGGCCGTCTACCCGTACTGGTTTTCGTTTCGTGCATCGTCCTGTCTTCGTCCTCTTTCATCTAAATACATCCTCTGCCACTATCATACCACTTATTCAACTAGGTCTATCTGCAGGTATAGAAAGGTACATCCACTGCTTGTAGTAGGCCGGAATCAGCATAGCAGCAGAACAATCGGCTGCGAACGGTTCTCTCTCTTTTTCGTCGAGTTCAAGCACAGCGAACCCTCAAGTCCGAAGTCTTAGGGTATCTGGGGCTCCTCCTTTCTTTTCGTTCTGTTCAGCGTCATTGTTGCGAACATGGCTATTGAGACTCAGCATGGCCTCGGCCTCGTAAATGTTTCGATCACACCACTTTAAGCATGTAGGCAAGGCGTCGCTAAAGAATTTATTCAAAGAGTGTCTATACTCGCTTCTTACATGTTGATCATCGCCGGGAGTCCGACTTCTCTGGTCCACCCATGAATGCTACAGGAAGTAAACCGGCTAAACGACTTCCGATTCAGCTTCTTGCTCGCTCTTGCTCTAAATGGTATCGGAAGAAGCACATCCCTGGGCAGAGGGTCTTTCCCGGACGGTCTGATTGGTGTAGTTGTCAATCGAAAAGTATAGGAGAGCTCCCATCCTTGGAACTCGAGTTCAGGGGCCATCCATCACCGGCCCAGTATCTTTTCGTTCATGCTCGTTTAATGCGTCCGCGTCCGACTTATGCTTGCTGCAGCCCGGTCGATTTCCAATCATATTTGACCCAGAAGTGGGGGGTGGTAATCGGACGGATTCGGATGCGGATGAGGAATGGATGGATGGATGGAAGTTGGTGGGATCGGATGTGGATGGCTGAACAACTTGAAACCCATGAAACGTCACGTCACGTGACGACGCAGGCAAGGTTCAATTTCAATTGAATCAAAAAATAAAATAAAATCCTGCACTAGTCTAGTGCTCTCCCGATGGTAGTCGTTGGACATTTCTGCCGTTTGTGATGACGGTATGAGAGCCGAGTCAGGAAGTAAGAGCTCTAGGCGTTTGATCCCTCCTGAAAGTATTAAGCAAGTCTTCGAAAAGGTTACTGTCGATGAATGAACGAGTACCTTATCACGGGATAATTAGAAATGGTATGGCGGCGGCTGGAGATCGGGTGGGGAAGAGCATCCTGTTCGAGATATTCCGAGGGGACTGCAAGTCGACGGGACGGAAAATCGACGGAAAAGTCGGGACTGATTCAATAGTCTAAGCGCAGTATATTAGTCTTTTATACAGGGGACAGGGACCAGGGACACAATAAAAATACACATTGAACACGTGATGCGTAAAAAAAATTGCGGCCAACGGAGCCGTATTTCCTTGTGTGGAAAAATCGAACTCTGTTCCCCGTGCAGGGGAGCAGGGGAGGTTCCCAATATTTTACTTTACATGTCTTGTCAAGTTATTGATGAGAAGTCGTGGGCCTTTGGCCCGTATTTTTCGCGATTCATTTATCGGGCAGCGATAACGTGCTGTCCGAAGGCACATTTGAATTCACTTATACTTATGTAATGTAATAACGTGAATGAAAATATATTCACGGAAATGTTATTTTTCCTCCTGTCTGCCCATTAGAATTAATCAATCAACTAACACAAAGCGTAACAAGTCTTGCAACAGGGAACTGTGCGGTGGAGGATTTGGTGCGAAATAGAGGTGTCATTACGTGGGAAGACGTAGACAAATTCTGAATTAGAAAGATGAGAGCGCGGAAAGGGTGCGGAATGGGGGCGGCTCAGGGAAGTAAGAACATGTCAGCTCGGATACTGAAATACGGGTCGGTGTTCAGAAGAACACGAATACAAGTCACTCGCAAGACACAGTGCACGTGCCGTCCTTACAGCCGCTGTATCAGCCCGTATCACAAGGCTAATAGGCTGGTGCGCTGGGAACGTGTAGGAGGGGAGTAATAGTACAAGCGTTGAGAGGCGCTGTTGGTGGCTTTTTGACGCACTTACCGTCAAGGGGCAGGGCAACAAGGAGGAGTCAGACAATATAATAAATTTCTAAGGCTGTGCTAGCGCTCTCCAATGGGGAACCGGTCCGCGGGTTGTTGCGCCACCGCGCCACCGCGACCACAAATTATTCTTCGTTGTTGGGTTGGTTGTTACTCACTCACACTACATTGTGACAATAGAATAGAATTGGACCCTTTCCCATTACCTTTAGTTGTAGTTAGTAAATGCGGCGTGGCGTGGTATGAGAAACATGTCTAAAGGACCAAAGTGGCCAAGGAAATAAATGAAATGAATGATGCATCAAACTGTTCGGTCGCTTACTCACTGGCTTGTACCTTATGGCCATGTTCTCTGGCGCTGTTAAGTGGCTGGCTGCTCCAACGGCGCCATCAGCTCCTCTTTTACGTCTGGTCGGCTCCTCCCTTGATAACCATCCACGACCACTTCGAAAGAAAGTCCTTTATTATAAGGATTTCCGTTTTCTTTCTGCATTCGTCCGACACCCACACTAACAATCGGGCTTCGTTGCCTCCGATTATCGGTCCGCAGCATCCTATTTCCGCGGTTTTTTCTATCTATATGAAAAAAAACTCTCCGTAAAAGTCCCACAAAACGACCTTGACGACTACCATACCATACGTGTTCCCTGACAAACTCAGAGAATCAATTCGAAAAAAAAGAGTGGCTCGCCTTTCTGGACTTGGACTGGAAAGGTGCACTTTCTTTGGTTGGTTGGATACGTTTCGCTTGCTAGCTCGCTGTGATGCCCCCAGCAACGAGGATATCACGTCCAGTTCTCATCGTCGTTTTTGTGGCTGTACGTCCCATTGCGTGAGCGCCGATTGCAACGCTTTGATAATAATCATCTTCCCCACAGCTCGGCCTCTTGTCCATCTCCCTTCTAACGCCACATGCATACAATCCCGTCTCGAAACTCTTATCGTCGTCGTCGTCCAAGAGCTCTCCTAACACTGTATCTTCAAGCTATTACGACACATTCGAGCCTGACATCGGCACTCCTGGAGAATATGAGGGAGTGCCGGGAAACCCTGTCGTACCCGTGACGCTGCGACGCAGGGCAAATGCCACCCTCCTCATGCTCGCGCGCAACTCGGACGTAGATGGCGCCGTACGCTCCGTGCGCGAGATGGAGGATCGGTTTAATAGCAAGTATCGTTACCCGTGGGTCTTCCTCAACGAGCAGTCGTTCTCGGATGATTTTAAGCGGTGCGCGTTCCCCATGGCTCCCCCCATCGTTGGTTGTCGGCTGACAAACATACAGCCGCGTTTCGGTTCTAGCCTCGGGGCCGGTGCATTTCGGGAAGATCGCGGACGATCACTGGTACCAGCCAAGTTGGATCAATGAGACTAAGGCAAAAGAGGAGAGAGACAAGATGGAGGAGGAAGGTGTCATATATGGTGGCAGTCTCTCGTATGTCTTTTGACAAATTCAGTTTTCGGCAGGTTTAATAGAGATATGGTCCCAGGTACCGCAACATGTGCCGATTTAACTCTGGGGTCCGTTTATGCTCCGGCATATTCCATGCGTACATGCCCCCCCCCTGACACCTCTGATCAGTTCTTCTATCGTCACCCATTGCTTCAGGACTTCCGATATTACTGGCGCGTTGAGTACGTAGCTCCCCATTCCCATACATCTCGCTGTTGAGCTGGCTACGTGCAGGCCAGACGTTCACTTCCACTGTGACATGAACTTTGACCCGTTTGTCTACATGCATGAGAACAACAAGACATATGGTTCGTCCTATCTTTCCACGGGTGGTTATTCACCGGGAACTTATGATCATGTAGGGTTCACAATCACGATGTATGAATACCAACGCACAATCGAGACGCTTTGGTCCACCGTATCCGGTACTTTTCACATGCTTGCCCCACTTTTTTTTTTGTTTGCCTTTTTCTCACATACGGTCCCAACCTCATGTAGACTTTGTGAAAGAACACCCTGAGTACGTAGCCCCGAACAGCGCGATGAACTTTTTGTCCGATAACGGCGGCAATTCCTATAATCTCTGCCATTGTACGTCCCAGCCCCTGTAGACCTAGCTGAATTTCTGACTCTTGATGGGGGGGTGAAAAAAGTCTGGAGTAACTTCGAAATCGCAGATATGGACTTTTGGCGTGGTCCAGCATACACTGCCTTCTTCAATTACCTCGATTTGAAAGGTGGCTTTTACTACGAGGTACATACATAATCCCCTTTCCTAATGCGCAAAAGTCCATTACCTGATCGTACTTTTCTTTTTTCTTTTTTTTTAAATTTTGTTTGTGAAGCGGTGGGGCGATGCGCCAGTCCATTCGATTGGAGCGGCGCTCTTCGCGGGCACGGACAGGATACAATTTTTCCGCGAGATTGGGTACGAGCATAACCCTTACACACACTGTCCCACCGAGGAGGACCTCTGGAAGCGCGGACGGTGCACGTGCGATCCTGCGCATAGCTTCGGTAAGAAACCCCCCTTTTCTTTGTGGGTGAAATTGGTCTCATGTTTGTCGTGCAGATTATGATGGATATTCTTGCATGCGGAGGTGGGATCGGATGGAGGGTCGTTGATGACCATGATTTCGAACAACGGACGACGATAAGAATTAACTTTAGAAGAAAAAAAAAAGTGCAAGTGGGTTTTTTTTGCTTATACTCCAACATACATTATCACTGCTCAAGGCTCACTGGTTTGCTCGCTTAGCCCTGCCATGACGCCGCGAATATATCGATCGGTCGATCTCTTTTTTTTACTATATAACGGACACACGTATCACAATTTTAAACATATTTTCTTCTTCTCTCTCTCTCTCTCTTTATTTTAACTTGCTTTTGATCTTGATTGTGCTGAATGCTTGCATTTTACTTGTAGTTTCCACAGTTTCCTGTATCACGCGCTGCGCACGTCTCTAGATCTAGATCACTTAATTTAAATCAGGCAGTCTCATCATTATGATCACATGATCGGAGGTACAAAGCACTGGTTACACTGGGCAATATCTTTATCACTGTCATCACCCATCATGAATCCCTCAATTCAAAGCGAATGGTGGATGCATGCATGCCGCACAAGCTCCACAAGCTCCACAGCCTCACCTCATGATGATACGCCACCGCCTGCCACATCAATTAAATGTGATATTGATGCGTTACCACCTACTGGCGCTTGAGAATCGAAGCGTTGTTCAAGAGTGCGCTCTCTCTAAGTGCGAAGGGCCATTTTTTTGTTTTGTTGTTGCTGCTGCTGCTGCTGCTTTTCTTAGTTATGCCGCGGAGGGTCCAGAGGGGGAAGTAACTCCAATGGAGGAGGGAGGGATGGCACGGCATGGAGGTGATCTCGGGGAATCGTAACCCTCCTCCCCCCCTCTCTCCCACTGTTGAACACAGCTGAGGTTAGATAGGAGATAATTCAGTTATGAATCAATCATTATAAATGAGTGGAATGTTGTCCACTTAAGTCCTGGAACACCTCTGTTGAGCCGGTAACGGATCAGAGTTGGCTGGAGTTGCAGTGCAAGACGGAGTTAAGTGGACATTGTAATATACTTACTGACATTCCACTCATTTATTATGATTACTTATGATTAAGATACAATCCTTTATGACCATAGCACAGCACACTCTTTACAGTATTTAAGGACATTATTTCTGTAGTGTACACTTCAGTTTCGACCATTCACAACTGAAGTGAGTATTTACTTAGATAAACTTTACCGCGCGTATAGCTAACATTACTCGAGTAGTTATTTTGCTACCCGTTTAGGTAAAGACTAATTAATATATAGTTTTGACCATTCACAACTGAATTATCTTGCTACCCGTTTAGGTAGCGCTTATCTAACCTCAGCTGCGTTCATTAACCTCAACACCGGTTACCTCGGTCCGGCCTGTTCTCTTTTCTCGATAGATCAACCCATTTGGTCGGGCTTGTCTTATCCCTAACCTCAGGTATGATACTCTGGCAGCACATATGTGTTTAAGGTAAGTGAGTAATCATACAACCACAACTCTGTGCCTTTCCAGCTAGGTGTGGCCAACATCCCTGGGGGGGGGGCAGGTAGGTCAAATAGGTTGACTTGTTTTTCTAATCCAATCTAATCCACTAATTAGATATGAGCATTTGCGGAGCGGCAAGGACAGGAAGAGGAAATAGCAGCTAATTTAATTCGAAGTTTCCCCTATTTTAGACTTCGCTGTTGGGACAAATGTCTTGTCTTTCCATCACCTATGAGTTGAGTTTGAATTGTACACGTATGACCCGTGACTTACATCACCACCTGTGCTCCGTCAATTATGTTCCAAATTCTCTCTTTAACACTCTCACACTTAGTTGGTTGGCTGCCATCACTGGCATTCTAGATATGGTGTAGTTCGTGATCGTTAAGAAACTTCCGAGTCCCCCATGCCCCATATCATCAATTATTGGCGATTCGTGGTTGCGACAAACCGATAAACGAAGATATGAATATGACCTTACGCGCGCACCCAAGTCCCTCCCTCTCCCCCCCCCCCCTTTTTTTGACGAAATCGGGAATCATTTTAAAAAAGCAGTCCATTGGGGATGAAGGGACTCAACAAAAAAGCACCCTTATGACTACTTCACCTAAACATTCTGATCTCTCACTGGGGGCTTTCACATCCAATTTATATCACCTTGTTCCGTGCTCGCAATTCACGTTCACTTCCTTTGGTCAGCCTTCCTTCCTGTTGTGCCTTTTGCCCGATGTGGGGGGTCTAACACGGGCTACATGTTTTCTTTTCTCATTCTCTCGATAATAGCAAGGAACTCGACCTTGACGGTCCTCGAGCGAGTCATCAAGGTTGGATACTTGGAGATCGAAGAAACTGGGGTAGTTCATCGTTTTGGGTCTCCAAAAGACGATGGAAGCCATGTTCATATCACCGTTCGCAACGATTCCTTCTGGCCCCGGATGTTACTGTATGCCTTGGTCTCTACACGTTTTGCAACCTCAGCAATTGAGCTGACAATTCTTGATGCTAACCAAACAGTCATGGCGATATTGGCTGTACGTTTGTGCGCCCGCTTTTAAACTAAGGTGAAACAAGACCACCTTTTCTTTTTTTTTTGTGGCAGTCAGTGAAGCATACATGGCCGGCGATATAGAATTTGATTCGGACGACGATTTAGAGAGCGTCATGAATGTAGGGCTTTTTTTATTCTTGTTGGCGATATGGGCCCACCGCATTGCAAGTTTGTTTGATGACATTATTGCTTTTTTTTTTTCAGCTCTGGCTCGAGAACGAGTCTAGAATGACTGGTCTCAACTCTTTGTTCAAGCGGTTCTCTTCGGCGGTGTCCGGCTTGACCATTGCTCTCTTCGGGCAGACCCACACTCAGGCTCGGCTCAATGCCATCGCTAGTTATGACCTATCGAATGAGCTTTACAAGGTGTGTGTGTTTCGCGAGCCCTTCTTTGGGGGTGGTTGGACTAGCTTCTCGGACCCCTAATCCCAGCTGGAAGCTGACTACCGCCACTTTCTCATGTCCAAGGCCTTCCTGAGCAAAGAAATGATGTATTCCTGCGCCTTGTGGAATGACCAGGAATGTGATGGCATTTGTGGTGGTGATGGTGGCGTGCAGGATAATCATCTGTTACCTCCTCACGTGGGATTTCACGAACAATGTGCCTGTACTGACCTCGAGACGCACAACTACGAAAAATCCATCACGTTCTTCGCAAGGCACGCGTTAAACCCGGTCATCGTATTCTAGAAATTGGGTCTGGTTGGGGGGGTCTTGCAATCGAGGTTGGTTTTTCGGGATCGCATCATTTTCGTTTTTTTTTCACGTCGCACGGAAGGCAGCACGGAGCTTTGGTGTGAAGTGGATACACTCACGCTATCGATTGAGCAGAAGAAGTTAGCTGAGGAACGCATATACGAAGCTGGCTTGCAAGATCTCATCCGTGTTCATCTCATGGATTATCGTGAAATCCCACCCAACTTTGAAAAGAAGTTTGATGCATTTATTAGCATCGAGATGGTGGAGGTATGAACGCCATTTAAGTTTTCTACTAAAAATAGACCATTGACGTCCCGCATGCCTCTTCCACAGCATGTCGGTCCAAAGGTTGAACGATCCCCCCTCTTCACAGGGTCCGAAGACGAAACTGACAATAAACATTTCCTTTTCTTTTTTTTTTAAAAAAAAAAAACAACAAAAAGTATTACCAGAGTTACTTCAAGATCATGGATAAGGCGCTCAAATCCCGAAATGCCGCCGCTGTCATCACTTGCTCGAGCTTCCCTGAGGCGAGGTATACTGGATACCAGTACGTGGATAGCAACTTCCATCAGTTGTTTGACAAATCCTTTTTTTTTCCTCTAATGGTAGATCCGAGGACTTTGCAAGGAAATATATTTGGCCAAATGCATATCTCCCATCTGCAACGGTCCTGATAAATGCTGCGAACGCCGCTTCTCAAGGTCGCCTGACCGTTGAAGGTGTGGAGAACCACGCTTCCCGTAAGTCATCTTCGTTTTTCTATAGTTCCTTTTTTTTCAGTCATGTATATATGCAAAAACCTCTCACCCCTCCCCACACACATAATTAACGTTTATCGCGATCGCGAACAACAGATTACGCTAGGACCATCAGGGAATGGGACAGGCGCTTCGTGAAGAACGTCACTCCCGAACTTCTCGTTAAGGATTTACCCTCCGTGGCCAAGGACCCTGAAACTTTCGAGATGTTTCGTCGGAAGTGGCGTTACCTCTTTGCTTATGCGGCTGCGGGGATGGAACGGGGATGGCTCGCTTGCCACATGCTTACATTCACCAGAGCTGTAAGTTAAACTTTCTCACTATCTTGTTCGAGAGAGGGAGAGAGAGAAGATAACGGACTCGGAACCTTTTTTGTGGGGTTTGATAACAGAGCGATGGATTACCCGTGACCAAGTTCCGCCCTATCCTTGGTTAGGGCGTTCGGGACTTTTCCTGTTGGTGGTGTTGCCGAGGGAGCGGATTCCAGCCTCGTCAAAGAGAAAGAGACGGGTGCTTATCATATGGAACAGTTTTTTTTTTTTTAGTTTGTACGTATGCTTCAGGTTTTTGGGACCCTCGATCATAATTGAATCCGGATCGACGACTAGTAGGATCCTGTGATCCTATCAACTGTCTGTTCAAGTCTGTCTGCATTCTGCATGTGTGTTGTGCCCGGCGGCTCTGGTCAAACAGCCCAGCAACCCCTGAATTAGTACTACATCAGGAGGGTGTTGGTTTTCCTTTGCGTTCTCAGTACGGTTAATGGCCTGCGGCCTTACAACAGTGTCATTTGGACCTTCCTTGGACTAGGCATTTTAAACTGGACTAGGCGTTTTAAGTTCTCCTTCTCCTTGGGGGAAGCAGCAACTCTTCAAATCTTCCATCAATCTGCGTGCGTGTTTCTCAGGTTGGGAAGCTTGCGCTCGCCTCAAACTTTCACACAATCAACCCATACACATTTCAAATTTTATCCACAACTGAATCCATGAAAATGAAATGAAGCTATACATACATATTTATTGAGCGCGCAGGCAATACCAAAATCAGTTGCCGTCAATATATACCATAACTTTTATTGAAATTCAGATAACACGGAGATCAGACACGTGGATGGAGACGGACAACATGGTGGAATGATTACGTACACTTCTCCTTCATCCCCTCCGATGACTCGCCTGCCGTTCCATTCCAAAATGAAATAAAATAAAAGCGCCGTTAATTGAGGCATTGGCAAGCTTCTGCGTAGGCGTAGGGACATAGTAACGTGACACCGAGGAATGTGAGATTCGAACAAATTGTGATCCTTGGGAGCCGATCTCAACTCAAATTGGATTGCGAAAATCTCCACCAGTTCTTCAACTCGAACCGATACGATTAAAAAAAACTGAAAGAGACGGTGGACGTGTTACCATTTTTTTTTCTCCTTTGGAAATCCCTTGTAATGTTCGTTCGTAATGTTTCATTCAACGAGGTAGGCAAGCGCACGTTTAATTCTTGACGTAGGGTGTCAAGTTGACAAAAAATACCCATCGAAACCTGTTTTATAGAATGAGAAACGATCGTTTGCGGCAGCTCTTTCCGATAGCGTCATCTTGATAACAAGTTTTTTTTAAATCCTCTGCTCCATCTCCGCTGATCGATCAAATGAACAAAGGAGGAGGCATAAGTAGGCGATATCGTTCTGTTTCTGTCCACTTTGGCCCTGAAGAGGATGTTAGGGATATCGTGTTCCGGGCGACTTGAGACGCATAAGTATAAACCTGGGAACATCTTCCAAAAGGTCGAGGACCTTTTCACGTACAAATGGGGTCCCACGTGTTGAACTAGAGTACCGGTACAGAGCTACCGGAGATCGGTCCGACATAAGATTGTGATCATGCGTTGCAGAGATAACGCAGCCGATCACAATCACTTAGATACTTAATGATCCTAATACATCCGAAAGTGGTCATGTGACTATAATCACATTATAAATGCGTTGTACTTACGATTAGATTAATAGCCGATAAAAGCCTATGTAAATATGCTACAAAAATATAGTGGCTATCACATTATTGAAAGCATCTAAGCCTCTACACATACAAGGTGAGATAGAGTAGTAATGTAGCATCTAAAGTACAGTCTGCGCCATGCCTGATTCTTCACCACGAGTATTCGGAAATTCGTCTATCGGCTGTTGCGAACCATTATGGTATGTGGGAAGCACAATAGCCGTTGATGTTTGCTATAGTAGTTCTACAACCACGCGCGTGTAATAAATTTAATTTTGTTTTTTCAAATTAATTTACAACTTTTTAAAAAACACTTTAGTCGTTGGAATGGTCAAAGAGTTGTCAACGATTGCAGCAAAGGGATGCGCCGCCCGACAGATCTTATACTCATTCGAAGCAGCCTTAAATATTGAGATGAAGTTGTTGAGGGACGGGGAAGAAGCAAAGCGGTTGCTTGCTTTCTGAGACATTACGAAAGCTTAATGGTAATTATAATAACAGACGATCAAAGCAGCAGTATCTGATACGATTAGATTCGCCGAAAGGACTATGAAGTCATGGTCATGGTAGTGTTGAGGTTGGAGAGATTGTAGTGAAAGCGATGGAGTTCTGCTTTCTCTCCAGTCGCATATCCGGCAAACAAATCAGACCAAGGCATGTGCCCGAAAAACAGAATAAAGAAAACTAGATTGTAAGGGATGATATGTCCTTTTGTTTGGTGGTGGTGTGTATTACTATTACATTACAAGCAGGTGATTGACTAACAGACAGGTGATGATAGCAAAGAGCAAGAGATGGAGTGGACAGAACTGGGCGGGTCATGATCATGAAATTAGATATATAATCGGTCAATCAATCAAATCAATCATGAAGGTTGAACACGGTTTCGTTGCAAAGTGACCGGCTTCCCACCAGTGGTGGTCCCACTATTGCTCCCAGTCCCAGCAGAACCAGAACCAGAAGCGGTAGCACCACCCACGTTACCACCCTCCGCAGCCGTCGCAGCCGCGGCGGGCTTCAGACGTTTGGAAAGTGAATCGTCCATCGACATCTCGCCCTCCTCGCGTGTTCTTTTCGTGGCAGCACCCATGATGGCGACCCCTCCACTTGCCAAACCCATGGGAGGCGCGCCAGTCCCACGACCTGCACTCGGCGCTGCAGCACCGCGAATACCAATGACCCCTCCTCGTACCAAGCCCGAGCCTCGACCACGACCGCGAACCGGTTGCCCGGGAACTGCAGCTGCAGCTGCGGCTGCGGCGCTACCCGCGGCGGCTGTCGCGACAGAAGGTTTGAGCCTGGGAGCGGGGTTGGTGGGAGCTCCTCCACGGGGTGGTGGCGCCGAGGTTGTAGGAGTGGGAGCTGAGATGGGGGAAGTCGCCGGTGGTGCAGACGTGGACGGTGCTGATGATGGCTCTCCAGTCCTCGTTTCGCTGGGAACGATACCAGCCTTTCTCCACTCCTCGATCTGCCCCTCGAGCTCTTTCACCTTTTTCTGGGCCCTGATCAGTTGGGTATCCTTTATTCTCAGCTTCACCACGCCCTCAAGGCGTCCGCTTTCTACAGCTTTCTCGATGGCCGCATCGTGTTTCGCTTTCAGCCCGGCTTCCTTGGCAGCTAGGGCCTCTGTGACCGCCGCATCAATAGCAGCTTTTTGATCTTCCGCTGTTGTGGCGGCTCCGGACGCCGGTGGTGCGGACTCTTGCGCCTTGAAAACCGCAGCCTCTACAGCCTTTTTGAGCTCCTCCTGATGCTTCGCAACGAGGCGCTCTTCCAAAACCCGCAACTCTTCCGTGTGTTGTTTGACGAGCACCTCTGAGTTTGCAAGTGGACCGTCGCGCAATTCCCCTGTAGCTTTTTCCACAGCAGCCTTGATGACCGCACCTTGCTCGTCTATCACCTTCTGGCGTGCCACTTGCTGATCGCGTATCCGAGTGCTGAGCTTTTCCTGTTAAATTTTCAAAAAGTTAGCGAGGGATGAAACGTGGGCGCTCGGCATGTGCGTATTACATTTGCCATCCGGATACCACGCTCAGCTTCTTTGAGCTTCTCTATTTCTTCTCGCGCGACCTGCAACAGATAGTGTGAGCGGGATCCCGTGGAAAGTGCGTAGCGACGCTACAAGGCTACCTTGGCTTGCGCGATAGCCTCATCGCGGCTCTTGACGAGCTCCGCTTTTTCAGCCTCCAATCGCTCCTTAGCCGCTTTGGCTTCCATCGCTTCTGGAGGGTTATTCCACGCTTCCTTTTCGGCGAGAAGCTGGTCTCGTTCCTGTGCAGTCGCGGTCTGTTACAAGTGATCAGAATCGCTCCGTTTGGGAGATTGAAACCAGCCATACAAGCCGAGCCTCCAGGTCAGACGTATCAGCCACGGGCGCTTGAACAGGTGGCTTGGCCTTCTCTTCCTCCAAAGCTTGCTCCAGTGCGTTCTTCTCCTGCCGCAACCGCTCGAGCTCCTCACTGAGACCCTCGGAAGAAGTGGTGCCTGCAGAGGAGGCAGCAGCAGCTTTGAGGACATCACGCTCCTCGGCGATCGCAGCGGACTCTTTCTGAGCTGCTTCAAGGTTCGACTTGAGTTCGGTATTTTCGGCACTGAGTGCACCCATTCGCTGCCTATAAATCTGATTATTCTTCGTGATTGCCTCCTTGTGAGACTTGTTGAATTTTTCTAAAGCGGCGATCTATGCAAAACCGTCCAGGCATCTAGGTAAGAATTCCGCTCTACCAACAGCGAACCTGTATGGCGGCCCACCTTTTCCAGCTGTCTGGTCGTCTCCTCTGCCTGTGTGGATTGCTGAGTCTCCCAAGACGACTTTTCGGCCTTCAGACTCTCGACCTCTTCCTTGAGCGACTGGAACTCGGTAGGGTCGACACGGTCGTACTTGTGTAACGCAAGGTTATTACATCCCGAGAAAGCGCGATGGCCAGATGGGAGGATAAACACACCTTTGTGAGCAGTTGGTTGTTGCGCTCCTGCCACCTGCGGTTTTCCTCCTCCAGCCGCGTGACGTGCTCCTTACGCGCGTCGAGTTCAGCTTGCAGCGTACGGGCGCGCTCGCGAAGAGGATCGAGGTCTTGAACCACGCTCTTCAATTTGGTGTCGAGCTCACGCGAGCGTTTTGCGTGTGCTTCAGAGTCTGCGCGGAGCGTTGCGTTACTCTCCCGTAATAAGTTCAGTTGTTGAATCTTTTCGACTAGCTCTGCGTGCTGCGCGTCCGTGGCAGCCGCAGAGGCGGCGCGCTCCCGCTCCTAAAGAGAGATATTAGGTCGATCCAACGCATTAAAACCTGAATCCGGCAAAACAAAATCTAGGGTTACCTCCGACAACGTGGCCCTCGTGTTCTCCAGATCACGAGTGAGGTGTCCAATCTGCGTCTTCAACCGGGCGCTCTCTTGCTTGCCCAGCTCGAGCTGCATGTCCACGATCTCCTTCTCCTTCCGCAGATAATTGATCACAGCGCGGAGTTCGGACAGCTTGGCCTCGGTACCGTCAACAGTCTCACCTTCGCCAGGCGTGGCCGCGGACGAATCGGCAGCTTGGCGAATGCGTGCAGCCTGTGAGCTAACATTATCGAGATGCTGATGGAGAACATTATTCTGCTCGGTCAACGCCTTGCACCTAGGACGTCCGCGGTAAAAGTTTCGTCAGATGCTGCCATGAGCAGTGGCGGCGGGCAGGGCCATCGAACTACCGTACCTCGCGACGAGATCGGCGATCTCTCGGTCGAGCGCTTGCCTTTGCTGGTTCCAACTGCTTTCGGAAGTAGCCAGCTTGGCTTGGGCCGTCTCTGCGGCCGTCCGGTTATTCCGATCAGAGAGCTGAACGTCGTGCAGACGCCGCTTGAGATCCTCAATAGCCTTAATGGCATCCGCATGCGCAATGACCTCCCGCGAATACCTCTCCTCAGCGGCCTACAGGTGGCAAAATCAATCAATCAGCAAAAGAACTTCGACCCACAAACAGTCCACATACTCTGACGCGCTCCTCGTGAGCTTGAGTATCAGACTCGCGAGACAGTCTATCTTCGGCGAGGTTCTTCTCAGCAGTTGTCATGTCCACGATCGTATCTTCCAGAGTCTTTCTATCAGCAAGCCACTCCTCTCGTGCACTCTCGAATGCACGGTTCGTTTCGGCTAAGGAACCCCTCGCTTGCTCGAGCTCTTGTTCTACGTTCTTCAGAGTGCCTTGAAGGGCCTCTTGTTGAGCCTATAAGGAAATACATCGGTCATGGCGGAGATAAGAAAGCTTAACATAGTGCGAGCGTACCCAGGAAGTGGCAAGCTGAGCTTCAGTGGTGGACTTGTACTCGTCATACGTTCCATTCAGCGACGCTAGCGCCTCCTCGTTGGCCTGGCTGATCTCCTTGAATTGTTGGATATGATTACGAGCGGTGGCCAGATCGACTTCAGCTACCCTGAGCGAGGCACTGGCAGCAAAAACATCAGCGCGCCCGTACAAACACAAGGACGATGCGGCTGACGTACCGAAGGTCTGCCACTTCAGCCTCCAGCTGTTCTTCCCGAGGTCCACCTTCCGCGCCAATTTCATGAGCGACACCGTTGATTGCCGAGGACCGGCGCTCGTATACAGCAAGCCTCTCGGCGTCGCCTTGCAACTTGCGAGAAAGTTCCTCCACCCGTTGCTCTAGATGCGTCTTACTTGTCTCTGCCCTGACCAGTGACGCGCGCACCTCTTGGAATTCACGTGTCTTTTACGAAATCACAGCTCTCTTGTTAGATGAAGACAAGTACTAGTGTTGGTCAGGCATACCTGGCTATCGATAGTGTTGCGCAGTTCCTTGATTTCAACCTCCCGTTGTAAAGTAATGCGCCGGACATTTTGCCGCTCCTCATTGAGCTGGTGACGCGAATCTTGGCTGCACTGTACATTAGCCTCCCAAAAACCAGACGGATAAGCGGGCCGGATTTGTCAGAATGCTACGAACCTCTGATTCTCAAGGAGCTGAATCTGACTCTCCAGCCGACGGCGATCATTCTCGCTCGAGCGCTCAATGTCGTTGTGCATCTTCTGAACATTCGCCATGAGGTCCGACAAGTGGGAACGCTCTATAGACAGCGCTTTGTTCTCTTCGACGAGACGGTTCTCCACGCTCTGAACCAGGTTAACACTTCGCTGGACCTCCAAAGCAGAGGCAACACAACGCTCACCTCCCAGATCTTCTTCTCGGCCCTGAGGTTCGCGCACTCGTTACGCAGCTGATCCATCTTTCCATTTGCGGCGACAAGGTCCTCTGTGACGCGATTACATTCAATATCCACGCAGTGAAGCGCTCATATAGGTCACGGTTGCGCCTCGTGAGGTCATCCAGATCACGCAGAGTAAGCGTTTGTTGCTCTTGTATCATCTTGAAGCGATCTGTGCGGTCTGTCAAAGAACGTGCCACCTACAGAGATCTCGCGTGACATACCGCCGGCAATTTCGAGTTTCGCGTTGGCTTTGGCAACCTGGGCGGTAAGCTGAGCAACTTCGCGTTGTGCGACAACGGCATCCTCCCGAAGGCGCACAGAGTCGATACCCATCTCAGCACGATAAGCATCGAACTGCTGTTGTATTTCTGCGAGCTCCGTCGCGAGATCTGAATCGGCCACAGCGCCATTTGCTGGCCCGTGCGAATCTTTTCCGCTGTTGCCACGCTCTGCTCGCGCGAGTAGCACCTTAAGTGAGTCGCGTTCTTTGACAAACGATTGTTTCTTGACGTCGTGGACACGACGTTGTGACTCGAGCTGTTCTTGTAACGCAGTGATGGCTTCATGTGCTTCGCGCACCGCCTCGCCTTGCTCTTTCTCAAGCGCCTCGCGGTACTCGCGTTCCTCGGCCTCCATCTTGGCCCCCATCTCACGAACGATGCCAAGAAGCTTCTGGTTCTGTGCCTGCAGCGCAGGGATGCTCCGGAAGAGTACAAGGTGATTAGTGATAACTTCATCAATATTGTCAGCTGGCGCAGTGCTTTCATCAGCCTCTAGCTCCTCGTCTGAGGGAATCGTCGGATCCTGCCGTCGGGCAATCTCTTTCAGCAAGGCCTGTATTTGCCGTCCGAGGTCGTTCAACTGTTTCTGAAGCGACTCGTTCTCACGATTCGTCTTCGCGAGGCGCTGTGAGACATCTGCAGACATGGAAACACTAGAATCGCGTTCCGCAAGAGCATCTGCGAGCTGAGATGCAAGTTGTGCTGCCTCAGACTGCAGACGCTCGTACTCGGCGCGTTGTTGGGAAAGTATAGGCGCCTTGAGAAGTAAGAACAAAAGCCAATCTACGTGGCAAGAAAGAAACATACACGTTCTTCAATCTGCGCCAAAACCTGTGAAAGCGTACGTTCCATGCGGTCATACTCCGCGCACTTCTTCGCATATTCGTCCTGAAGATGAACGTAGTCCGCATATACCTCAGTGAAGGTCTTCCCGCTCCGCTGCGCCCGGCTTGCTATTGCCACTGTTGGGCTGAGACCCATGATAACTTGCGTAAGGACGTCCGTAGAATTAGAACCTCTCGCAGGAGTTGAAGGTGCGGACGAGCCAGGCGCGGGAACGGGGAAGTCGCCCCGGTTAACTTTATCTAGCACGCGCTCCAGTTCCTCGATGCGCGCTTCGGCAACCTCTGTGCGCTCACGCTCGCGCTCGACTTGCTCACGCAACGCAGCTTCGCGACGGTCTGCGCGCTCATTGACGGTTTCCCACTCCTGCTCGACATTTTCAACAATTGCCTTGGACTGTGCCTCGCGAGCTTCCACCATCTCAATTAGCCGCCTTAATCCTGCGACCTCGCTGGCGTACGTTGCGTCCTGCTCAGCAATTCGCCCGCTCAGGTCTTGCACACGAGCAAGTGATTGCGCAAGTTGTTGAGACTGCGCGTTGTGTGCATTACGAAGAGCTTTCAGCGTCCCTTCCGTTGAAGCGTGACCCTCTTGGAGTGCATCATGTGCGGACTGCAACTGAGCAAGAGCGGCTTGCTTCTCGTGGCGGTACTTGGCAAAATCTTCAGATTTTTTGGTGAGTTCCTTGGAGGCCCGGTCTGCCTCATCCTTGGCAAGTTGAAGTTGTTGTGTGAGGGAGTCCAGCTTGAACTAGGCGCGGATTCAACCCATGTCGAGTAGAATATGATAGAACGAACGTACTTTCGTAGAAGATTCGGCAGAGCGAAGTTCTCGAAGTTGAGTCTCCAGGGACTGTTGGTCCTGCCTAGCCTGCTTGAGACTTGTGCGAAGAGTCTGAATTTCCTCTAGTAATACTCAATCGGCGCATGTACGTGACAGGTAAAAGAAAAGAGCACACACCATCTCGCTGAGTGCTATCCTCCTTGAGCCTACTAACAACACCAAGAAGATCGCGTTTTTCCCGGTCGATGTCTTCGACCCTATGCTTGAAAGAGTCTAGCTCTGTGGATGAGGTGGAATGTGAGCTGCTCAAGGTGGAAATTTGTGACTCCAAATTGCTTTTAGATGTGACTAAATAGGATGAAAGTGGGGTAAAATTTGGCAAAGGGACAAAAGGGTGAATACGGGTCGACAGGAATGACACGAGGCACGACACTCACCAAGCGTGTCACGCTCCTGTTTCACCTTTGCGAGTTCGTCTTGGAAAGCCTTGACCTGGGATTCTAGAGACGAAACGGAAGATTCGCGGTCTTGTAAAGCCTGGTCGAGTTCAACGTCCTTCCTTTCATTGTCAGCTCGCGACTCCTCCAAGTCGCGAAGGGCGCCTTCTAAATCAATTGCTTGAGAGGCAACGAGTCGGTAAAGCGACAAAACCGTGTCTTGGGACGGTGCTTCAAAAGAAACACCGGGGAGGGCCCTCGAGAGACAGTCGAGGTCAAGGTCATCTGGGATTGACACATAGAAGTCGACCTTTGACAGGCCTACTGTACCCTCACTGGGTGCAACGGAGCCAACCCGGTCAACATCATGTTCAGCGGCAGCAGCAGCCGCGGCCTCCGCCCTGCTTTTTCTACGCGTTCTCATGGACATGGTTAAAGAAAGGGAGTGAATGAATAAAAGCCACCTTCACGAGAGTGACTCGTAATGAGAACAAAGAAGAAAGTGCGCGTACAATGACTCGTCCGATGGGTCTAAATGGCAAATGGCCATGGCCAGCCCAATCGTCGCGAGCTCTCCCACCCACACTTCTTAATTATGTAATATTTCATATGTTCAACCCCCCCTTCGTGGTTGTTACCACGTGGTATTATATAATAGCGCGATGGGAATGACACACTCCAATTTGCGGCACACGACTCAGGAATGCGGTAACTCTGCCTTAGAGTATACGGTTCTTTGGGACCTGGTTAAATATACAAAGCTACCGATGACATCGTACCCAACTAGAACCTTCCTGAGAGATCTCCAAGGATGATGTTGGGTAGTTGTTAAGGCGTTGAGAACGTTGCCTGGTGGGTGGTCAAAGAGACTGGAAGAAAAAAGGTGGTACACAAGATCACATGACACTGGACATATCGTAACAGAATCGACCGGTTACATCTCGAAACTAACCAAACCCCCACAGATGAGCTCCTCAGGAAAACATTACTTCCGTTTACACTAAAGCCTAGGACGTGGGACGGTGTTCCCGCGCTCAGCCGACCTGGAGTGGACTGGCTGGATCAAGATACCGACAACGTCCATGGAATGGCTACTACGCCAATGTCAACAACGTTAGAATCCCTGTTGAAGAAGAATACGGCTTCTGGTTCGAGATTGCATATTTCACTGCCTTTAAATCTTTCCAAGCCATTCGAGTCGCTCGACCAGAGTTAGGACTCCCACAGAACCCTGTCCCAGGCATCGATCTCACTGCTCTATTAAATTCTTCATTAAATGGAGTCTCACAAGTTACCCCACCGATAAGTAATTCGACAGTACCGAGCGCTACCAAGTACGAACGACTCGAAGGGACCCTGCCAATACTATTTAAAGGGGACCGATCAGTCTCATCACATTTCTTTATGGTCTTCAAACAATTTATGAGTATCAACAACCAAGCAGAAATAGCCTACGGCCCAACAAGGCTCACTACTTCCTACAGCAGATGGAAGGGCCACAGGTTCAATCCTTCCAGATGGTCATCATTAATTTCTTGGATGAAGTAGACAACGGAACAGAGCGTTTACCTTATAGCCTAAACACCTGGCAATACGTGGAAGAACGATTCAAGCTTTTTTCGACTTTGCAACGCGAGAACGAGCCTACGACGATCTACGAAGGTTAAAGATGGGCGACAGAAGGATAGACGAGAATATCTCGGATTTCAACATTTTCGTACGCAGAACTGCACTACATCCCGACGACACCAGTACACTTCGAATCTTCGCCCGGGGTCTACAAGGACAACTCGCTGCCGAATGCGTGGCACGTCACCGACCTTCCACCCTGTAAAAAATGGATTCACGCAGCTTAAACCGAAAATACATTGTGATCCAGGGGATCTACGGAGGACGCATGCGTCGTGACGAACCCTTTTGGCGACGCACAGGACAAAAACCCACAAGTAAACGACCAAAGCACCCGATGAGTACAACAGCGAGGCACACAAACGCCATGGAATTCGACATCATACGACGGACAACGACTGAAGAAGAAAAGGAGCGATGTCGATGCGAGGGCCTGTGCTTCAACTGCCGCAAAAAGGGTCACATAACACGAAATCGTCCCGACAAGAAACCGCGCATCGCTATCGCGGCCACAGACGAAGCAATCCCCGCAGTGAAAGACCAAAAACGTCGACAGTTCCTGAAACCACACAAACCGCCCCCAAAGACAAAAAGGCCGAGATTGCGACGCTCGTGGCGCAGAAGATGAAGACCACATTTGGAGTGCACATCCCGGGCCGCCTGCCGTCTATTCCTTAACAACCAGTTTCCGCCACCTTCTCCGCCTCCTCCCTGTCTTTACAGGCACATCTTCGTCTTCACCTCTAAATCTCTCTACAAGTATATAAGGGTACATTCACTGTTTGTAGTAGACCAGCCAGTGAGCCAACAGAAGCAGAAACCAAACGGCATTTCTCTCTTTCTCTTTTATCTTTGTGTGCTAAAGACCTTCTTGACGACTGGGGAGGATAGGAAAGCCATTTTCTTGGATTGTAAAGGAGATGCTTCTGGAGTCAGAAGAAGGGGTGCAAGGAACAATCCTTGCAGTAAGGCGGCCATGCTCAAAATTAAGACACGGTTGAGTATCTATATTCTCTTATGTTTATCGTGTTCCTCGGTCCTGCTGCGACGTGCGTCGCGTTGTACTGTGGCGCTACCCCTGCTTTGCGTTTCTCGGGTCTCGTATCAGTATTTGTAGTCTTATGACATAGCGGCTTGACAGGGACCAGTGTAGCCAAGATAAATCGATACGAGAACGGTCGGGAAGTGCCAGTTCAAGAGTGAACGTGCTGTTGACTCAGGGTCCCAACGATGACGGGGTTTGTCTGTGGTTGTTGAAGCTTTCTCTACAAGAAGACAGAAAAGTTCCCTGAAACTATTCCGCCTCTGCGAGTGGCTTCCCGTACCTACCATTATTGAGCTAAGCTATAGAACAGTGGGGAGGACGGCCGAGGGGATGATGAGATGAGACTTGTGCAGAATGCCGTCATACACCACGTGATTAACAAGTGCGCCTTGCCAAGCTGGAGCATTGGAGCAACCACTGACCCACACGCTAGCGCTACAATAAATTTTTCGGAGGGGAAATGGTTGTGGTATGTATATTACATGTAGGATTGAAGTACAGATATGTGGTATACTGGTATATCGAAGTATGACGTACATGGCGAAATGTGAGATGAATGTAAACGATGAGACAATGATCCACCGAAAAATCATACAATGAGCTTGAGCTTGCATTTATTGCTGGAATCGATGAGCGCGGAAAGAGCAGTGTGCAAATCACGGTGCTCATCCTCAGGGCCAAACAGGAATTCGCCTTCCTGGCGGGCACGCCGGGCTAGCTGTTTGGGAAGACCTCCTGCTACAGTCCAGCGCACAGCGCTTAAACGGGCAGAGCTCTCAACGTCGACTGCGCAGTGTATTATTTATTATCAACTCTGTCGAACGTCGAGACAAATATGTTGGACTTACACGTGACTTCATGGACAGCTTGGGGTTCTGGAGTCGTCTTTTCATACACTGCAACGGTCACCTTGGCTTGTGCAGCCCGTTCTTGGGTCGTAAGAGGAGGTCGCTGTATTTTCGTCATGAGACACACTCATGCAAAGGGATAGGCCGTTGCTTACAGTTCTAAGCGCTTTATTGAGCTCATCCATGCGTTCCTTGTCTTTAGTCACCGCATCGGATAGTAAGAGCTCTTTCGCGCTCCAATCATCTTCAAGCTATGGGGCCATTAGCAATTATCAAATGGCACTTCGCATGTACGAAATTAACGTACGCCGAAAGCGCTGAAGCAGATCTTGATCCGGTTCTGCGCCACTACAAGGGCCTTATAGGCGGCATGCTCTTCGAGATTCTCAGTATCGACTGTTCTCAACTCTGTGACTGCCGCAGCAGCTTCCTTCAAACTCTTGAGTGTTCATCGCAAGCGCTGGTAGTAACAGGCACGCATCAGCAAACCAGGCCAAACGGTGGCGAATCGAAGATCACGAACTCTTCAAGGAACAGGGCATTCTCGGCCGTATGGTTCTTCTCTTTGCCAAACTCAGTAACCAGAGTGCGGCAGAGTGAAATAAGTGCGACAGCCTGGGAATGGAATGGTCGTCTGACTCTTCCTGCCTGCTTTATAAGTTCTATGTATGACTTCGGGAGCGCCAATTCTTTAGTGTTCTGTGATTGTGCAGTCAGACTATACGACTCTTCCCCGAAAAGATGGGCCTTACGCGAAGTGTTCTCAAAAACGCTTCATACTTTAGGCGGACTTGGTCAGTTGATCCTTTTCCGTCGCCGGTCGTTGCATTCAGAAGCTCCAACAACCTCGAGAACAATCAGCTCTTGATATTCGCAAGCTAACTGAAAAATCGAACTTACTCGTCTGCAGCCTCCCAGACAAGCTTCGACCTAAGGTGATTTCGAGTCGCAGCATCGATAGGTCCCGACCTCAGAGTCATGTTCACCATACCCTGCACGAGCAGACCCGTTTTCACTGCGTACACCGTGAGCCACTACATGATTGTGTCAGAAGAGCGGAATGCAAAGATGGGGAAAGACGTACTGGTAGAATGGATCCCGTAGCTAATTTGGTAAGCAACTGGTCGAAATTCGTTCTCACGTTCTGGATTGCAGGTGGGACCCTGGTAAAATGTAAGACCGATTTCGACAGCGCCAGTATTGAGAGTATACCTCCTGAGAGTCGAGAGACCGTCTTTGATATCTTCGACCACTTCTCCGAAAAATGTCTTATCGTCGTAGTTTTGAGCTTCCAAACGGTCCGCTTCGCGCGAAGAGACGTCCGCCTCGGAGAACAAATCCTGCAAAAATGTATAAGTCAAGTGTTGGATGCACTTTGGGACTACTATACCGTAAGTTTCGTCTTCGTCTCCAAGACATTCAACGCCTTCCAGATTTCCTCCCGGTTTGTTGCCCAATGCTCCGTGGAAGTTATGCAATCTTCGACGGAAGTTTTACCAGCGAGGTAGAGAGCCTTCTCGTCCTCGGTGAAAGCAACCAGCTTGAATAAGGCACTGGACGCGTAGTGACGTCAGCCAAACTCGCAAAATGTGGAGGGAGGTCTATGTGCCTCACTCTTCTATAGGGTCAATTGCGTTGGTGAATTTTTCGAAGCTGGCCCAATCATTTCCACTTTCTGCTCTCCGGATATGGCCATTGATAGCGTCACATATTTCACGCGCTCGGTCAACGAGCATGTATGACACCTGTGTATTGCGCCTGAAGGATACAACATCGTGGCCAACGACATCAATCAGGTACTTGATGACTTCTGTTGCGGGATAACCCTCATTAGCGAGCCTGGTGAGGTTCACGAGCAAAGACGAAGACATGTCGCTGGCGGTGTTCGGAGAGGAGGCGAGGCTAAGGGAGCCTGGTGAGCCAATGGGCGAAATGAATGATCAGACATCCACAAGAATCAATGGGAGTTACGAGGTGCTGAGGATTTGAAGGCGTATACTGGCTTTTATCATGGTGAATTCGTGATGCGGTGAAGTTGATCTAAACGAACCGCAGACTCAGCGGAATGCTGTGATAGTGCTTCAAAGAGTAACGGTATCTGTCTGAGTTAGGAACAATGATAGTCCTCTGTACTTTCTTGTATCCTTCACGCGCCACGTTTTCTACAGGAGTGCCGCGATTGTAGGAAACGCTGAAGGGGGCAGGACAGCCTCGAGTCTCCCCAACCTCAAAATTCCGAGCCCGCCCTTGTTCCGAGATACTCGCGGCATATATATCCGTGATTCATTATTTTTTCAGCATTTTGGCAGGGCCATACGCCTGAAGAGGCCACAGGCGCGTCGAATCGATATTCTCAGGTGATGCAAGTGATACGCCCATGTCATGGTGAATCGCCGAAGCCACCCATGGAAACTCTAGAAGTGTGAGGCAGTCTGCAATGTGGTGTTCAGGTGATCACGATTGTACTTCAGAATCAATACCTCGAGGCATTGTTGCCGTCATACTTTACTTTTGTCATTAGTTCGGCTACAACGTGTAACTATAATCTGTTCAGTGCAAGCCCCGCACCCAAATTCCTTTGTAAAGTCATCACAGGAAACAAGTTCCCAGCGAGTAGGGCAACGGAGAGGCGAGCGTTGTTGATACACAGATTGGCATTAGCCAGTGACATAAAGAGATCTTATGGACGGACGTGCGGAGGCTGCATGGCGTGGCGCACGCTCAGCGCTATGGGTGGGTGTTGCCTATCTCAGGTAAAAGAATGGCGGAAGTTAGGATAGCACCATCAACACGATGCTGCACTGTGGTTGTGATTGCCGTGAGGCCGCGGAGTAGTAGTGTTCGGGGTGACCCGGTGCCTGGGACCAGTTAATTCCTGTCCCTGTCCTACACTGGCAGCAGTGATGCAAGTATTCTCGACTCGTTAATAAACTTCACTTAACCAAATTCTTGAAATCCTGGGGTAAGGGTTCTTGGTGAGTTCCGATTTCCGCCATCCCCATGCCCATTCTTGACGTATTTATCAATGTCCGTCTGTCTCGATTGTAAACGGTCACTTGTTCTATTATGCCAGTTAGTAGTGCTCTCTACGACCCTTTGCTCTTCCGCAAGCAGATCAAGAACATTGGCCGAGCCTACAGAGGGCAATCAACCATTGTTATTAAGCTCTGTCGCCTTCTAGTTGAGACGTGCCCTCACACAAGTTCTCAGGACAAATATATTCAAAAGTAAGACTAGTTTAATCCTCCTCTGGGAAGTCAGTGTACTCAACCCATTAAAGTGTTTTACAACTCGCGGATGCTGCGTTGCTTTCTGCGACGAACGCTGGGAAAAAGGTGTCTTCCAAAGCTGATTCCGCATTCAAGTCGTTCCAAGACGCATTAGAGCAATATGTCATGTCTGCGCCGGGCAGCTGGGCAAAGTTTCTCAACGCCAGCAGCGCGTTAAATGACGCACGTGCAAAGGATAAAGCTGCCATGGAAGGGCTCGCGAGGATAAAGGCGAAAGTCAGTTTCAATGTAAGCGTTCATTATGCAGAAACTTCAAAGCGCTCATAGTAAAGCATCAGCCCGTCGGCGGAAACCGCAAACAAGTAAATTTTGTTCTCCTCAACTCACCGCACGAACGTGATGATTCATTAGTTGTCCATCGTTCGTATCACCTTGTTCTTCAACATTTTCGATTGCTTAGAGAACATCTGCAGAGGAAGTTGATGATTCTGCAACCTGCGAAGAAATCTTATGGATTTTCAGCCGCTACAAAGATGACCGGCGAATTACGTTAAACAGAATCCACATTTCTACCTTCAGCTTCCAGGTGACCCTTCGGGATATGGCCGCCTGTATCAAAAGGACCCATTAAAGGATTTTGCCCACGGTCTTGTGCCCGCAGGTAGTACGATTTACGTACTTATGGACAAACCCTGTCGACTTTACCTTGATGTCACTAGACCCCGCACATTTGGCAACATGTGGAAACCTTATGAAACGGTCATCCTGAAGGGTGAATGGTTTTTCTCTCCCCAGTTTTTTCCTATTCGCTGACCCACATTGTTGTTAGATATCTGCGGGATTTTGGTTTCAGAAGACCACATCGGTCGCGACATTGGGAAAGAGCACGATTTCTGGCACCGACCTTCTGTTACCAATACCAATTCATCTCAAGGCTCCAACGGGTTATCCGATGCCCGTTATTCGGTTGAGGACAGTGAAATTGTTGAGACCACATTTAAAGATTGGCGTGCTTTGGTCCATTCGGCGATAAGAGTCCGTGAGGTGGATCTCCTGATTCGAGCTAAACAGTCAAGGCTGGGGCCTACGCAGGATTGGGTGCGCCCTAAGTCGTATCGTTTCAGGCACTGGACTCACACCTTGATCTGTCTGTCCCAGAAACCGCTTCGTTCTCTAGAGGAGCGTGGAGACGAGAAAGATAAGCCTAGATATTACTCAGAGAGAAGGCAGCCCACAACAATATCTGGAAAGTCCGGCACGCGCTATGCAAGCCGGGATCCCTGCTCCCCAAGTGTCGTCACCGCCTCGCCTACTACTCCCTCAACCAAATTGCTCGACGCGGCAGCTCGTAACCCCGCAGCATCCCAAGGTGTGAGAGTGGCCACGACAAAACGCTACCTACGCCCTGCCGACAGCGGGATCGGTCTCAGAGAAAGCGACTATCCACCAGACCCGCATCCTATGCAAGCTCCGATAGCGCTCTTACAGGCCCTCTCAGCACAACAAGTGAAGGTGCAAGTACTGGGAATCCAAAACCTGATAACCCTCGCGCACAGGTTCCAAAAGCACCGGATCCTCAAAAGGAACAAGGAGCCAAGCCACAGAGGCCTGCTGAAACTACACAATCAGCCACACAGGCGCAGAACACTACCCCTCCTAGAGTGGGAGGCATCGGGGGAAGTGTCGGGGGACAGATGCCAGAAAGCTCTGTGGCATCGCCACACCACCCTACACCCTTACACGCCTCCACTCCTCGAGTTACCCCAGTAAAACATACAGCGCCTACTATTTTCCGTGGCCCTACACCCATACCTTCCATACCCCCGTTATCGCTCCCGCCGATCATAGCTACGGATCCCCTACCGTCAGCTCCACCTCTTGTCTCAATGCCAATACCACCCACAACCGCGAAGAATGAGGGACCCGTTTCTGCACCTCCCGTGCAACGCAAGAAGAACTGGTTCCAGAGGCATGTCTATGACTACGGCCGCTAGGTGGAAGTAACATCACCGCATTATTCCATTATGCCATCGCACTCATGTTTCTTACGCGAATACACTCCCCCTCATCCAAATATCCGGTGCTGTGAAGCTCAAGTCCCACATTAAACTGCCGTAACCTGATGCCTCACTGACTTCAGTTGCACAATATGCGACAACACACTTCGAACCATGTACGAGTATACATTGATGTAGAAACCTGCCAGTAATTCACTCAGCCACGCTTTGCCAAGCGGTGAATCAAGGGACCCATATACCCTAACACGCCTCATACGCCCCAATGTGTCCCTGCCATCGCTCTGCATTCCTGAATCAGGCGCCGATAACCTTTGACTGATGCCTTGTTCCCTTTCAGCGCGGCCAACACAGCTTAATAGTTATCTCCTGATTGCATTTTCCTAGTACTCTAAACAGACGGACTTATACATGCGGTGTTATGAGAAAGTCGTCGCCTCGTGTTAAGTCCTCTGCAGTGTAGTGCAACGAGGCACGATGCATTGATGCACGAGGGTGCTTAATTTGTAACTACAAAGGGCAACCACGCGTCCTCACGTTCTAGGGCTATGTTCGCCGCCGACATCCCTCATCGTTTGAAGGCGATGCCTCCACACGCCTTACGCACGCACGACCTGGAAATTTCTTTGATCTAGTTAGGAGGCCAAAATGACAATTCAAATGAAATCCTCAAGGACGGCATGCGGTCACGGCGTGGTCTTTGTTACTTGGCGTTGGAACGTTGACCCCCTCAATAAACTCAAACTCGAGCTAGTAGAGCCATCTGTGATAAACCCCTTGGGTTGTATGTGTCCAGGGGAAAGGGACAGATTGGCACGAAAATGGTGCGTGCACCGCCCTGACAACAAACTTATTTTGTATCACGTGACCTTGATAATCCGGATTTTCTCGGATGTTGGTTTGATTCTGGAAGTCAGGACGGAGGCTATCCGACGTCTGAGGGCCTCTTACCCACGCGCCATGTGCTAGGCTCGCGTGGAATTTGGCATAGCTGGATCTGCTATTGAAGAAGCTGCAAAGGTGTCCCATGATTGGCAGCAGCAGCAGCCTGAGCGAGCTCGCTGGCAAGTTGGCTCCATTTTTCATCAAGAAATCATCTCCGGCTGGCTCGCAACAGCGAAGAAACGTTCATGGAAGACATGGACACCATTACTCTACTTTCCGTCCGAGTACATCGTCGCGGAGTTTTGAAACGTGGGCTCTTTCTTGGTCCCATCTCTAGCATGCCGTCTTCATGTCCCCTCAAACAGGTGGTGACGCGGTCGGTCTCTCTCGATCTTGTTTCTCAAGTATCGGCAGTGCAATGAAGAAACTGCCACACGTTGTATCCTCGAGCTTAGCTTGCGAAGTATAAGTAGTGCAACCCTAGGCGAACGAAGGGCTCATCAACGCATTCGACCTCAAATCATAAAGTCTAAAGCATATCCTATTCATTATGTATCGTAGAACTAACATTGCTTGTAAGTTCCGAGCCCCCCACACATGATCTTGCCCCACATTGACCGTGTTTCTTCCTTTTTTTTTTGCACTTTGTTTTTTACAGACGAGCTCCCATCCACCGTCAAGTCATTGAATGACAGTTGGCTGGCAACTTACCAAAGTTCAACTATTGTGGTACGCGTACTTTCTCTCACACACTTTATCCCGTCACGTATCACATATCTTACGAATCGGCATTCGTAACAGGCAGGGCTATTTGCGGGAGTCGAGGTTCACCTGCTATCCTTCGTCAAGGACGACTCACATTATCATAAGGACGTCGGGAATTCTGCAAGATCCGCGCTTTTGATATTCACTTACAGCGCACTCTTCTTCTGCCTCAGCGCGGCAGTCAGTGGGCTCATCCTGACGGACGAGTTCGGAGAGCTCCCCGTACGCGCCTCTCGGAGATCCGATCCGATCCAACAAGGGGTTTTCGATAGTGGCACCTTAGACTTGTTACAGACGTACGGTGCCAAGTGCTCGTGGGTTTGGGTCATGTGGCATTGTGAGTGGTCCTACATCTTGCATCTTACAACTCCAAGCGTATTGAGAACCCCCCTCCTCCTCCTTCTCACACCGTAAAACTACAGGGTTGTTCTCCCTCATTGCGGGAACTATTTCCTTGATCACACAGATCCTCCTATACGTTTGGCTCGAAGAGTCGAACTCTGTGAAAATCACCCTTACGTTCATTACGCTGTTCGCCGTGCTGCCTCTGCTTCACCTCATACCCCATTCTCCATCTAAAAAGAAACCCCACAGCACGGTCGCCAGTTAATTCACACTCATTCACTCATTCATTCATTCGTTCATTCATTTATACATTGATGTCACTTTAAAATTGATTCTGGATGCATACATACTACTTGCTCATTTCACACAGACTTTGTATACACACCCAATATGACTAGACTAGATTCCCCTAGATACCCTACAGCGTTCTGGAAAGGCTTATTTATATTGCCATGAATTTGTACTTATACGCATCATGACTTTATTCAATTTCTATCCTGCATGCAGTATCTAAATTTAAGAGCGGTCGTAGCTACCGTGTGCCAACGGAGTTTCGAGTTAAGTGGAGACCACCATAATTGGTGTGAAGGGGGAACTCGTTGAAATAAGCCGTTATGAAGTTTAAGTTACATAGAGAGAGTTCCATAATTTATGGACCTCCATTGTCGCCAGTCGCAGTCATGTTCTTTCATAAGTTTGTTCGTTCGCGCAGCGGTTTAAAGGTAGCTCGCGTGGGTTGTAAGAATGTAAGGAGGTCGTTGGGCACAAAGAAAGGGTGTAAAACGCGTTAACGACTTTGAATTTAATTGTGGCAACACGAACACAGCCCGCTACGTATATCACTACGGTCGAGCACGACCCGCAATCTGATGCTACGCCATAAGCGCCGAGCTCCTCCGACGCAACAAACATTCCTTCTATTTCACACCGCCCAATCTCCTCAAATCACGCAGGTGAATTGAAGGTTGCATAATGCAGCGCCCATATACTGATCCCGGGATATGCGTCACCATTCAGAATGCTTTAAGACCCGACGATTGGGACGACATGTCGAAGGTGAGAGGGAACAAGCTCTGGGGGGATTTTGGCGATCTGGTCAAGTGGTGCACGCTTCGCCAGAGCTATGAGGTTCATGCGGAGCTCCTTTTCCAAGTCTTGCTCCTTTTCGCCGCTCTCCTCGGACTTCACATCCATTTCCGTTCCCTTTGCTTCAGTGCGTTTGGCATGGAGCCGGTCAAGGAGATGTGCAGCGTGGTCCAACGCACGCGAAAGCACGGTAGGACCTTCACTCGCTCCAGCACCTACCCATACCTTCTCGGCATCGAAAAGTTCGTTGGGAGTTAAAATGAGTGAGCCAAGGTCAAGGGGCGTTGGGAGGACAGGCGGGGGCTTTGGGACGGGGATGGTCTCGAGTATGTTCTTGCCTGGAACTTCAAGCTGCGTTATTGCGGCTTCAATCTCTCGATGCCGGCGCTCTGTAAGTTCATCTATGAGAACGGAATCGACGTACTCCGCAAGCGCGGAATTAAAACATTGATTTTGGCCACTGGGGGCGGAGCGCATGTCAAGAGGTGGTGAGATAAACTCCGCGACGCTACGCATGTAAGCAAGCCCGTCAACGCCCCCGTACACAACCTCCCGCAACCAGCTTTGGGCGACTGTCGTCATGTCATCGGGGTCTTCTGAGCGAGCGGCGTTCTCCAGACTCGTGCGAAGCGCCTCAAACAGTTGCTCCTGCGTCCCCAAAACCTCAACTGTACCTCCTGGCAATAAATTAGTTGCAAGCGCTGGAAATAATCCGAAGTCAGTTGTGTGCAGCGGTCGCGGTTTGCGCCATTCAGGCGCCAGGGGTCGTTCTTCAGCCGTCTCTTTCGCCTTTCCTCGCTGAGGGGCTACGCGGGTGACGCTCCAATGGCGATACTTCGACTTACTTCCCCCTGTTGACAGCGCAATAGGGGCTGGGGACTCTGGTGAGTCTTCTGGTGGAGGGACATTGATCGGTAAGGGAAGGCTTATTTGCGAAGAATCCAGTGCAGGTGGAGGGAAGATGGGGGTGAGAAGGGGGGCACATGGTGGTTCGGGAACAAGGGCAGAAAGCACGCTGAATGGGTCTTCCACTGCGCCGCCGCCGAACTCAGTACATCTGAGATAACGTGATAAGTTTGAACTTACTCTCAGCATAGTCTAGACTCCCGTCAGCTGCATATGGGGGCCCGCCCTTTTCCATACGCAGTCGTTCTTTCTTTGAACGATATCGCTTACCTTACAAAAAGATAAGGTCATGAGGCACTTTGAGAAGCCAAATTTACCCTTGAATTTCAACGCCAACATGACCTCTGCCCAATCCGACCCAGGTGGGAAAACCCCACCCCATCCTTGTATCCGGGAAGATGCCCATCTGGTTCGAGGGTCTCAGAAACACCTGCTTTCTTCGCGGCATTCTTCCCTCTTCGATTCGGGGGTGGAACTGAGGCAGAAGCTACAGACGGTGAGCGACGAGCCGGGGTTTCGAAACCCGCGCTTGCTCCTTCTGCTGCGCCGTCTTCATCAGCGTCGACATTGACGTCGTCATCACGCTCAATTTCAATGTTCCAATCGGTCTCGTATTCGATGACATATGAAGCCGCTTTGGCTATGTGATCAGATGCCCATGCTTCAATCCTCTCGGCTTCCGTGTGATATATAGTCCCTGGAAGGTTGAACGTTTTCGCATTTGAAATAACAAGGTGAAAATCGTCCTAGGTAACGTGTTACCGAGAGACTAAGAGGGGGGAGGTAAGGGATGAATCGTACGGCAAATTCATCCAAAGACTTGTACTTCGACTTGGCTACTTTGTCTGTCATTGTTCCAAAATCCATTGGTTGTTTAATGACGCCCGAGTACCCCGGTACTTTTTCCGGGTCCACAGGTTCAAGAAAGAAGGCATAATCATCTTTCCTGATAGAAATGAGAGGAATGTTGGAAGAAAGTGCTTCAAGGTCTGCTCACTTCTTTATTTTGGAAACCAACGACGTCAGTACCTCTTTCAGCGGCTTGAGTTTTACAGGACGGGGGACTTTCTTCACTGGGTAGGTTCAAGCAAAGGACTGCTCTTCTTTTTAGCGTTTAGCTCCTTGAGTGTTTTCAAGGATGGCAAGACAAGAGTCAGACCAGAGAGTTAGGCCCGACACGGTTGGCTGAAGTGTCAGCATCATTCATCCTATGTCTGTTATCGTTATATAATTATTCCGAAATTATGAGTTATAAAATATGAATATTACAGTACGAGTGGGAGTGTTGTGGTTGCGTTTTCATTCAAGTCAAGTCCAAGTCAAGTCCAAGGTTAATCTAATCCTAACCCTAACCTACAGTCAAGGTTCAATTGTTGGTCCAGTATCACGTGACAAGTTGGAGGGTCGGTCTCGGTCTTCTCGGTTACCTACTTGATGATGTTGATGATAAGATATCTAACTTCTTGGGTATCGCCCTGATCATCACTCACTCGGAACCGAGCCAATGAACTAGTAAAGGTAGTAATGTAATGGTGCGCGGTGCGCCAGGGCTTACATTACACCCGTATAGTAATCAACGGCCAGATGACCCGTCATCTGTCCTTTAACCTTAGACATTGCCAAGGGAACTGCTGCGCCATAGTGTCAGATATCCTTATACACTCGCCCACTCGGTTCGTCGCCGCGCTATCCGCCTCATCGTCTGATACCAGTGTGGTTTATAATTGTGGGACCACCTTCGTCGGGCTGTCGTGTTAGGCCATTCCCGGCACGCCTTGGTTCAACGGACGCACAACGCGGTGCTTTGACGAAATGAACATCCCAAATGAAGACTTATTTGACTTGCACGAACCCCACGCTATCCCCACAACGACACGAATTTCCTCGCGATAGAAGTATCCGCTGTGGTGAGTGCGACAACCGCCATAACTCCAGGGCAAATTTCCCAATTACGAAATGGTTGCCTCGGCCATTCTTTTTTCTCTCATTTTTACGGCACCTGTTCGGTATCCATGCCCCAAGTCCATGTCTTTTACATTTACTTGACACAGACCCATCATCAGTCATTTTGGACATCACCGGACTTGTTCCTGCTTAGACTATCATGACCTGGGCATCCCGGAGCATCGTGATTAAAACTATCTCATGCTCTCAGTCTAAGTTCCATTCTTAATGAGTGTCCTGCAATACCACCGCCACGGTAACCGTCTGAAGAAAGTGACTCAACTTCTTGCTTATTGTTTTCCGCCAATGTTTCCAACCCCGAGGTTTCTGGGTGATTCCCGTCAGCTTGCTAAATACCCATGCATGCTTCACGTGCACTCTCGACCATTTGTACACACCAAGATGGCTAGTCTTGACGTTTTGAAAATTTGGGTTCTGCGCACCATATTACATCTGTTCTTTCGCGGTGCTGCCTGTTCGTGCAAAGCACGTGTTACACCCTAAAGAACGCAGGAGTGGGTTCCCCAGTTAATGCCCCTGTAGCCTCATTTCTTCCTCCGCTATAGGATAGAATGGGTTCTAGCTGAAGTCTACTCTACGCGCCCCTGTTCTGCAGACATGTTCGAGGATTGAAAAAGGGGTGTGCAGCGGTCCTGTTCCTGCCCTTCCTTGCAACACCGATCTCGGCGTTAGCTGGGCTCAAAGAGTGCACCCTCAATCGGAACAACACATCGCAATCGTTTAAAACCAACCTCCCTGATTCTTGAAGCCCTGAGCGGGTGCCCCATTTAGCCAGGCGCAGAAATACGTCCGATGCTTCCCCTGAGTCGTAATCCATGGTATGTGTTCTAGGTTGATCCAGACCAATCATATTTGCAGAAGCGCCCTGCCATTAACCTACACACGTGGTAGCAATGCGTTTTTTTGGAGGGGTTAGTACCACGCAGGTGCTGCTACCCGGAAGTGCTCCCAAATGTCTTAAATTCCCTCTCACCAATGCGGCGGCGGCCAATAGGCCAAATCGTATAACGACATGCTGACAACTGATGGACGCCCCGGTAGTTGGGGTTCCCCGGTTGCTATCTCAAGATAGCTTTCCACGCCGTTAAGGCATAGCTGTTTCACGGGTTAACGGATCTTTTCATTTCTTTCATTTATTAAGAGGCGGCTACGGGGTCTTTAAAACCTTGTTAATTAACACAGGAGGTGCTAAGTTTGTATAGAAAAGGAAGACTTCTGTGCGGCTTTTAAATGTCAATGAAGAGATTGCGGCGTTGGGGTCATGATACACTATCAGTGGGTTGGATGGAGAAACTTCTTACTAGTGTAGGGATCGCTCAACTTTTTTCATGCGGCGAGGCATCTCGGAGCGCTGGCTCACTATTACCACAAGTATAATCCGAACGATCGTCACCGTCACTCTCAAAAAGGCGAGGCGCGTCAACTGAGTGTTAATAAGTTTGGGAAAGGAGGGGAGGAGCCCTCCACGCCGGGCATGTGGCATATGATATGAGTCGGGAACAGGAAGTTTGTCCCCTCCTCACCGACTCACCGAACGTGAACCATTAGTCTGTCTTGTCGAATGCACACACGCGGATCTGGAAGGCGGCCGCCGTGATAGAATGAATTACCAAGGTCTCGGAGTTCGGCAAGGGCTTGTTGCTCACTCATCCGGCGGGGACCCCCACGATTATTGTTCTTACCCAAACTCGCGACAAGACGCGCTTTCGGCAACATGACCCCATCTGGTGACGACTGGTCAGGATCACACGGGGATGCGTTGCGCATGGTTTCGCAAAAGCAGTTGTGCGTTAGGATCGTGCTAACTAAACCTAGTTTCGGGAAAGAAAGGCCCATAGCCAGCCGAGTTTATCAAATGTGATCACTTTCCCGCAGCAGAGGCAAAGCGTCACTACAGAGTCTCATCTGGGTAGAGGTTTATCCTCAGGGATTGACCTCTGACTGCATCCAATCAAGAGCTAAGTCAGACATTATCTGTCTGACAACGGCTGCACCGCCACCAAGCGCTAAGAACCGTTTTAGTGTATCTTGAAGGACCTGTCTTGATCGATGCTCCTTGATTCGGTTGCTATAACCCCCACATTTTAGATGCTGCGCCGACCTGCTTGCATATCTTACGACAAGGACAGTGATAACATCACACAAAAGATGTCACACGCCTATTGGAAAGAGAGAACCTCCCTGCTAGTGACGAGCGTCGTTGGCAACTCGTGATATCATCGAACATTTCCGGCTGGCCTATCAACACGGAGTGATACTATGGTTTCGCTCTCCCGTTTCGGTCATTGGCACGGTGCGCCACTCCATGTACTCGATCGTAATTCTCGGGATATTGTCGTCGTGTGTCGTCTCCAAAATTGAAACCTATGTGAGAATCGATTATCCGGCCAGTTGGTTTTCAGCGCCTCACTTCATTTTTTTTGCTTTCTTATCCACCCTCGCTTTCCACCTTTTCCGTTCCCGTAAAGTACCCCATCCGGGGCGAGGGTGGCCCACGACTCCTCACGTCCGCTGTATTTTCCTTTCGCGTGGCCATCCAACTTGGATGCGTCGTCCCCTGCCCGCTACGACCAACCTTAATTGCGCGTAATCATTTCACTCCTTCGAAGCAGGACTGGCATTGGTCCTAATCACGATCCCTAACAGCAGAGCTTTTTCCACATTTCCACACATATCCATATCTACCCCTCACCTTGCCCTTCCTTCTCTCAATATCCCTCCATTTCAAGAGCTCCGAATTGTATCGCTCGACCCTCCCCCCCTCCGCCCCCCCTTTCGTCCGTTCACCTGATCGTGAAACCGCCTTCTCAGTCATTCTACTCTGGAATCCTTCCACAGTATGAAACGCAGACATTCGGATGAGGATTTGCAACCTCGCTCAAGTCCGTCAAACGCTTCCTCACACGGCGACGGGAACGTAGCTGACACCGAGATGGATGCGGGACCGAGCGGCGCATCGGGCGCCGAAAATAGCCGGCAAGTGGGAGAGAAGCGCAGAGATACCACACCTCTCCCAGTACTATCAGTGCCTGCGAAGAAGAAGAGAACACGCACACTCACGACGCCTCATCAATCCACAGTGCTCCATGCTCTCCTCGCCCAGGTAAGTACCTCCGATTGGGGTGGCACTTTGACTTAATTGCGTATTGCCTAGTCTCGTTTCCTACAACTGCCATGCGTGAGGAAGTTGGCCGGTCGATTGGGCTGAGCGCTCGAAAAGTTCAGGTGCGTCTGAATCACTCAAGATTTTACCCCTCCCCCCCCCCATCCCCGCGTCCCATTACGCTGACCTGTCAATCTTTAGGTCTGGTTCAGGCAAGTCATAGTCATAGCGTACTTTTTGTACACGCCGGAAACGTTTCACCTGATGACGTTTCCCCCTTCTGACAGAACCAACGTCAGAAAGCTCGGCGTCCGCTCAATCAAAGTTCAACCCCGCTCGCGCGTCCGCCTCAGTATGGCGCGTTCACTAACGCGCCCGCGCCCGACTTGGCGCCTTCCACGGCAGGACCTTCGAGTTTACCCTCCGCCGAAGGACGGTCCCCTTTCCATGCAGCACCTTTCACTCCTTTGAATCCGTTCGAAATGAATCGGGAGCATTCTTCGCCAGATGACTTCCTTGGGGTATCGGTTTCAGGTACAAGCCTCGTCCAGGCGGACATGGCAGCAGTCATCATCTATCTGGCCCCGGCGTCCCTGGAACAAGCTCCACCTTGGCTCCACGATTTTCGCTTCCGCTCATGCCGCAACCAGTGCCAGTGCCTACTAGCCATGTTCCCAAGTTGCCACCCTCTTCGAACTTTCACCAGTTGGCACCACCGCTGCCACCCCCACGGGATTTCACATCATTCAACCCTCCCTTCCTCCGCTGCTACAGTGGTGCCAGAAGTTGGCAGCAGCGGCGCCTCTCAATTTGGTCAGGGCCGATTCCCTCCACCTGGCCGCCGCCGTCGCCTAGCCGCCTCTTCACCCCTTCCTGGCGAACCTCCTCAGACTCAGACTCAGACTCAGACTCAGGCTCAGGCTCAGACTCAGGCTCGTCAAGAAGTGCCCTTTGCTTCTTCTGAATCGCACCCACAAGTACGAGCATGCGCACACAATACTCCTAGTTCGTTCCTTGTGCCTCACCACCGCTCAGAATCTGCCCGAGATCTCGCGCGTTTGCATATTGCACCGTTGCACGTGCCTGAGTCACCACGTGTGGGGCAACTCTACACATCACCCTATTCGTCGCCACGAGATCCGGTGCGCTCGCGCTCGCGCTCCCCTCAACGGCTATCGGAACGAAGGGCGCTGTTTTCTGGCGACATTTCTGGACCACCACCACCACCACCACTACCACTACCACCACCTCATCCACATGGTACGAGTCCGCCTACTGCGCTTCCCCGCACGAGACGATTCGATCCAGTACGCGAAGCGGCTAGTGAGCGCCGTTGCAGCAGCCAGGGCACGGATCGATCAACACCTCTGCGCGCCAATACCCCCCATGTTTGACGCCCCCTTTTTTTTTACGATCTCATTTATCGACTCGACGAATTTTTTTTTTTTGAAAGAAAAAAAGAGGAATTTCTTTTTCTTTTTATTAAATTTTAAAAAAAAGGGAAAAAAGAAATTTATTTCCTCTTTTCCCCATCTGATTCTGACGTCGGCGCCGCGCTATCTTCAAACTCACTGTCACACACACACACACACACATTCTCTGCTTTGCGTCTTCGGGCGGGCTATCCTGCAAAAAAAAAACATATATATCGCAATATCGCAACATGTTATGAGATTTAATCCCGCGCTCTTTTTTTCCAAGATTTTTAAAGACACACTCACACGGACATATACACACACACATACACACGCACACACCGCTCGCTTGCTTTTTTCTCTCCTTATCCTTATCCTTATCGGTACAACTACTTAATCTTTATGTGTCTATCTCGCTCCTCGCTGAGGAGACGCGCGCTCTGCTGTTTGGGGTATTAACTAGCTCTCACACGGTACCTATACTCCTTCATTAATTTAAGTATTGTACGTGGTTCCTATAACTACCTGACTCCTTTTGTATCGCTGTCGACACCGACCGATTCCTCCACCTCGTTGGGCCCCCTTGATTTTACTTTTTTTGCGCGCCCCGTACATAGCTACCGTGCACCCCCTATCCTCACCCCCCCTCCCCCCCGCCCCCTGAGCGGCCGAAGCAATTGACTCCATTTGGGTACACCCGAAATACGCCCCAGTTTTATTCAGTTGTCCGCTGCGGTCTGAACGTTCTATCTGATATGATTGTTGTATGTATACTTTGTAAAGGTATGACAGGTCTTCCCTTCTTCCTTTTTCCTTCCGTTGCTAACCCTTGGCCCAACTACCCTTCTCTACAATGGAACGGGGCCAGCCATGAGGACTGCCTCAAGGCCGGAGTCTTCCAGGGTCTAGGGATGGCGTTACTCGAGCTAATGAAAAGAAAAAAATAAGGGGGGGGGGGGAGGGGAAATTTAAAAAAAGGCAGTTTCATTATTATCTATGGACTGTGCCCTGAACGCACGCTCACTCGCACTTCAATATGCGCAAGCCGGCGCTCAGCGGCAAGGCGCGTGCGGAGGCGTGCCTGCATGCGTAATTGCGCTTCAGCAGCGGCCGTCTTTTCGGAATTAAGCCTGTCGAGCAATTGCGCGCGACTGGACCGTAGCAGCGCCTCACTTGGCTCTAGATGGCATTCATTGAACAATTGACGTTAGCGCTCGCGTCGCGAGGGCAGATGGCCGAACGCAACGTACCAGAATGTTCGACCCTCGTCGTTGCTGTATCTTTCCTCACAGAAAGATCGTCGTTGGCAGAGGGACGTGAACTCCGCTCGGCTCGCTGGCCTACGGTGCGCATGTCGCCTCCTCCTTCCTGATTTGTCGTAATGGTAATGGGGATGTCACCGTCTGGGGTCGTCCCGAGCCCCACAACCGTCTCGTCCGTTATGCGCGATAGTAAACTTGGCACAGGTGTCGGTTGGGGTCGGGTGGAAGATAAGGGCCTAGGTGTTGTTGGAGAAGGGCGAGTCCGAAGGTAAGCAATGATCGAGTCGCGTTGGTTACGATATCGGGGCTGCCGCAAGGGGTTGGAGCGGGTACGACCTTCATTAATTACCGGGTCAGACAACTCCAATCTTCTACTTGAAGAATCGGAAGTATTGTGAGCCTCATTTAATGACTGGGATCCTTCGAACAGTGAGGGTGCATCGTCTGCCGTGCCAGTAACGCATGCAGCGCTCGGACTTCCATCGCGAAACGAGGGTGAGACGACATAAGATCTCTCTACATTATTCTCATGAGAGCTTCGTAATAGAAGGCTTGGTTCCTCGTGGGGCACACCTGGGGGGATGGTACTTTTCTCAGCGCCACTATCAGGGCTCGGGGAGCGCGAAAAGCCTGTCGGAGTGTTTGAAAGTTCGGAAGTTTGTGTTCGATCATGGGGCACGATTACTGAGCTGCCCTGATGACCAGATTCGTGTTTTGGGCAGCGTGAATATGATGAAGCTCGTTGCTTTCCTTTGTCCTTGTTATGCGTCGGTAAGGACGAGCAGATTCGCTGTGCGTGACAACCATCCTTGTCCTTCCAACCAGATTGAACGCTGCGACAGGAACACTGGTCCTCGGCTAGGTTCTCCGGGTTAACTAATACAGACGTATGGCGTTCCTGTGGGACTGCGCGTGAGTGGGGACTGCGCTCGCGTCGCGCATTCCTTTCTCTTCTTGAAGGAGGAGAATGTGAGTAGGAACGCGATCGCCGGTGATCGGGCGATTGAGATTGAGATTGGAACGGCCCAGATTCCCAGCGACGCGCGCGCTCGTATGAGGTTGGCGAGGGTATACCTGGTGGGGTATCATACTACGGTCGGTTATAGCGAGTTAGTCCATATATGCCCAAACCCTACAACTGCCAGGCGCACCTGGACGACTGAATCATATACACTGAGAGCTTTGTATGGTGAGCGTAGGTAACAGTATATTTCTAGAAGGGCCAATGGGTGAAACGAAAAAAAAAAAAAGGGGGGGGGGGGGTATAGGATAGGCTAAAGTGAACGGACCATGCGCAAAATGCTCCGCATTAACGTGCCGTTCTCCGGGCACATACGGCGTATCCATGTCAAGAAACTCGGCGAGTAGCTTAATGGCACTCTCAGAGCGAATGTCTATTGATTTCATGAGAGAGATCACAAAAGTCACCAAGAACTACACGTTCTGTGTCAGGGCAGACAGACAGTGAAGGAAGGGGGGAGAGAACGCACCTCTACGTCAGCGTTCGGCCATACGAGGAACTCGCGCCGTAAAAAGACCGTCATTCGACTAATGAGGTCTTGAGACGCCGCGAACTGTGTAGGGGTGGGGTAAGGGCGATAACGCGTGTATTTATTTGAGGCGACGTGCTGAAGTTCCATTTAAACTCCAACTCGGCGCATAGAGCAAGCCTTACACTCACTTTCGCGTAAGATTATGCTGGTATATCCATCTACGTCGACTGACTGCGCGCTCGAGTGCATCGGCCTCATCCTGAGCAGCACGGTCGCGTGGTCCCCACGTACGCTCGCGACGTCTGTGTACAGGAGCAATACGCGCTCCATTGATGCGAGTGAGAGGACGAGGTGACGTACGGAGGGGAGGAAGAAAATGCTTCTGGTAATCAAAGGTAGAGCGAATGCGATGGATCAGGTAGTCGCCTATATTTTGAGCACAGAGCGGACATCGTCTAGATTGTTCTACCACGAGCAGATGAACAAAAAAGGTCTCATAACTCCAAAAAAAAAAATAATTCAATTTGAGTACGTACCGGACCAGACCATCAGACATTCAAAGCAGAATTCGTGTGAGCACGTTGGAATGACCGTGCGGTCAACGATGGATTGTAAGCATATAGTACAATGATCCTCGTCAACGTCTACGTCAACTTCTGCCTCTGGTTCAAGGGTGGGCTCTTCATTTTCAACCTTTGGCGAGAGAGATTCTAGCTTGATGCGCTTTGATGGACGAGTCGCCTGTGATTCCGCCATGACTGTTGTTGGGTGATGTGAGCATTCGGACGCGCGTGGACTTATTCCATCCCTTCCCCTTTGCATCAGATTACGTAATTCAGTAGATAATAACTAACTTAACTGGCCTCAGCCGCGAATCGAATACATCTTTTCATCTATCATTCATTTAATACGTTAATACGTACGTACGTACAATGTGTTGCCCTAGGGAATCGCTTCTGAAGAAGCTAATATTGTGGGCATTATTTTTACGGGTCAACCTTGGAATATGATTGGATGGTTGTCGTTAAGCGCTATAAACTGAACTGGAACTGGTAAAATGCCCAGAGTGTAACCTCCCATCCATCACTTCAAACTAAAACTTTGCCAGCACACCTGTCTCATATCTCCCACAAATAAATCTAGACTAGATACAGTATAGTCCATATGTAGATGGGTGGTAGCCCTATCGCGGTACTACGAACAACGCCCAGTCTACGGCCCTCACTTCCTCTCTCTCCAATGCCCGCACGTCTGACAGATGCCTCATCGTCGGCCGCCCGTGAGGGCAATTCCATGGCTGGTCCATTGTCCCCATATGCCGAATGATCTGTCTGATCCGTTAGACAAAAATAAAATAAAATGAAATATTATATATATATGTATATGTATTTATGCATGCCGTGAGGTGTCAAAAACGATGATGGAGGACTCACGGTCGTCATCTGCCTAGCATTAAGCGGTTCGCCAATCATAGTGCTCTTGCGACATGCGCGCATCGCAAACATCGTACGCGTTTTAGACGAACGCACAAGAGTTCCTGCGGGACGATCCCTAAGCAAGTGCAATATCTCTTCTAGGTCTACCATTTGGTTTTGGTTTTTTTTGAGCCCATGGATTTATGGGGAAATACAAATTCTCATACCTTGCATGTCGAATTCCGTGTTCTTACTCACAGGCTGCGCCACGAGCCGAAGTCGGCGCCCAGCCGGCTGATCCTCCTCCAACGTGACCTCGAATCCGTTTTGCTGTAGCACGCCCATGTTTTCGATCGCAACAAGTTCATCCGCAGCCGTCAATTCCAATACACGGGGCCTGGCACCATCAATCACACCATCCATCTGTCATCAATTCCCCCTTTGAATAATAATGATAAAAAACGTACGTGAATAACCTCTGCGACTCGAGCCGTGTCGTCGTCTGCAAGGTCTCAAAATTATACTTCTCGTCTGCCGCGTGCTGATCTACGATGAACAAGTCATCAGTCGCGCTCTTACCATCCGTGTCCGTCTTGCGGAGACGCGCGACGATGAAGCCGCGGTTGAACTGGCCGACGACGTCCATGGAGCCAAAGTCGGCCTTGGTAAGCGAACGCGCAAGCGCTGCCGTAGCGATCTCGTCGTCCGCTTCTAAGTCGGCCCGCTCTAGATCCAAATTTCGAGATGTGGGCTGCTGAGGCTGTGAACTGGACGCGGACGTGGATCGGCGTTCGAGGTACGCGGACCATGCGTTCGTCGTACGGTCGAGGTCAAACACAAGCGATGGTATGACCCCCACAACCGTGCGTACGACCTCAGTCCGAATATCATAGACCTTGGTTAGTGGTGACGACGACGGGGTAGCGGCTGCAACGCTACTCAACGGCTTTTTGCTGCTCGAGAGTGAGTCCGGTAGAACGTCGTCGTCGTTGGATGATATGGGATCAACTTCGTCGGTTCGTGATGAGACTGGAGAAGCCGTATCTGCTGTTGCGACTATGCGCGAGGTATCGTGAGACGGTTTCAAGATATCATTTTCGTCCACAGAGAAATCGACATCCATCGTTTCATCCACCACATCCATAGATGGCTCCTCCTCACGGCCGAGCTTGTGGTCATCCCCGTCACTATCCAGCTTCTTCGAATTCCACTTCTCCTCCACGCCTTTCAGTTCAGCCTCTTCTTCCTCTTCCTCTTCCTCTTCCTCTTCCTCTTCCTCCGGGCTGTCTTCGGCCCCCTCCCCCCTGCTGTCCTGTACGACTTGGGAGCCATCACGAGCAAATCCCGCGAGCCGAGCGCGTAGGTTGACTCTCGCATTCTTAGGGGAGCTAATTTCGCTGATACCCCTCAGATGTGGACGTTTGCGGGGTGGACCTTCTTGTCCAAGCTTCAGGTTCCATGATGCGCCGGATGTATCAAGCACCGTCTGTACAACCCGCCCGGTGATACTGGTATTCGTAGAAAGAATTTCCTCCACCCGTGCTGGAGTACGCCCGGGGCCATTTAAGCGTTGAGAGGTGGAGGTCGAGCGTGCTGGCACTGGCACTGGTACTGGTGCTGGCGCCGGTGCCGAGGAAGGAGAGGGTGGAATTGCAACCCTTTTAGAAAAGCGTGCTTCAATGGCGGAGACGGGAACCGGTGATGGTGAACGCGGCCGTTTCTGAGCCAACCGGGGCTCCTTTTGAGGTGGTGATGTATGGACGTGCAGCTCTTTCGGAGGAAGAGGTATCTCGGCGCCGTCCGTAGGTACTTGGTTGCTTTCTGATTCGTTCGCTGGGGCACCCTGGGCGTCAACAGGATCATTGTCGCCATCTTGGTCTTCGTCGTCGGGTACAAACAAGGGTAGTCTCTCCTTGTCATTCACTGGTCTGTCGTCATCTATCGGAGAATCTTTCATCTCTTTCCGTGCAAGGGCAACTTGTGTCGCATTGAGCACAAAGTCCGACCGTGTAGTATCGAACGACTCTGTCAGCGCCACCTATAGACAGACCCCCCGTAGGATTCATGAAGAGTTTCATGGTCGGACAACAAGACGGACCTTGAGAGCTTCTATAAGGTTGTTTTCGCTGTGCAGGAGTATAGTCCGCTTGTCTGGGCTCACATTGATATCACACGAATCTGTGACAAGGTCATCCACATCACGGCACATTCACATAGGATGACGGAGGTACATACCAGTCGGCAAGATGAAGTCCGCGATGATAAATGGAGATTGGCTGGCGTTGAACGTACGATAAATCTCGTTTATTGCTTTCTGCACCTTCACTGGCGCGCACGGCCGTCCGTTAATAAAAAAAAACTGGCGGTCGGTTCCAGCACGGCCAGCACCAGGAGCAAACTTAGAGACGAGACCCTCCACCCGTATTTGACTGTCCAATTCAATCTATGATGAAAAAGGAGCACTGTAGACTAAGGGGGAGGGAGGGAAATACATACTGGCTTTCGACAGTGCCCTCTTCTCGACGGCGCAGAACTGCCTTGTCTGGAACCACTCGGAAAGATAAGTTAAGGTCAACAAGATTTTCGAGTTGCTTCGGGCTCCACAAGGCGCCAATGGAGGCACGGATAGAAGTTGCTCCATCTGTACGGAGCTGTGTAGTCTTCTTTCTGTGTTCCTATCGTCAGCTTCTCTGGAACCCGCACACATCCGAAGAATTCGCGGGGTTCACGCACCCACCATCAGGAGTGTTGGAAACGGTGAGAATGACCCCACTGTTCTCCCGAGTGCACGGAACAAGCGCATAAGCCGTAAGGAGATGTAATGCTTTGCTAAATTCCCGTTTCGCATGGCGCTCGAGTTCTTTCCGCCTCACAGGAAGCGGAACAAACAAGCCATTGATGGTGACCGTAGTCCCACGCTTTGCGCCACTATCAGTTCAGATTCATAAGAGAGGGAACCTTAAAAAGCGCGTCGCACCTGACGGGCGACTTTCCCACTGCAACTGGTCAAACGACCAGAACTATCAAAGATGAGGACAGTGCCCATTGGCGCCTGCGCGACAGTTGCAGTGGTAACGCTGACGCTCTCGGAGAGCGCACACAAAGAAGAAAGAGCCTCGCCGCGGAAACCAAATGTGAGGACAGAGGTGAGGTCGGAGAAAGAGGTGAGTTTTGATGTGTGGTGTTTAAGTGCTGTTTCCCGAAGGTAATTATCAAAAAGTGTGGGGAAAGTGTGGTAGGACATACCGACGGACTCGTAATCCTTTGGTGCTATACCACTTCCATTATCGATGACCTCGATAGACTTTAGGCCATAGTCTTTAAAACGGACCTCTGCAATAAATAGTCCAGGTCCCCCCAGTTAGAGGTCGAAGCAAAAAATGCGAATAGTTACAAACCAATGTTTGTTGCGCCGGCATCGAGGGAATTCTCGAGAAGTTCTTTTGCAGCTGTCTGTAGATCTATGACAACTTGACCCGATGTGATACGATGTACAGAGTGAGAATCAATGGGATTGATGACTCTGGCAGGGACACTGCTTAACTCTGAGCTCATAGCGACTCGCTGGGCTGGTTATAAGCTAAGCTAAGAAGCTAAGCATAACCACAAGGCCAAGGCCAAGGAGATCGCCGACGTCATTGTCACGTATCACGTGATCGTGTTGGTCATGCCACTCTTATCTTATCTTATCTATCTATTTTTATCCAACTCGTCTGTAATCTGATTCCTTTCACTACACCTTTGCGTCCTCATGTATACCGTTTAATTATTATTCCCATCATGTCTGAACCTATCAATGATCAAATTCAAGCGCAAGAAAGACAGGCCATTTGGGTTGAGTTACAGACCCTCCGCCAGGACACCCAAGCATTCCGTACTGAAGCGTATCGCCTTCGTACCGCTGGTAACCTCGACACGGAAATGAATGAACGTCTTCATGCGCAGCAAAGGGAGCTCGGGCAGCGCGGAGAAACACTTATCAAGAGGTGTGTTAGGTCACTCTTTCTTTTTTTTCTGGCACACTTAGAGGAGCCAGGCTTTCGCCTGGACTTGAATGGAACACGGAACAAGGCTCAGGTATGTGTGGTAGTTCCTTAACCTTCTGGTCGCCACCAAAAACCATGTTTTTCTTTATTTCTTATCAGCTTCTTGCCAAGCAAGCGGCGATTCGACGGATGTCCCTCAATTATTGCCTCCTGCTGGCCAATCACAACTCACTTCTGAGAACTCTCTTCAATTGCAGGCGAGTCTTAATTCACGGAGAAACTCTTATAAAGTACAGGTTCTGAAACCATGATGTGCAGGGTACATGACCGCAAACCATATCGATAGACGTACTCGAACTGTTTCTCTTGAGTATCGCCTACGAAGTGAATCAGACAACCAGACGGCGGTGACATGGGTGGCTTTTATGCGGATTATATTATGTTGCGTGTGTACACTATGGAAATCTACATCCGCACACCTATCCAAACTCAATTGTCCGCGCGTCTTTTTGCACCTGACTAACCATGAAATTTATGTTTTGCGCCCGGGGCGTCTACCCCGGTTGCCGTTTATCCGTCAATACCCCCGCATCTTCGGGTACGCTCGTGAGCAACTTCGCGTTTGACCCTGCGTCGTGTCGCATACAACGCTTCCATCACTATCCCTGACCTTTTTCTTTGAGCAGGGCAGAGAAACTGTCGCGAAAAAGCCTGCAATCTCGCGCTATTCGGGTCCGGGCCTAACGGACTAATCAACTCATCCTATAACGTTCTCCTCGGCTGAATAATGTTTTTTTCCATTCGACCAATCACTCCGTGTTTGTCAACACAATTCAGCTTCTTATGAGCGCTGGTACTGAATTTAAATATAACGCCACACAGGTTTTTAGAGTCCTTTTTTTATTTTTTATTTTTATCGTTCAGCTCAACGCCAGGCCCTCACCTTTCCGCTTTAACCACCATGGACAACGAACAGCCCTTTCAAATAGCTGTACCGGAGGAGGCGATTGAACTCCTTAAACGCAAGCTCGAGGACGCCCGCCTTCCAGACGAAATCAGTGATGCCAAGTTGGAATATGGTGCCCCGCTCGCGGCCATAAAACGCCTCGCTGAGAGGTGGAAGAGCGACTACGGCTGGCGCAAGCATGAACGCGAGCTTAACCTACTACCCATGTTCACGCGTTCAGTCGAAGTAAGTGGGTTTGGTGAGCTGAATGTGCATTACGTGCACCAGAAAAGTACCGTAAAGGATGCAATTCCGCTGTTATTCGTCCACGGTTGTACGTCGTCCGTTTCCCCTATCTCTTTCCTCTACCGTCGAGACCTTGTCGCACAACATGATTCCAACCAACAGGGCCAGGAAGCTTCCTCGAGGTGACGAAAGTGTTGCCGCTCTTGACGGCAGGCTCACCCGACCACCCATCGTTTCACGTCGTCGCTCCCAGTCTTCCAGGATATGCCTGGTCTGAAGGGGTACTGAAGAAAGGGTTCAACGGAAAGCACTACGCCGAGGTGTGTGTAAACTTCGGCTCCGTAGATCGTCTGCTCGCACGTTCTCACGATTATTTTATTTTATTTCATTCAGCTCTTCAATAAACTGATGATCTCATTAGGATACACAAAATACGTGACACAAGGCGGAGACTGGGGTCATGTTGTAAGATAAATTTCTAGCTCCTTTAAAGGACGTGGTGGCATTAACAGCGTTTGAACACCCTTGTAGCTGACTCTCACCACAGCCTCCAAATATGGACCTCACCATGTCAAAGCATCTCATACGAATTTCCCAATGTAAGCCAATTTTCCTTTGCATTTATGGTTCTTTTTGCGAGTTCTGATTCCTCCCCTCATCCCTATTTATTTATTTATTTATTTTTCTTTTCAAAAAAAATAAAAATAAAAACTAATCAGGTCCGAACCGCTCACCTTCCGTCAAAGTCCCCTAAAGTTCCTCAAATGCCTCTTGAGTCGCCCCACGGCCAGCGAACGAAAAGGGATCGCTTCCTCCCAAACTTTCTTCCAGAACGGGATGGGTTACTTCGTGGAACAGTCGACGAAGCCTCAGACGCTCGGTTACGGCCTCGCCGATTCGCCTGTCGGTCTACTCGCGTGGATCTACGAGAAGCTCGTCTCTTGGACGGACGGGTACCCATGGACCGACGACGAAGGTGAGCCCCCTTTTTTTCTATATATATGATGAAACCCTTCTCAACAATGATTATTTATATCGCGCAGTGCTCACTTGGGTCTCGATATATTGGTTCTCCAGAGCGGGACCCGCCGCGTCAGTCAGGATTTATTACGAACTCGCAAAGACAGGCGAGACGATCTGTTTCCCCAAGACGACGGTTCCAATTGGATTATCCTTTTTCCCCAAAGAACTTGCGAAATTTCCAAAATCGTACGTATTTTTTTTTTTTTAATTTATTTCTTTTCAATTTTCGTTTTTTTTTTTTTTTTCGCCACTAACGACTGACTGACTGATGATTTTGAATGGATGGACGGACCTGAAAACAGTTTGATACGAGCCAAAGCACGAGTCGTATTCGAGTCGGAACATGAAGCCGGTGGTCATTTTGCGGCATACGAGCAGCCAGACGCGCTCGTAGGTGATCTCAGGAAGATGTTTGGCAGATCTGGTCCCGCTGCGGCAGTCGTACCTGGTTGTACTGGTTATTGATGGCGCGGGTCTATGGTCTACTGTACTGTATGGAAGGGCCATGGCTGCTGTCTCAGAATATATATACGTCTTCGCCGCCCTCACACGTGAGACCGACTGTCCGTTCCGATGTCATGTGATCTATACACGTCCTCAGCTCTCTGTATTTATACCAGGCTTTCTGAGAGCCCTATATCCCAGTTTCGAGCACCTTGTTTCTTACAGAGTCGTTACCCAGGAATATCACTTGCCTTTTCTTTCCATTGTCTTGTCCTGTGTATTGTCAGAACACCTGATCTCCCTGTCCATTGACCTACACAGGGTAACAGCCATTACACAGCCAATTTTAAACCGTTTGCCTGAAATTAATCATTCCTCCTCCTCCCGATCAAGTTTGTATGCACGCATACATAGAACACATCAAAAATAAAAAAGGATTAAGATAGGATTGGAATAGAATTAAAGAAGAGGGAGCGCATGAATGAATGAATTTGCTATATCGGTCACGTGCAACGTTGAAAGAAGCGGGAAGAGGGTTGTTAGGAATAATGAAGGATAGAAAACAGCGTGTTTTTATTTTTGGATCTGGTTGGTTGGACTGGACTGGAAGAAGAGAACGTGTGTGCATTGTGGCGTTTTTTGCTGTGTTACGCACATACAGGTAAGTAAGAGAAGAGAAACAATTATCATTCCCACGAACAGCGAGGTGACAGACAGACCATACAGTACTACTAGGATGATGAACACAGCACATGATAATACACAGCATCGCTAAATGAAAAAAATTAAAAAAGGGTTCAATTCACCCCTCTTTGTTTTAAGGGGGGGGAAGGGGGAAGGGGGAGGAGGGAGGGGCTGTGCGCTTCGATCAAGGGAGGGGGTATGTTGTTTGGGTCGTGTGTCTTGTGTATGTCGCTGGTATCTATGTAGTAAATTGCCCATGTTCATACAGTTAAACACTTGACTAATGTCCAAAAATGCGAGGGATGACAACGTAAAATGATGAAGATGAAATGAAAAAAAAGATGCTGCGAACCTAATTAGTAGTTCAAGGTATCAGAGTCCTCGATTGTATGTAATGCAACACGCTGTGATGATGAATTTAAATAGAAAAGAGAGAGAGAGAGAGGGAACGGAAGGTGCATGTCATAACAGTAAGAAAAAAGCCCTTTGAAATTGCGAGGGTATAGCAAAAAAAACAAAAAAAAATAAGCAGGCAGGGGTGAAGATCGGAGAGGGAAAGAGTGTGCACGTGCGTGTGCGTGTGGAGGGTCAAAAAAAAAAGTCAAAATCAAGAGAAATAAAGCGAGGTTTCGCTAGTCATACGCGCCGGTGGTCGATGAGAGGACAGTGAATTGTCCGGAAACGCACGAGTGATCGCGTCCTGTATCCGCTGCCGGAGCTGCGCGCGCTGAGGCGGTTGATAACCCGAATATCCCATCGGCCAACACCGTTCGGATATCCACTGTTCAAGCCCAGCAAGGGTCCAACGAATGCCACGCTGCGCGAAGCCGAGGCGTAGGATGGCAGCACAATCAGCAGGGTCCTGTTTCGCGTACCGCACTAGTTTGAGCGCGATAGCCCATGGCCAGGGTACGGCGACGAGGGCGAGTCCACGCTCACTGAATATCGTTTGTGGGACGGAGTTTTCGTGTCGTGCGGACGCGTGGAAGATGGGATCATAGGTACGACCATGCTGGCTGTTCAAAGGGGGAGAGGGAAGGAAGGAAGGGATAGGGGAAAAGAGTGGTTGGTAATCTTGTTCGCTTTTAAAGAATGAGAATGACGCACTCAAGAGCCATAGGTAATGCTACATCTGCATGGTCGTTCATCCAATCCGCCCCAAGGTTAAATCTGAGAGCGGTCTCCGCTATACACGTGCGAAGTCTCTGTTCTGCGTCGACGAAACCTAGGGCATGGTACTCAGCAGCGAAGGCACGATGGATATAGTCGACGTCCTGGGTGCTCTCTCGGTGGTTAAAAGAGGAGTGCAAGACCATAACGGCGCCACCATGAATAACCAATCGAACCTGGCGCCGAAAGGAATGATAAAGTCGCTCCGAAAAGTCCGTCAAGACATGCTTAAGAAGTCCTCGAGTGAGAGGGACGTCATTGATAGGTTTGAGAGCCGGTGGTCTTGGTGGCGCTAGAACCGGTGCAGGAAGCAACACGGTCTGAGGGTAAAAATATAGTGCCATTTGAAAGTTGACGGTCAAGATGAAGGAGGGAAGAAACAAAAAAGAGGGGGGTGTGGATTGGGAGCACTTGAGGGGATAAATTGGGACGAAAGAGGAAGGGAAAATAATTAGGGGGAAGTGGGGGAGGGGGAGAAGCGAATTAAGGCAGAATGCGAGGTAGAATTATATGGTCTTTTCCAAGTGGTGGCTGGAATGGAAAGTTTAAAATGTTCAATGTTCAAAAACAAAAAACAAAAGAGAGGGGGGGGGGGGGTTGTCCTTTCCAGGTGGTTGGGCGGTCAGCGCGTGTTTTTGATTTTGTGACTGATGTCCGATAATGAGTGGTGGCTTGGAATTAATGATGTCGACAGAAATCCAACTGAACGTGGTTAATAAATAATGGATGAGGTGAGCCTTTTATCCGGAAATCCGGAATACGGGGGGCTGCAACAACAAGACTACAAGACGCTTCTCACCGCCACAACCACCAACCCAACAAAGTGAAAAATCCATTAAGAGGTCTAAGTGATGCTAATCCGTACGACTTCCTAACACCGGAAAAGCCTTTCAGTTCTGCCTCATCATAACCCGGGAGGCAGTACTTGTCAGCCTGTGTCGGTGTCGGGAACGAGAACAACGGGAACGGGTACGGGTACGAGTACGGGTACGGACCTGTGATTACCGAGAAATGACCTGGTTCGGTTCGATCCCGGCGGCGAGAGATTGGCTGTGTGGTTTGATCCATTCCTGGTGTTCGGTGTCGAGTTCAAGCCAGCCACAAACCGAAGATAAGATCCACCCTGAATCGAGTCATCTCTGCTCTGCTAACACGCTAATATGCCACTACTAATACTAGTTCTCGGGGCTGTCGTAGTAAGAAAGAGTGAGGACACTTATTCGGTTGATCGAGGCGATGCGACACATACATCTCCAACGTAACCTCATATCATCTACGTAACCTCCCACCCGCTCTCTCATCCTTCTGGGCCCCATCCCACCCGTTTCAATCCATCAGAAACAGCTGGAGACTCTTTTTTTTTTTTCATGGATACCAGATTCGGGGAAGGGGTCTTGATTCGTGCGTGAGTGAGAGAAGTAGGCGATGAACGTAAGTAACATCTCGTCTCGTCCTCGGCTCATCAGAACTCATTCTCACGAGTGCCTTGTTCCTGTGGATGCGCCAGAAACTTACATTTCCATACCTAATGACCCTCCCGGTCCTGGGTCCAAGGAATATAAATATAAACTACTTGTACCTTACCACTTTGAACTCGCTCGCGAAAAAGGGTGCATCGCAAGCAATGGCGTCACCCACGTGTGGGGGGGGCCACGATGTGGGGGAGTTGACGATGGCCCTGACGGACGGGACAAACAGCGTTTATCTCGGGCGGTCCTACAAATGCGTCCATCTTGGCCACCACCGCCCATGTATTCACGAACTCGTGTATGTGGCGTCCCCTCAGCCATCCACCAGGGATGGAGGGATGTAAGACATGACCTAAACATTATTATAGTCGTATTACTTTTTTGAATTTTTTGATGTAATATATACAAAGGCTATACAACACGCGTACGCCTCGCGTTTTAAGCACGGGAGTTTGTGTTTAATAATGATAATAATAGATGCCGAGCACGGGTGAGGAGGGGGATGTATATTTTACGACTGCGTAACTGAGTGTAGGAAGTAAGAACTGTAGGAACTGTAGGACCGATCCGTCCGGAGTGTTATTACTCTCCCCCCTCTCCCTCCATCTCGTGCATCGGATTCCGTCAAAAGAACAAAACAAAACGATACCTTACTCCCGTCCTTTCCCCCTATCATCATCCTATCCCAGGGTTTTGGTCAAGTCACCGATGGCTGATAGTTTGGCGCAGAGGTCTGATGGTGGAATAATAATGGAAAAGGAGGAGGGACGGGCCGTGTGTCCCCGTTGAGACATACAGTACATCCCGTGACTTCCACAAGTGCGCTAGAGCCACTTCACCACCAACACCACCACCGGATGCTTGCTTACTAGCGCCAAGTACAGCCTCATTAAAATGCATTACTCCAACTTTATTTCCATGTTCGGTCGCAGTTTATGAAACTGACAAAAAAAAAAAAAACGGGGGGGAGGTTTGACCGTGATGATGGAAAAAACTTGAAACAGAGCACTGGGCGGAACTGACGCATTTACGCACCGTCACTGCCACTGTTGGTTTGTTGCTGAGGCAGCCGGTAAAATGAAATTAAAAAAACCTTTACCGAAAGAATTCTCTCCCCAACTGAGTGAGAGTTCACATGGCCGTGGCCGTGCTTTCACCCTCCGCGGTTTCTCGGCGGCGGTGGCGAGGGGAAATACAGCACCCTGGGTGCTCTGCCAACCAGTCGTTAAGTTATCATCACCACTCGAACTTTTTTATTCAAAAACCCGCGGGTGCGCATACCCCGTAGCTTTCCCGTGGTAATCCCCATGGAAAGGGCAACCATCACTCTTTCTTTTATTTTCTTTTGTCCCTCTCTCTTGGCCTCTATTTATACTCCATGTTCTAGGACCATCACACTACGTCATACTCCAGTCCGAACATCCTTGGAACTTGCGACTTTTCATCGATCTCTCCAGTCCATGGGTGGGCGCATACTACAACTTGACTACACCCAATGGCTTGTCTCCGCCGACACCATGAAGCGAGGCTTTCACGGATTTACGGGAGTGACAAGCGAGAACGCGACTGACGGGTTCCACGACACCATACATCAAGAAACCCTCATATCTAATCATTTTATTTTTAAGAGGTGCAATCTTCGTTTCCCCCCCCCAAAATCAAATATACATAAGACAATAAACCTTCTTCTGTCTTGCGCAAGTTTTTTACAGCTCCTGTATGCCCCTTCAAGCACTCACGGCACGGTCTTGAGAGCCTGTTCGAAATCCTCAACGATATCTTTGATATTCTCAATCCCTACAGATACCTGCGTCATCGTCGCTATCAGCGCACTGATCTCTTTGGAAAAAAAAATAAAAAAGGGATGGAGGGAGACTCACTCGGATGAGATCTGGCGTAACTCCAGTCGCCAATTGCTCATCCGTAGTCAACTGTTGGTGAGTCGTCGTCGCTGGATGGATAACGAGTGTTTTCGCATCCCCGACATTGGCGAGGTTGCTAGCCAACTTGAGCGAGTCGACGACCTTACTGCTCACGGCTGCGTCACCGCCCTTCACCCCGAAGCTCAGCACGCCACCAAACGCGCCCTCCCTTAGCGTCTTTGTCGCTAGTTGGTACGAAGGGTGAGACGGCAGTCCGACGTAGGAGACCCAAGCGACCTTCTCGTGCTTCTCGAGATACTGCGCGAGCGCGAGCGCGTTGTCCGAGTGACGCTGCGCACGAAGCGAGAGCGTCTCTAGGCCTTGCAAGAGTAGGAACGCGCCAAAAGGGTTAAGCGTGGCACCCAGATCACGAAGGATCTCCACACGTAGCTTGACCGCGAATGCAATATTACCGAACGTCTCTGAGAATATGAGGCCGTGATAACCCTCGGCTGGAGTGGTAAAGGATGGGAATCGACCCGAGGTCCAGTCAAATTTCCCTGAGATCGTCACAAGAGATAGAGAACCGTGAGACTACTGTGCCAGTGTCCTTTATTAGTCGCGATGAAGGGGACTACTATACCTGAATCAATGACGACCCCCGCGATGGTAGTACCGTGACCACCAATCCACTTCGTCGCGCTGTGCACGACAATATCGGCGCCGTGCTCAATCGGGCGGATCAGATAGCCTGAGATGCGCCAGTCATGGGCGTGAGCTCATTCAGAAGGGTAATGAAATGAATGTACCTGCCTCCCATGCCAAATGTGTTATCAACGATAAGCGGTATTTTGTGCTCGTGTGCAACCTGCATCCCAGCTCGACATGTGTGGAAACCGCCGGATAATGTACAACAGACCTTGGCAATCTCACTAATAGGGCTGACATTGTACTTGGGATTTCCGATGCTCTCCACAAATATGCCCTTGGTCTTTTCATCGATAGCCGCGGCAAACTCTGCCGGGTCGTCCGAGGTGACGAACTTGGCCGTAATTCCGTATTTCTTGAGGAGGACTAGCAGACAAGAATGAGCACGGAAAAAGATATATATGAGCCTACACCTGAGAGGGGGGGTTCTCTACCTTTGAATTGGTTGTATGTCTACAGGCATAAATCAGGACGAGGTGTTAAAAATCTATTGGGGATCACCCACCCCACCGTAAAGGAATGAAGTGGAGACGATATTATCACCAGCTCCTGCGATAGCACTGATAGCCATAAATTGTGCTGCCTGACCACTAGAAGCTGCTACGGCAGCTACCCCACCTTCGAGAGCAGCAATGCGCTTCTCGAAGACATCCTGAAAATATATACATGAGCGAGTACGACGACATAACCGGAGGTGCATAAAAGGTACGTACTACTGTCGGGTTTCCGATACGGGAATAAATGTTTCCAAACGAACGAAGGCCAAACAAATCCGCGCCGTGCTAAGAAACGTGAATGGGTCTACCGTTTATCATAGACTTTTCTCTCACACACGTACCGCGGAGTCGTTGAAGACAAAGGAGGTAGATGCGTATATGGGTGGCGCACGTGCGTTGGTAGTCGGATCGACATCTTGTCCCGCATGAAGTTGCAGAGTTTCGAATTCAAATTCTCTATGTACGGCCGTGAGCTGCAGCAAAGGGACCTAGGTCAGCGCAGTTGTTACCTGTTGGAAGTCATAGGAGGGTGCACAACAAGGGGGGAAAAGAAAAGGAGGGAAAAAGGGAAAGAAGGGGCGTGATGTGGGATTGGGATACGGCCTTTTATTCTCTCCCTGATGATCGTGTGATCGTGATAGGAGCACGCACGCAATTCTGCACTTAAATTGCTCCTCGGTGATTCAATCGTATATGCGCTACGCTGCAGAAGCTGCCTGCACCTAGCATCGCATACATGACATGGGATGTTGAACTAGTAGCTCAAACATCCGCGCTCGTGTTGCAGTCTGAAGCGAAGTCTAAAGTCATCGCAAGCTCAGAGGAAGTGGATGTGGTGGATGTCGACTCCATCTTATCGTATCTTATCGTATCTTATCTCATCTTGCATTATACTTATTCACCCACACCCTTGATTATAGGTTGTATGGCAACCACCACATACCGTCCTCTGTTTTATTTCTCGCTCTTTCTTGTTACCACATAAATCGCGCAACTTTGGGTAAAAAATCAGCTCTCAGAAAATAATCCCTTTTGGTGGCATCGAGGTGGTCGTCGCACACTCTCGCCTGCAATGTGTGCCAAGCCTTTACAATCTTCACGTTATGTACGTGTCTCGTTTATTGGCGACAAATCATTCACATTTGGTCACATGGCGCTGATATATGCCAAAAGCTAGATCAAGAGGCCTCTCCGTGTGCAGAGCAAAAGGCGACAGCCCCACAATCATCATTATCTCCGAACCCTTCGCGCCTTCTCAGCGCATAACGCGTTTTAACCTGTCGCGGTTCAACCGTTGGCTCCTGGTTCCCCCGGAGCAGTCTCCGTAAACAAGGCCACACCCGGGACTGCCTTGACTGCTGTCCCGAGACAGGCTCTAATTTACCTTCAGGCATGAAATACTCGGACAAGCGGACACGACGTTTCGTGATATGTATTCTAAAATGTGCTTTGGACATGTACAATTGATTTATGGGTTTTCGAGATCTTCACATTCGCACACCCATTGATTCAGACTCAGCCATCAATTCTTGATCGGTTATCGTATCCCTTCGTGCTATTCACGCAGCGCGCGTTCAAGTATCCCGCTCCTGTATCTCAACGCTGCCCTCTCGAGCTATTGTCTTCCCGGGAATGAAGGTGTGTATCACAATCAAGGTGGTATGTTTCCGCAGTTACGATAATTTTCTTCAAGTATGGCAAGTGCGCATACCACGCGCTGTCCGAATGGTCATCATCCACCGTCACTAAACACCACTGTCCCCGAGAACCCACAACCCTCATGTCGGTTTGCTTAAAGGTGTTGCTAGTCGTTGTACTATCCAATACTTGACTGGCACTTCCCCTTCCCATATCATGGATACTGCATCGAAAGCCGCTTCGGCAACCCTGATTGCCGAGGGTTCCAGCGAGCCAAAACCTATGGTCGTCACCCCTGCAGAGCCCCCAGCAGGAGTCGACTCCAATGCATCTGTAGTTATAGCAGTGCCTCACCCTGCTACAACGCACACTTCAATCACTGCAGAAACTCAAACAGGCGTTCATCCAGACACCCTCGCACGTTCATCGGCACTGGGCTCAATCGCAGACCCTCTACACCCTTCAGTTCCTTTCAACACCTTAGACACGCGTACGAGGGTTGACTCCGATGGCCCTGGGACTTCACCAACTCCTCGTGCAGCGGCAGCAGCGGGTCCGGGTCCGGGTCCACACGTCACGATATCTACCAGGAACAGCGAACATTGGCTTTTCCCTCCTGCATTGCCCCCTGCTACCACATTCCCTCCCCAGGTGGAAACCTTAACGAGGGACAGTACTTACGGCAGTGGGAACTCGTACCGCAACCCTCGTCGTTTGACACCGCCTCCCCCTCAGCAGCTGAACTTATCAGGAGTTACCAGAGTGCAGTCTGCCGCAAACCTCGGAGACCTAGATTTTGTGCCGTCTCCAACAGTGAATCGGCACGAGGTACGCACTATGTTCCCCACCCTCTCCCACGTTGTCGCGTCGTGTGATTTTTACAAACAACCGCTTTGGGGACAGCACGTGTTTCGGCTTGGGACTATTGGCGCTCGGCTAATGCCCACGTTGAATGAGGCGTTAGGTGCGCGAGACAGTGCGTTATGGCATGGTACGCAACATCAATTGTCACTGTCGTGCTAAATGTATGAAATACCACATGTGTTTGGGGTTCAGCTACGTGGGCAACATATGCAATTAATATAGCAATCGGCATGCAAGTCTTTCTTGGTGCGCTCACAACTGCACTGGCCGGTTCATTACATGGAAATTCTGTTCGTCTTCTCACTGTACTTTTGGTAACAGTTCTACATTGTTTTTTTTTCAACTCCATGCATTAGATTCGCGTCTCTATCGCAGTTCTAGGTAGCCTATCTACCCTCGTCGCATCCTATCTCGCTCGTACACGGGGTTCGAGCGAACCTGAGAGCTCACTGCTTCGCGAGCAAGCGCTTAGCAACTACATACGTCAACTCAACGCGTACATCCTCGATCACGGGTCGGAGATTGGGAATGAACATGATCACAAGAAAGTGGAACAATTTCGCAAAGGACTCGAACAACTGCTTAGCGCTTCCAACCCGAACGCGAAGAGGAATACACCTTTATTTGATCCGGAGACTCTGATGGAGTGAGTAGAAAAAAAATTGCTTGGGATCGCGGTTTCTTTTTTCGTCTCTCTCTCTCTCGAGCTCAACCTCCCTTGACAGTGAGGGTTTTACTGTGATAAGACCAAACGAAGACGACAGTAAGGCAGGGCGGAAGATGGCGAATTCAGCTCCCATTCCTGCTGCTGCTGCTTAGACAAAAGACCTTGTAGCCGCGCTGCTGACATTTCACTACACACATTTATATTTATGAATACCCCCCCCCCCTCCCCCCCCCTGGGACGGACTCTACCCCTGGCTCTATCGGGAGAGGTAGCTTTTTTTTTTGGCACCAGAGAGAGAGGCACGTTTTGGTCCTTTGCCGTTCGTCCCAAAATCTAAAATCAACGATACGGAGTTTTTGAGTCCCCTAACGATAGAACCACACAGAGAGAACAATTCAACTGTATCACCCACCCCAACCAAAAACTGATTGATTGAACAGATCGCGAAGGAATTATGTATGGGGAAAGGGAGCCCGCATTGAGAAGGCGTGAGGGTGATGCGGCGGCAAAGGAGAACGTCCACCTAGTGGTGCCGCGCGCCCGACGATTTGGATCCGAGGGTGGTCCAGCACATCACAAAAACGTAACACAACACACCTCACATTTACGCAAACTGCATCATCATCAGCTCGTGCAGCTGTAGGTAGACCCTATATATATATAATAAGAAGAGCAAGAAAGAGTAAAAGGACAAGGGTTTGTTGGTAGTAGTCACGATATACGTCGATGAGGCGGAAATGTAATCGAATGAGTTAATATGTGAATACGTTGAAGCTTTAGTAGACCGTTTTGCTATTTTCAAAGGTGATGGCATGCAACGAGATGAAGAGGTGACAATGAATGAGGTCATTATGCAACGAAGCCCAATCGAAGTTAGGTATGTAGGGGGAATATAGGTGGGGTGGTATAAGAAGTAGATGCGCTTAAGGAAGCAACAGTTAAGAATTGGTTCATGACGCACGACAATACCCATCGATCGATATACTAATACACATCATCATTTGACAATTGATTGACTGACTGTGGGAGGGGAGGGGGGTGCCTCAACGAGTAGTTCTTGAAGTTTGAAAGTGTTACAAAAATCCAGAGTTGATGAATAGTGAGGTGGGATGAAGAGGAAGACGGAGAGAAAGGGCGTGGCGAGAAGGCAGGACTGTACCTGAGATGAGATGAGATGAGATTATACAGGATGTAATGATGTAATGGGATGAGGGAGGTTAAGGACGTCATTTACTGGGGAAAAAGGTCAGGTCAGTTCACAAGGGCGTACTGTCCCCATTAGCCAGCCGATGATTAATGGAGACCCTATAAGCCCGTGCCAAGGCCAAGCAACGTACTATAGAAGCGCATGACGCCGTCCATGTGATCCCTTCCATTAAAATATCGATATCAATATAATCAATAGGTTCATATGACCGACAGCGTTTCTTTTTTTCGGTCCCTTACTACGGCTGTCATATATTGATTATTGAGATTCGGATCTTCGAGCGAGAACGACGACGTTAAATAAATATGTTTTTTTTTTTATTTTTTCTTGAGGGAGGGAAGGAGGGAGGGGGAACTCGAGTTTCTTGAAATGTGCACAACAACCTAGATTCGAGAGAAAGAGAGAGGGAGAGGGCGCAAAAACCCAAAGAAACCGTTATGGCCAAATTACACACACACACACCTCTCTCTCTCTCTCACATAACTTGACAGAGAACTTTATTGTTTGTAGCGCGCTGCTTTGGTTCCGTGGGGACGGAGGATAGAGGGAAGGTGTCTAATGATCCCTAAAGTGGACCAATTGCCCCTTCCCTTCCCTTCCCTTCCTTCTCTTTAGTTCCGATAAAATGGATTCATTGGAAGTTTTAAGTTTGAGTTGTGATGTGTTGCAAGGGGTTACGTGTGGATCCCCCCCCCCTCAGTTGTACGGGTGCGGGTGTGGGGTGTGCGGAGAAGTAAAAGTTCCTAATAGCCCCAAACATAGTCATCATTCGGCGCTTTCGCTTAGCCTCTAAAAAAAAAATTGATATATAAGATTCGGTTCATCCCTTTCACACAAGGTCCTTCCCTCGGCACGTCATGAGAGAGAGAGAGAAAGGTAAAGAAAATGGGAGCTGCTTGGGAAAAAACTTAAACTTGTTTGAAAAAGCGTATATCGTTCTCGGGGTATATATACCAATCAGACTCGAGTGATGGATTAAAGATATAAAAGTAACAAGTGGTAAGTGATAGTGTGGCAAGGCGAAGAAGAACGTCCATGAAGCTATAAGGAGGAACAATGGGGGGGGAGGCACATGTGTACAGAAAACATCATATTAAAAAACCAAATCCTATTATACTACGGTTAATCCCAACTTGGCGTTCGCCGCGCTCGTCGGATATTTCCTGATGATTCGCAATTTCATGGTCACGAAAACAATCCACCAAAAAAAAAAGAAATGATGGTGTACTCACCCATCTCCATTGAATCCCCCTACAGGATTCCCCCCGCCGTTCCCTCCTCCCTTTTCTTGACCTGGAGAAGAAAGCGCTTCTGAATTGATTGTCACACTTCCTGGTTGATTGCCGAGCATCGACTCTAAGCCAAGCGGAATCCATCTATCTTACTATCCCACTTGTCCCCAATCTCGTGCCCATGGTCTAACTGAAAGCCTCGACTCCCGCAAAAGTGACTAAGCGCCTTTGCCCGAAGAAGGGAAAATTGCGGCTCATTCGATCCCCGCGTGCGCGCCAAGTATGATGCCACAAGCGTGGACGCGCCGCCAGGATAGAGATAGCCACAGACGTCTAAGCAAAATAAGAGTAATTAAAAAAAAAACCGAACGTAGATCAGACAGAGACAGATGGTGGAGCCAGACCATACATTTTTGCCACTTAGCGCAGCACCGAGAGCGGTAGTGAGCGCGCCTATTAAAACTTGTAAACCGATGGCTAAGTTCAGCGCAAAGCCCGTCAATTTCCCTGTCCGACCAAGCGTGGAGTTAATTTTTTTAAAAAAAGATCTGATCTGATGATACATAAACAAGCCCCTCACCCTTTGTGCACAAGCGTCGCGTTCGTTCTAGCAGAAATAATAGTCGGATCCAATCGTTCACGACGGTCTTTTCACGAAACTGATGGAAGGATGTCCCGACGAGAGGGTCAGTCGGCCAAGAGGAAACAAGAGTGGTCATCGGGGAACGCACGGTTCTCTATCATCGCGAGCCTGCCATGCCGTATCACTATCACCATATGGCCCTCCCGTCGGGCGACGAAGGAGATCAGCTCCAGGTAAAGGTATGGGACGTGGCGGTGGGTGAGAAGCGTCGGGTAGTGCCGGATATGACCGCGTGACACGCGCCGTACCACGCGGTGGTGTAGTGACGCGACCACCACCACCACCATGCGACGAGACAGAAGCAGCCGGGAGCGTTGTTTCGGCCGTGCGTCGTGCCGCCTGCGTGGGTGAAGATAAGGCCGCGTAAGTGACGGCAGGCGCATCTGCTAGGATATCTCGTGATCCCTCAGGTACAGGGTGGTGGTAAGCCGGAATGGTCTGAGGGAGAGGCACCGGTGACAACTGAGATAACATAGTTTTCACCGCACCGAAGGGAGTGTTAGACGACGCAGGTACTTGGGTCGATGCCGATGTTTGTTGAGACGCGAGAGTGGCAGACAGCGCGGACGCTTGAGCGGCTAGGTCATTAGTCAACGCAGACGCTTGAGCGGTCATATCGTTAGAAAATGTGGATGCTTGGGTTGCGATAGTGCGAGGTACTGCAGCTGCTTGTGAAGTGAGGTCTGTAACTTCACGTAAACGTGCTTCCGTAGCTGAGCTAAGTTGCGCTTCAAGCTCGCTGACCAACGCGGATGTTCGAGCTGCGAGTGTGTCAGGCAACGTAGAAGCATGCGAGACGATATCTCCAGCATCACGCAAACGTTTCTCCGTTGCTGAACTGAGTTGGGTTTCAAGAGCAGTGATCTGATTCAGACGCTCTCTCGCCATATTCCCCAGAGCCCCCAAGGGTGCCGGAATAGAAACCGTAACGGTAGGAGAGGAATCACTGGGCAGCGGTGGAGGGGAATTGTGCTGAGGCGTACTCATGGTGGGGGCGAGAAGAGGCAAAAAAAAAAGGTCAAGGTCAAATCATGGTTACCTTGCCAAAACTGCTCAATAAAAAAGAAACGAAGTGTAGTGGGAGGAAGTCTTAGACAGCAAAAATGGAACCCCTTGGAACCAGAAACCCGCCCAACCAGCCCAGCACCCGATCGATGGATACCTGTGCCTTGACTTGTATTGTGGGTCTCGAGAATTTGACAATGTCAATTGACATTGACAGAGTTTGGTTTAGTGACTTTCTGACCTAATCAAAGCCGGCACATACGGTTATGTGCGAAGCTGGGCAATGCGTGGGCGCAGGATGCACAATCGTTGTCGGTATCGGTATCGGTATCGGTATCAGTATCAGTATCAGTATCAGTAAGTACGACGAAAAACCCCTGCGAACATAGCAAACAAACTTTCCCTCCTTCTCCGCGTCGAGAAACGACCCGATGGTTACTCAAAAGGAAGTGGCTGCCCAGAAGTCTGGCTATTTAATTGATACCTATATTCACTCACAGAATTCATTTGATTCACTACTTTTTTTGACAGAGCATCCAGGTGGGTACGTAAAGCGATGATTGGTTAGAAGTCAGCAGGAGGAACAAAGGCTCATGGCGGGTTTATCGCTGCCGATTGAATTACTATGACTATACTATGACCGTGACGTAAACGCAAGACCTTTTAATCCAACCTCAGGCGTAGTTCCGCCGTTCGAAAGGTCCACGGCCACAGCTAAATAGTTTCGAGAAGTATAGCTTTCTGCGATGACCTGCACGGGTAGAGAAGAGCACCGAATTGTTTGTTTTTTTTCAGTCAGAAATTGTGGTTGATAAAATACGTCGTGAGAAAAGACACAACTTTTATTTTATTTTATTTTATTTTATATTTCCAATTATCCGGTCCCGGTCCCGTACAATAGGCAAGAACACGTCCCCGTTCCCCCCCCGTCCCGCAAAGCTACCGCATGAAGCAACTTCGGAACAAAAAACACCGTGCGCTCCGGTGGTTGATCTTCATCAGAGAAAAGAACCTGGCGGTAGAGAAGCCCTCTATAAGATGGTCATCCTTCAACGTGAAGAAGCATTCGCGCGACAATCATATTAAAAAATTCGATACCCGTGAGAGACAAAAAGTGGAGTTGGTCTGTCAAAATAATGAAATTTCCATCTGGGAGAGTTCTAGCGCCATCAGGTAGGGACACATTGACCCTTGTGCTCAGTTACGGTTGTGATGGAGCCCGCGCATGCCAGAGAGGCACACGAGGTTCGCAAATAGTAGCACGTCGGAAGTTTGGCAGGCGTTTTTCATCTCCCGGAACCCTCTTTTCCCAGTACATCAACGTAATGTTTTATCTCCTCTCACCCCGAGGCTCAGTCTTTAAAAGTGATTCCGGTTGTGAGTGGTCCCCGGCGCTACGTGGGTTTCCGATCTTCAAGTCATGTGATAAGATAAGATACGATAAGGAAAAGAAGCTGGTTGGGGTCTGGCCTTGTCCAAAAGCTTTGGGGGTGGCCACCAGAAGTGTCTAAGAAGCATGGTGCCGCACGGGGTTCATGAAGAACACATGAACCTTCAAAAGGTGACCATAAAGTCCGATGTCAGGAATCCTCATATTGGTTTAGGCTTAAGTCGCTCACGATCATCTTGAGCTCACAACGAAGACAATTACACCAAGAGCGCGCATTTTCATTTTTCGGTTCAGAGGAGGAACAGCCCTGTCAGGCCCAAACGCGCTCGCCCCTTTTGCTAACCTGCCACCGTAGAGTGTCAAGTGTCAATGTGTTCGTAAGTTCATCTTGCTACCATTTGACATTTAACCGTGAGGCCGTAACTTTGTTCACACATTCGCTTTAATGCGAGTGGGCTCGAGTCATCAACGATGACTATAAGCTTTCTCAAGTAAGGTCATGCTATGGTGGACCATCGAGATCACCCACCGCCAGTCGCACAACTGAAACAGCAGCATGACTTACTTGTTTAATCCCTCCCACACTCCTATATGACAACTCATTTCGTCAGACACGGTCTGGTCTTTGAGAATTTGATTTCCAGACGATTTCCGCTTCCTGCATGGAGTTGAAACATAGAACTACGCTTGATGGAGATGACGTGTGACATGTGATGAAAGGTTGAGGATGCTCCTTCAATGAGAGATGCGCAGGGGGAGGGGGGGGGTTAGGCGAAGCGCTTGTGGTCGACGTGATTTGCTAGAGCTTATCTCCGACCCCAGCGGTGGAAGCGGTGGAGGAACAGAACAGAAACACCCGCCCGTACAGTACCAATATGCCTCGCCTCGCATTGCCGTCAACAGAGCAGCCATGGAACCGTGGGGCCCCATATCTTATCACCGATCGGTTGAAACGGTTGCCGGGTGATCCCGAGATAACCGAAGTCCCGAACCGGAACCCCCTTTCCCCTCCCCTTCCTCCCTGTATCCTGCATGCACACACCTTTAGCCTTGCCCGTGAAAATGGAAGCAGCAGAGCTGGGAGATTGGATGTGGCGTGTGCACCAATTGGGCTCAAGGTGGTTGATGAATGTGTACAGCACGGCATACGGTGTGAACACTTTTTTGCAGATAGCTAGATTGTGTTGCGTCAGATGCCCATAGCATGTTGCGGGGAACCAGGACGAAAATGTGCAGCAGGCAGGTAAAGGGCGCTTGAGAGGGGAAGCAGAAATGGATGGAATGGAACCCTAGTTCGCAAGCGCACAAATCTGATCAAGGCGAGGTAATACTCGGCGAGTGGCACGACATGACCACGACATGTACATGCCTTAAGAGTGGTGAAAACGACAAGTATGCTTGGTTCTCGTTCTGGGGTAGCTGTGGCGATCTCATATGAACGTACTTGTGCTTATTAATCCCCGCCCAGCTGGCACCGGCCCGGCGCAGCCAACTCCCCTCCTTTCCTCCTCTCCTCCATCTCTCATCTCCCATCTCCCGTTACCTCGCCTCTCCCTCTTACCGTATTGCAGCAGCGCAGAATTTAATATAATCTTAATCTTAAAGTCATTGGCTTGTAATCTTGCGTCATGTTCGAGAGAGTCAGTGCGCTACTATTTCTTTATCGCGTTGCCTCACCGGACGCTGGGGCGTTTTATAGATCACTGCCCTTTGGTCCCCAGCTCCGGCACCGCCGCCCGCAAAGGTTCCATATGACCCCACTGACCCCAAACAGAATCCTCTCAACCCACAGGGCCTAAAACCGTATGTCACACTCTCATTTATATCCCCTCCTGCCAGCGTGCCGCCCTCAGGGGGGCTATGCCTCACCTGTTGGGCCATCCCTTCTGTACGATACGACATTTTAGCTGACTGACATTTTTTTTTTTTTCTTCGACGGCAGTTGCTGTGCTTGTCCTCAGACCAAATCTGCGCGCGACGACTGTTTCCTCAAGTTCGATAGTTCCGAGGCTGACGAAAAGTGCAAGGCACTCGTTCAGGGACATTTGGCTTGCATGCAAAGCCTTGGCTTTAAGATATATAGACTGAAGGTTATTTTTTTTATGGATTTTTCTCATAGACTATCCACAGCTTAGGAATAGAGCAGTCCCAAGCTGTAATCACCTCTCACGCGTCTAATCCTCATGCCCCCTGGGATCCCTATTTGGCTTGTTTGCTTTGGTTCTATGATCTCATGCAGGCCCCGCTTCCTTTCTGCAGGGGTTTCACGGATGCGCACCCTCTATGCCGTCTTCCCCTAGTTCCGACCCCATACCACCTGCCATTAATTTTACCCGCACAATGGTTTGGAACCCAAAAGGTGCTTACGGGCGATTCCACGTGAACTCTTTTCTTTATTTTTCCGAGTCGAGTGTGTTAAAGTCAGCCGCGAACCCAAGCCAATGTTCAACATGAAAAGAACACAATTCAGTTTCAGTATTATCCTGGATGAACATTTTGGGCCATCTGGGGCTGTTTGAGCTGCCCTAAATGAGTCTCGCGCTGTCATACCAAGTCTGTGGAATATGAGCATTGAGTCTATAATGCCATGCGTGAAGTTCGAGGATTAGGCGAGTCAAGGTAGGTAGGTCCCTGGTGAGTTAGGCTCGATTACTAGTGAAGTCGTAGTTAGACCTGACTTAGAGAAGAAAAGCTGTAGAGTAACATAGCCTTGATATCATCCTAGTAGCGGGTCGTTTTTAGACCCAACAATGAGTAATTTCTATGCCCTACCACCGCCACATTCTCATTGCCTCACAATAGGCCAAATCCCAGTACCCACCTAACTCCAGAGACCATTATCCCGGGACTACACTATCTAAAACAACCCCGTTGAAGGAAGATGTTCCAGGAAGTGAACACTATAACTCCTCACTATACCAAATGGCCTTCTTATCGGTATAAAAACATGTCATTCGACGCTTGCGAGAAGTTCGTCGGACCAATGCCTGTCCACGCATTTTTGGGAGAATTTATTCCAGAGGCACACGGATCACGATCAACAGATGAAATCTCGTTCACGCACTTCAGCTGTCTCAAACCATGAGAACGAATTTGCAAGTGCCTCTACCATCTGATATATGTTTCCATATTCACTCGTAGCGTAGATTAAAAGTAATCGAGGTATTCTGGCCTTTGGTCCCAAATTAAAATTCGTAAACACTACCTCTTCCTCGGATGGAAAGTATCGTTTGAAGCCTGACATCTCCGTTTATTCCAAACCTTCAGAATCATCACTCCTACTAGCACGAACATTTGGCTAGCTCCAAGTAGCCAAAGTTATTAAATTGGAAAGCGGTTAACTTGTGGATAGAAAACAAGGGGGTAAAGACGATGACATATCCCTCTCTCTTGAAGAGATGAGGGAAAGACGAAAAAGAACTTGGAGAGCCACATACAATGGACACAGACCGCATACAAAACCTGTGGCCAGTTAATTGCTTATGCCTCAGCACTCCATTGCGCCCAATTTCTGTCTTTCTTTTTGGTGATATCGGTCATCTCGTTCGATGGCACCGCAGTGGAGTAATCTACACTGAGCCATTCAAATGGGCCGCCGAACCCAAGACACTCTTTGAGTTCATCTGACGATTAAACTTCCAGTCCAATGTCGACCGTGGTTTTGATACCATTGTTACTTCTGTACCAGATGACGAGGCGGACGTAGCAATTTCCAAGTTTGAAGACTTATGAGGGCTTAAATAAAGTTAGGAAGTCTGATCTTCACAAGCTCTGTGGTCTGTGACGATCACGCCACCAACAGGGAGCTCAAGTCATACATCACACCAGGAGCAGTATGGTATACAGAGTCGCTCTTTGGACATTCTACCTTCGGATATATTGCCTACGACATCGCAAGCGTGAACCTTGTTTACCTCAAAGGATTTATGGCGCACCAAATCTCCCGGGCATCCGAAAGGAAGGCGACGTGTATCGTGAGTTGCACGCCAAGCGCAAGTCCTTCACATAGTCAAGTTTGGCTTGGCTGGCGACGTTCCTTATCACCTGTACATTCCGATGTCGCCTTGTCCGCCGCACAGAGGACAAGACTACTTGCAAGGGCCAGTAGGTGGAGTGAAGATGTCATCCTCGGTCAAATAGCTCTGCAAGACCGCGACGATTGCAAGTTACGGTACCGAATGCGCCACCGGTCTTGTGAACGTTGGTGCTCTTCTGGAAGTCACCTGTTTTAAATTTGGGGTGGGGGGTGGGGGGTGGAAAAGGATTATTAGATTCAACACGTATTTCAATTTTTTGTTTATTTTTTTGAATGGTTGACAACTTTGTAGAGAGGAGTAAAGGAGTACAAGGTGAGGGAAAGAAAATGGTGGTGATGACGCACTACAACAACCATCCTTCCAATGCTGACGTTGAGCACGAGTGGCCATCACAACCTAGTGGGATTATCCTCTTAGCTAATCGCGACGATGGCACAAAGAGCGAGTCGCCACTTTAGTACGGTACAAACGGTAAGCACTGGGAGGGCTCCCCGCCTACGTATTTGACCACTCACGGGAACCACCCGGTTACATGCCTAGTGAACAAACTCTGTTCAACGCATCGCACCTTTCTGCCCAAGAACACCAACTTGTAAAAATTCCGAGTTAGGTCTCATCCATTAGAATTCACCATTGCACGCATCGATCCGACAACGCTTTGAAATACGCAGTACTGCCTGCATTGCTGCCGTAAGATGAATCCCTTCTTCAGCGAGGCACTCTTTGGTCGTGACAAGCTGAGAGCAACGCCAAATTCGGTCGTGGAAAGCTCTTGTGGTCGATATTCTGCATTTGTTTTAAGCAGCGTATGCTACCGTGAAGGGAGGAATCAGTTGGGTGCACAGATGGGCATTAGGCGCGGCGCAGAAGTCAGGTCGTGCAGTCGTTACTGGATCAAGGCGATGTAAGGGAACAGGAACACAGGGAACCATTCACTCTGCAACTCACCAAAGAGAGAGAGAGATTGAGCCAACGACGTCGCGAGACCTCCCCTACCGCTATAAACTCACAAAACTCCCAGGTTCTAATTATCGATGCACTTGAGGTCCGTCCACCAGTGCGTTGCTTCGCTTTCTTTGCTTCTGTTTCTGTTACTGAAGGGGTAATTAGGAGATATAAACTGGTGTTTCACATATTCACTCTTTACAGCGCACCGCGCTTTCTAAATGGGAGCACAGTATTTACCACCAACTCGACCCAATTGTAGACACTAGGTTCATGCCCTGACGGGAGAGAACAGCACAGCAGCGGTGTAGTGAGGGGTTGAAATGGTCCTCCGTGTGTGACCGTTTGCGGGTGACTGGCATGCCCGTGTGGCAACAAAGAGCGTACGCGTACGGCAGGGGTATCCAAAGAGAAAGTCGGTTTGATACTATAAGCCATGAATGAGGATGGACAGAAATTTCAGAGTCATCGGACCAGATCACAAACATCTGTAGAGATGTGCTTATGGGACTGTATTTTCATGCAATAGCCTTGACGTCAGTACTTGATCAAGGACTCCTCTGCATGTGGCATGAATATCTGGTTAACTTGGAGATATTAGGTGGTGACTACTCGTAAATGTAGATACAGCCTTCCATATGACAACGCTCCGTGGACATCTTGAACGTTTCGAGGATACTAATCGAGCACAATGCTGACATCGATGCGCAGGATACCAAGGACAAGACCGCTGACGAGTGGTCAATCCACCTGACCGGGTAAATTAGTCATCGTCATCATGATATCACACACTCATCCATCTGGTTTTTATCTTCTTCACAACTGCGGAGGCAGCTTAGTTCCGACTTAACATGACGTGACGAAGACGCAAAAGGCCCCTATGACTGGGAAGAATAAATAGAATGGGTGTGCTGGACGTTGGACTCAACATCTCACAACCCAAACCGCATACTAACACATGTCCGGGTACAAGAACTTCGCTGTTGTAGGCGCCGGGACTACTGGCAGCTTCATTATCCGCCAGCTCTTAAAGGACAAGTCCGCAGGCATTGTTAACAGTGTAGTCGTGCTCACTCGCGAGGTTCGGTCGATTACCTGGTTGATTTGGATGTCTCACTCATCTATAATGGTCAGGGATCCAAAACCACTGTCGATGGAGACGCCAAATTGATCCCGGTTGACTACTCAAATAAGGAATCAATCAAGAAGGCACTGATCGGCGTGGACGTTGTCATCTCAACGATCGCCTCGAGCGTTCTTCACCTACAAGCGGGGATCGCAGACGCTGCGAAGGAGGCGGGTGTCAAGCTTTTTGTCCCATCAGAATTCGGTGGACAAACAGAAGGGGCAACGGAAGGATTCTTCGGCGCAAAGGCTAACATTCAAACCCAACTAAAGGGTCTGGGCCTCCCGTATACTCTGTTTTACACTGGGGGATTCGCAGATTTCCTTTGGAAACCGTGCGCATTATTTTATCCCCCCATTTAACCGCTGTTTTGAAAGTAGACCGGGACAGGGCCTTCGGACTTGATGTCACGAGCGGGAAAGTGACTGTCGGCGGTGATGGAAACACACAGAATTCGTACACTTCTCGAGACGACATTGCACGATACGTTTCTTATATCCTGACCCAACTGCCAGCTGAGCAGCTGAACAATCGTTCCTTTACGATGGTCGGGGACATAAAGGTATGTGAACAAGAATCGTCGCAAGGATGTTTAATAACGGAGTCCGGAAACAGTCGTTCAACGAGATATTCAAAGAATATGAAGCAAAGACGGGTAAGAAGCTGGAGGTGACTTATGTACCAGTTTCGGAGCTTGATGCGCGATTGGCGACCAACCCTGGAGACGGTTTCGCTTTCTTGCACAAGCTCTGGACGTCGGGACCAGCTCCCCAAAAAGAGAACGACAACCACTTGTATCCTGACTGGAACCCGTCCTCTCTGCTTGACAATTTGCCGGTCGCATGAAAGACATGGTTGTACGATACACGTTATGTAAAACTAGGATTTCGAATGAATTTGTATAGTCAATAGTCAATAGCCAGTGTTTGACTGAGACGCATGGCGTCTATCCGATGTTCAGGCCTGGCAATACGAGCCGTGGTCTGATCTAACGAACGTATGCCTCATTGTCGCACGGCCAGCTTTCAACAGCCCTCCGAATAGTTCTTTGCTCGTAGGGCTTCAACCCTCTTCACCAACCACCAGATTGCACCCAATTTGTGCAACCCCGCATTCGAGGAGTGAAGTTTATTCGTTTGGAAAATTATTATCTGATATTTACCTTACGAATATGATGCTGCGATCGTCGTGGTTAACTAGTCCCGGGTGCGTTTCCCCTCCTCCATAAATGGCTCCTTATGTCTTCACACTCATTCCCCCCCAAAAAAAACACGTTGCGCGTATCTGGCCTGCGCACCCTCTCCCCGTACTCACAATGCGCCTACAGGACTCTCCCTCACCTCCTCAGCTACCTACCATACATGCAATCAAGAACGGATGTGATGAATCCCATCCACTGACCTGATCAATTCGCAATTCAATTCAGAGGGCTCACCTCTTCCCCACGCTGACATCCTTAAAGTGGTAATATTGTCACACGACTTTGATTTATCATAATATTTTTTTAAAAAGGAAAGTTATCAATGAAATATCGTTACAAATCAAGTTGGAATAAGATCAGACAAGGGTTAGATAAGATCTTTGGTGTTCTCACAAATTCTCCCTATTCTATGTAGTGATTAGCAAGGGTTTTCATATCTACACAGGTAAGCACTGTACAGGTACAGGTATACAATTCCCAACCCACCGGAAACCCGTACCCGCGCGGCGGGTTGGCAGGTTTAGGTGCCCATTATGTGCCATCCTGGGTCATTGACAAGATCAGTAGAAATCAATATGTTCTAGTGTTGTCATATGAAATATAAAGGCAGATAACAGTGCAAAATGTAAAATAAAAGTGTTATCAGTGATCCATTTTCTTGAAAATTCTAATGCATCTGTTTTATTAACGCGCGATCATTTCCGCCGGTCTGGCACTATCTTAAATACACTCTAGACTAATCTAGACTATTATATAATCTAATTATCACATTATTTCACTGAAACAAGGCCCGCGTGTATCTACAAGCTGCATAGGGCAGTGACTACATTGTATCACTTGGACCAGCATATTGGTCTGACCTCCTTCCTATTAGGGAAGGTTGACTTAAGCACGCAGAAATGTGCATCCAGGGGCCAGGACAGTCGCGCTTGTATAAAATAACCAGAATAATAAAATAATAATGTAAATAATGAATCCATAATCTTCTGAACACAAAACAACAATTCTTGAGGGATCTTGAGTAGCCATAAATGAAAGCGTTGTGTCCAAGTCCGTATCTCCTTGACAGGGATGATCCGGGCCGGTTATCCGAAATGCGTAGAAATGCACTATGGAAGTAAAGAACTTGCACGCGTTTTATTTTATGGGTAACCCAGCTATTAAAACAAATATCCAGGGGTTACCCCTGCCAATCACTATGTGTTCATTAATTATTTTTGCATTTTGTGCAGTTATCTGACAGCCTTTTCATCAATGTTCTATAACATCCTATCTAATCATCTCTGTATATTGGGGTGGATTTCAGTTGTGCTTGTATAAAATTGAAACCAAAATAATAAAATGACAATATAATAACGAATCACCTTAATCTTCTAAACATAAAACAAGAGTCATTGAGGGATCCTGAGTAGCCACAAATGAATGTGTTGTATCCAAGTGTATCCTGCGGGATGTTCCGGGCCGGTTATCTGAAATGTGCGATGCAAGTAAAGAACTTGCACACTTTTTCACGGGTAACCCGTGGGTAACCTGCGGGTTACCTGTACCCATAGGGACTGGTACGGGTATGGGTATGAGTACCAAAGAAGATACCCGCGGGTTACCCCTGCTATTCACTAGTATAAGCCATGGATGAGGATAGACAAAAATTTCAGAGTCATCAGACCAGATCACAAATATCTATAGAGATGTGCCCATGGCACTGCATTTTCATGCAATAGCCCTGACATCAGTACTTGATCTTGATCAAGGACTCCTCTGCATGTGGCATGAATATTTGGCGACTACTTATAAATGTAGACACAGCCTCCATATGACAATGCTCCATGGACATCCTGAACGTTTCGAGGATACTAGTCGAGCACAATGCTCATAGATGCGCAAATATCAAGGACAAGATTCCTTACCCCGTGCATCATAGCGAAGGTAGATGGTAAATAAGCAAGACAAGTGCTGACGAGTGGTAAATGACCAGAGGACCGAGTAAATTAGTCATCTGATATGGCACACTCACTCATCTGGACTATTCACGTGTCTATGACTGGGAAGAATATATAGAATGGAGTGGTGGACGTTGGACCTCAACTATCTCACAACCCAAAACACATGTCCGGGTTCAAGAACTTCGCTGTTGTAGGCGCCGGCAGCACCGGCAGCTTCATTATCCGCCAGCTCTTAAAGGACAAGTCCGCAGGCACTATTGACAATGTCGTCGTGCTCACTCGCGAGGTTCGGTCGATTACCTGTTTGATTTAGTTAATATATATGGCTCGCTCATCGATCATGATCAGGGATCCAAAACCACTGTTGACGGAGACGCCAAATTGTTCCCGGTTGACTACTCAAATAAGGAATCAATCAAGAAGGCACTGATCGGCGTGGACGTTGTCATCTCAACGATCGCCTCGAGCGTTCTTCACCTACAAGCGGGGATCGCAGACGCTGCGAAGGAGGCGGGTGTCAAGCTTTTTGTCCCATCAGAATTCGGAGGAGACAATGAAGGGGCAACGGAAGGATTCTTCGTCACAAAGGTTAACATTCAAACCCATCTAAAGGGTCTGGGCCTCCCGTATACTCTGTTTTACACTGGAGGATTCGCAGATTTCTTTTGGAACCCGTGCGCATTATTTTATCCCCTCCATTTAACCGTTGTTTTGAAAGTAGACCGGGACAGGGCCGCCGGACTCGATGTCACGAGCGGGAAAGTGACTATCGGCGGTGATGGCAACAAGCAGCATGCGTTCACCTCTCGAGTCGACATTGCACGATACGTTTCTTACATCCTGACCCAACTGCCAGTTGAGCAGCTGAACAATCGTTCCTTTACGATGGTCGGGGACATAAAGGTATGTGAACAAGAACCATCGCAAGGGTGTTTAATAATGGAGTCTGGAAACAGTCGTTCAACGAACTATTCAAAGAATATGAAGCAAAGACAGGCAAGAAGCTGGAGGTGACTTATATACCAGTTTCGGAGATTGATGCGCGATTTGCGACCAACCCCGGAGAAATTTACAATTTCCTGCACAAGCACTGGACGTCGGGACCAGCTCCTCCAAAAGAGAATGACAACCACTTGTATCCTGACTGGAACCCGTCCTCTCTGCTTGACAATTTGCCGGTCGCCTGAAAGATATGGTTGTATGATACACGTTATGTAAAACTAGGATTTCGAATGAATTTGTATAGTCAATAGTCAATAGCCAGTGTTTGACTGAGACGCATGGCGTCTATCCGATGTTCAGGCCTGGCAATACGAGCCGTGGTCTGATCTAACGAACATCTTTGTCGCACGTCCAGCTTTCAACAGCCCTCCAAATAGTTATTTGCTCGTAGGACTTCAACCCTCTTCACCAACCACCAAATTGCACCCAATTTGTGCAACCCCGTATTCGAGGAGTGAAGTTTATTCGTTTGGAAAAGTATTATCTGATATTTACCTTACGAATATGATGCTGCGATCGTCGTGAGTGCGTTTCCCCTCCTCCACAAATGGCTCCTTATGTCTTCACACTCATTCCCCCCCAAAAAAAAACATGTTGCACGCATCTGGCCTGCGCACCCTCTCCCCATACTCGCAATGCACCTACAGAACTCTCCCTCATCTCTTCAACCACCTACTATACATGTACTCAAGAACGGATGTGACGAATTCCATCCACTGACCTGATCAATTCGCAATTCAATTCAGAGGGTTCACCTCGCAGGTGAACTCGAAAGGATGGAGCGCACGCGCACCTTCTCGCGCCATCTCATCCTCGTCCCGTCTTCTTCTCTGTCTCGTCGACTTCAAGACGACACTGTCCCTGAAACCTGCGCCAACCTCGCCCACATGAATAAATACGCGCTTCTTCACACACGGGCTATTTTGATGTGTGTATGTGTATGTGTGTGTATGTGTATGTGTGTGTATGTGTATGTGTGTGTATGTGTGTGTGTGTGTATGTGTATGTGTGTGTATGTGTATGTGTGTGTATGTGTATGTGTGTGTATGTATGTATGTATATATGTGTGTATGTATATATATATATGTGTGTGTTTTCGCGCTCTTAGTACACGCCATTGCTACTCCTGTGGCGGACAAGCACCCTCGACTGCGCTGCGTACTAACTACAAAAGCTATCCGATAGAGAAATTATTAACAATCGATTTGCTATTTTTTTTCGAGATAGCTAGGGTCTTGCACGTTTTCGAATAAAAAGTCGGTCGGGTGATGAATGATGCAAGGCAAGGTTAGGTAAGGAACGAGAGACGCGGGGTGAAGAAAATTCGACCCATTTACTTATCATTAACTGCAGTCTACAAAAACAGCCAGAACCCTCAAAGATAACACAACAAAAAAAGAAAACATTTATCTTTATCCGACTTGTATATCCCTTCCTCCCAGAGAGAAGGAAAGGTGTGTTCAGCGCACGCAGATTTATGAGATGAGGAGGACAAGAAGAAGAATCAAACCATCGAGTGATCCAAAAGGAGTTTTTGCCCTTGTGCGCGGCGGAGCGCCTGGGTCGAATGTAGAATCCATAAGGCCATGAGCAATATCGATACCTGGATGCTGTTGTTGTTGGTACTGCTACTGCTAGGGGAACATATCGATGCCGCGGTGGGGTCCTCTTTTCCCAGTCGATGCTTCGACCTGACCCTGATTTGTTATGGAACGGGAAGAGTGCTACCTTCTTTCCCAGCTTACTCCGCTACATGGTTGAGTGCATCTCCCTTCTACCTACTCACGCCGTTCACACTGTTCAATCCAACGCCATCTTCGCTCTTTCACCCTAATTAAGTGTAAGTACACCCTCCACGCACATGCTTATACTCGACGTTTTCAACGTGCTAACCACAGAGTTATTGCTTCCTCTAGGTGGGGTGTGCCCGCAACGTCTCCTAGGGTTCTTGAATTATTTCCAACTGGCAGAACCGGGAAGAGGGAGAGCAGGTAGGGCGTTACCTTCTTCCTGTATCACGCGTTCTCTTGCAGACAAGTGCTTGGTTTCTTGGGCAGTCGCTAGAGATTCGTAGCGCTATCCGCCGCACACTAATGGTGATAGGCGATGGGAGTTGGAAGTTGGGTGGTGTACAATCCAAACCTGGGCTGAGTGAAGCGCTTGTAGTTTCTTATCCCTATCGCACCTGGTTCACCTGGTTCTTGAGGCTCGCTCAAATACCGCTCAGGGAACCCAGAGTTGGCTCTCTCCGCCGGATCCATCCACGAATCACGACATCGCACTACAAGGGAACAACATTGTGGTTCTTCCAAGGTAGTATTGTATCTTCAACAAGTGGAAGTCGACAGGTTTTATGGATTCATGGAAAACGTATACTCATTCGACACCTCCTGATCCTCTGCTTTGTCACTTTTCGGCTGTTTCCACCTCGAGAAACTGATTTGTATGCACACAGCTCTGAAGTTTTCTAAGACATCATCTTGCGCGGCTAGGTTGGCGTCCCTGGCTTGTTTTTATATTGACTTCAGGGATGCCGATAAGCAGAACAACCACAACTTACTCCCTTCTCTTCTTATCCAACTTTCTTCTCTATCTAGCCTTTGCTTTGGCATGTTCTTGGCACACAATGACAGTGCACAAAAGACTAGTACTGGAACCATGACACAATGTCTGAAAGAGATCCTTTTGTTCTCTGGCAAAGTCCAAATTTACATATCATTGATGCACTCGACGAATGTCTCAACACCTCTGGCATGCCATCCACAGGAACAGCACGTTCTTGACCTCATGAAGAAGCTTGTTGAACTTTCCCTGCCAAGTCTTCGTGTATGTGTGACCACTCGCCTGGAGATTGACATTTGGACCGTCTTCGGTCCTTGAGGCTTGAGGCTTTAACACCCCTTTCCGCGTGTCACTTCATGGCCAAAGTGGGACGAAAGAAAGAAATCGTTGATCACGAGAGCTCTGTCGCTCACTCTGACCGAAAGGAGGACAATAGTCTTGTTATAGAGACGCTTTCTGAAAGAACGAATGGTTATAGTCGCTCATAGTCTCCAACAGGTTTCGGTGGGTCTTTAGCGAGCTGGAAACTCTGCGCCTCCTCGAAGAGCTGCCGAAATCCTTTGATGAGATATATGAACGCGTGCTAAGGGACATCAATAATGCAAATCGAGAACATGCACATGTTTTTGTTAAAAAAAAAAAAACTTGATCCTATGGACATAACAGCTTCGGTTCCACTCATGACCAAGCGGTGTGACGAGCGAAGGTCGAGGATTTAATTATTTGTATTCTAGTTGTCAGAGCTGCGCTCCAGATCGGTCTCCCAATTGAGTGTTTGTCAGTTCATCGATTAGCTTGACGACACAGGGGATTAGACTCTCGGTAATAAAGCCCGAGGGATTGAGTAAGAGAGTAAAAGAGAAGTTGGCCTTGAGAGCGAGGCCCTTCCGTTGGTGGACCGATGTGGGAGTTATTCACCGGCCGAGATCTGTTGATCAGAGTAGGCCGGACCGGATCAGAGGTGACCGGTGTTGGCAGTGCAGGATGATACTTACGCTCGTTTATTATGATTAGTTAGGATTAAGTACATTCCTTATGATCACAGCACAGCACAGTCCTTACAGTATTTAGAGACAGTATTTCTGTATCTTACAAAATAGTTCTTTCTATCTCAGGCTGCGTTTCCAGTATAGGATCCCCGGTTTGAACGTAGCCATTGTTCTCTGTAAGCTCGCTTCTTGGTTAGTTAAAACCATCAATGCAAATGGAGATATCTACCGTTATCATTCAATCTCGAGTCTGCCCATACTATCCTTGCACAACCCTGCCTGGGTCTCTTGCTCCGCTCAGACGAATCCGTTGACAGATGAAGAGGCCTGTTTGAAGTCCAAGGTAGAACTACCATGCTGCCTTCTGCGGGTTTCGTAGACGTGGGACCAATGAGACTGCATTTGATGGAGAGCAGCCTGGAGGAACGACATCAGGGTGGCCCGGTTATCACTTGGTCACATGTTGAGCGTAAATTCAATTCCCAGCATAGACATAGTCCTCCAGTTGCCATCAGGAGGATGCCTATAGTGCCTAGGATGACTTGCAGGCACTCTAGCGCTAGTCATCCCAAGCATCCTAGATTTGTAATTTTCCTGATGGCCATCCAGCAATGGCCCATGGACATCTCGAGGTTTCTAGACTACTAGTCGAGCACAATGCTGGCATCAATGTGCAGGATACAAAGGGTAGGACTCCTTGCACCTTGCGTCAGAAGTTACAAATGAACTGAAAACATGACTGCATTACTAGTCATGGCAGGCTCGCGATTGTCTTTCGCTCATATGACTGACTGGCGGCGACATCTGATTGATGCTAACTTCCAACTGCGGAGGCAGCTTAGTTCCGACTTAACATGACGTGACAAAGGCGCAAAAGGCCCCTACAACTAGGAGGATAAATAGAATGGGTGTGTTGGACGTCGAATTCAACATCTCACAACCCAAACCGCATACCGCATACTAGTAACACATGTCCGGGTACAAGAACTTCGCTGTTGTAGGCGCCGGCAGCACCGGCAGCTTCATTATCCGCCAGCTCTTAAAGGAAAAGGCCACAGGCATTGTTAACAATGTAGTCGTGCTCACTCGCGAGGTTCGATCGATTACCTGGCTCATTTAGTTAATCTATATGGCTCACTCACTCATCCTTCATCGTCAGGGATCCAAAACCACTGTTGACGGAGACGTCAAATTGATCCCGGTTGACTACTCAAATAAGGAATCAATCAAGAATGCACTGATCGGCGTGGACGTTGTCATCTCAACGATCGCCACGGGTGTTCTTCACCTACAAGTGGGACTCGCAGAAGCGGCGAAGGAGGCGGGTGTCAAGCTTTTTGTCCCATCAGAATTCGGAGGAAAAACAGAAGGGGCAACGGAAGGATTCTACAGCGCAAAGGCTAACATTCAAACCCATTTAAAGGGTCTGAGCCTCCCGTATACTCTGTTTTACACTGGAGGATTCGCAGATCTCCTTTGGACACCGTACGCATCATTTTGTCCCCCATTCAATCGTTGGTTTGAAAGTGGACCGGGACAGGGCCCTCGGACTCGATGTCACGAGCGGGAAAGTGACTGTCGGCGGTGATGGCAACACAAAGAATCCGTTCACCTCTCGAGTCGACATTGCACGATACGTTTCTTATATCCTGACCCGACTGCCAGCTGAGCAGCTGAACAATCGTTCCTTTACGATGGCCGGGGACACAAAGGTATGTGAACAAGAACCGTCGCAAGGATGTTTAATAACGGAGTCTGGAAATAGTCGTTCAACGAGATATTCAAAGAATATGAAGCAAAGACGGGCAAGAAGCTGGAGGTGACTTATATACCAGTTTCGGAGCTTGATGCGCGATTGGCGACCAATCCCGAAGACATTTACACTTTCTTGCGCAAGGTCTTTACGATAGGACCAGACCCCAAGAAAGAGAACGACAACTACCTGTATCCTTATTGGAATCCGTCCCCTCTAATTGACAATTTGCCAGTCGTATGAAAGACATGGTTGTATGATACACGTTATGTGAAACTAGGCTTTCGAATGAATTTGTATAGTCAATAGTCGATAGTCAGTGTTTGACTGGGACGCATGGCGTCTTGCCGGCGTCCATCCATCTCACTTCGCTAGGTTGCGACACCTTAAGGTTTAGGCCTGGCACAGCGATACCGATTAGGGCTGCGCGCCGTCCGTTTGACGGTGACGGCCGTCTATTTGACAGTGAAGGACGAGTACGGCTGACCCGTACAGCTTCCGTTTTTTGTACTCACTGGATCGCTGATGGTATTGTACGGATCCGATCCGCAGTGAGTGCGCGGCAAAGTATTCCCTGGATGGTGAGAGTGATAGAGAAGAGAGGAAGAGAGCACGCCCTTTTGATATAACTAGATCGAATGTAAGCGTATCGTGCTTGAACTCGAGGAAACGCTGCTTGTTGGTTCCATTTGACCTTTGCGCTCGATGTCGTCAAGAAGTTCCTTAGCACACTAAGAAGATAGAGAAAGGGAGAGAAATGCCGATTGATTTCTGCTTCTGTTGGCTCACTGGCTGGTCTACTACAAGCATTGTATGTACCTTTAAATACTTGCAGAGAGACCTAGTTATGAAGCAGAAAGAGGGTGAATTAGGATTAAAAGGAGACAAGTGAGATGATTCCAGGCAATAAAGGCGGGGATGATGTAGACGGGGAAGTAGAAACCTGGCAATTAAGACGGGGAGGTAGTGAAACGGTTTAAGGAATGGACGGGCATGCGGCCCGGAATGTAAATGATAAGATATACGAAGCTAGATTCTAAATGCTCTAAATTCAGGAGAGACAATAGCTGGCTGTTTCATGCTCAACGCCCGAGCCATCCTTACAGTATGGTACGGGTACGGTACGGCCGTTTTACGGTATACGGTAGTAGATGGTATTACTAGAGAAAATAAAGTTGAGCAGGGTAGCATGAGCAAGAAGCTTGGAGCGATAAAGCAATGAATAGGTGTATTCTTGGGGCTATTCTACACCTTTTTATGTATTTTGTGAATACAATACCCAACAACCTACTTTACCAGCCATAATCTGAAACTCATAGAGGGACTTCAAGCATTGCGTTTGCTTCCGCAAGCGCGAGTAGTGTAAACAGGGCATACTGAAACATGAACTCCCTCAATAAATGAATTGTAGGTACATTATCACAAAAGAGACATCAGAGAAACAATGCCAAAACATGCCCCATTTTGGGGCATCCAAAAACTATATTTGGGCTTGCACAAGGCAACTCCTGAAGCCAAGTGTGGTACATGTGAGCATACCTCCAACTGGACTCTGGCAGACCAAAATTCACTGATTACATTAAGGCATAAATCAAACATCTAGACTAATTGACAGCTCAACGGCCCAGTGCACTATCAGCTTGCGTGCGTGCAAGATGCAACCGCTTCTTGTCAGAATACGGAGGGAGATTGTGCCCCATCCACTAATCTAATCTACTGTTGAGACAGGCTGGTTGGACTCGATCTTATGATTATGATAAATAATCTAAGATAATTGATTCAGAGACTTTGCACGCACAACACATTCCTTCTGTCTTGTCACATTTAAATAACTATATTTATTCTACTTATTGTCATGCCCCTCTGCGCAGTATAAAAGGCTGCTACTCTGTACACATTCACTTCAGTTTTGACTGAAGTGAGTATTAAATAGTTTATCTTATCACTTATCTTTACTATATCTAGCTAACACTTAGTAATAGCTTATAGTGGGGGGCCCTGGGAGTAGCAGGAGCTTTGGTGGCTTAATAACGAGATTAAATTTCATTCAGTCAATGCCGTCCAATACTGTCATGCCGTCGACGGCCGTTTTTTTGACTGGTTTGGACGGCGTTTTCCGTACCCGTACTTGAGCTGGTACGGCACGGGTACGGTGCGCAGCCCTAGACACAACTCTGAAACTTCAGACATCATCTTGTGTGCACAAAGCTGGCTTGGCATGATCCCTGGTGTTGCAATCAAGGGAATTCAGTCACAAGAAAAGCATGGCCATGTTGGGGACTGAACCCAAGACCCCAGACATTCTACGACTGGTGCCCTAATCACTGAGCTACACAGCTTTGGTTATCCAAGGTGGTTTCTGTGTGCTGTATCCTGGGCATAGCCAGTCCACCCATGTATAAATGTGCCATGACTAGGGTTCAGCACTTCTCTTTTATATTGACCCAGGGATGCCAATAAACAGAACAATCACAACTTACTCCCTTCTTCTCTTCTCATCCAAATCCATCTAGCCTTTGCTTTGGCATGTTCTAGGCACACGATGACAGTGCATAAAAGACTAGTACTGGAACCACGACACAATGTCTGAAACAGATCCTTTTGTTCCTGGCAAAGTCTTTGTGAAGGAACTTGTTGAACTTTCCCTGTCAAATCTTCGTGTATATGTGACCACTCGCCTGGAGATTGACTTTGGACCGTCTTCGGTCCTTGAGGCTTGAGGCTTTAACACCTTTCCGCGTGTCTCTTGACGGCCAAAGTGGGACAAAAGAAAGATATCATTGATCATGTGAGTCTGTCGCTCACTCTGACAGAAAGGAGGACAATAATCTTGTTATCGAGACGCTTTCTGAAAGAACGAGTGGTTATAGTCACTCATAGTCTCCAACAGGTTTCGGTGGGTCTTTAGCGAGCTGGAAACTCTGCGCCTCCTCGAAGAGCTGCCGAAATCCTTTGATGAAACATATGATCGCGTGTTAAGGGACATCAATAAGGTAAATCGAGAACATGCACATGTTTTCGTTAAAAAAAAAAACATGGTCCTGTGGACATAATAGCTTCGGTTCCACTCGTGGCCAAGCGGAGTGACGAGCGAAGGTCGAGGACTTCATCATTTGTCAGTACATCGATCAGCAGGGAGCAGGGATTAATCTCTCGGTGATCAAGCCCGAGGGATTGAGTAAGAGTTCACCTGGCCGGGATCCAGTATAGGATCCCCGGTTTGAACCTAGTCATTGCGCTCTGTAAGCTCACTTCTCGGTTAGCTAAAGCCATCCCATCACTGCAAATGGAGATATATCCCGTTATCACTCACCATCCTTGCACAACCCTGCCTGGGTAGGCCTGTTTGCAACCCAAGGTAGAACTACCCCCTGGTGCAACCCGAAGCAGCTCCGCTATACATGGGAGTGCATTTTGATGCAGAGCAGCCTGGAGGAACCACATCAAGGCGGCCCTGTTGATCAGTGGCTACTCGTAAATTCCCAGCACAGACCCAGCCCTCCGGTGCCGTCAGGAGGATGTCCAGAGTGCCTAGGATGACTTGCAGGCACTCTAGCGCGAGTCATCCTAAGCATCCCAGATTTGTAATCTTCCTGATGGCCATCTAGCAATTCCCCATGGACATCTCGAGGTTTCTAGACTAGTTGAGCACAATGCTGGCTTGCGTCACAATTTCAGTTGCTGAAAACACGATTGCGTCAAGCTTGTACTATTATTAGGCGCGACGGTAGATGTGCGGGACAGGACGCTGCACTTGTACGCACTTACTCAGCTCGTGCTTCGAAATACGTACGTGATGGCAGGCTCACGATATGACAATGCTGATGCTTGGTGAACGCAGCTGAGGTTGCGCGCTAAAGAAGTTCAAGCTACAGGAAAAGTGTCCTATGAAGGATTGTAATGTTCCAGTCACCTTGATCCGTTCCCGTCTCAATTCAATCCAACTGCGGAGGCAGCTTAGTTCAAGCAAAAAAAACCCTATGTCTAGGAGGATAAATAGAATCGGGTGCGGGACGTTCCACCTCAACCATCTCACAACCCAAACCACATACCGCATACTAGCAACACATGTCCGGGTACAAGAACTTCGCTGTTGTAGGCGCCGGCAGCACCGGTAGCTTCATTATCCGCCAGCTCCTAAAGGACAAGTCCGCAGGCATTGTTGACAATGTGGTCGTGCTCACTCGCGAGGTTCGGTCGATTAACTCGCTGATTTAGTTAATCTATATGGCTCACTCACTCATCCTTCATCGTCAGGGATCCAAAACCACTGTTGACGGAGACGCTAAATTGATCCCGGTTGACTACTCAAACAAGGTATCCGTCAAGAATGCACTGATCGGCGTGGACGTTGTCATCTCAACTCTCGCCTCGACCGTTCTTCAACTACAAGTGGGACTCGCAGAAGCGGCGAAGGAGGCGGGTGCCAAGCTTTTTGTCCCATCTGAATTCGGAGCAAAAACAGAAGGGGAAACCGAAGGTTTCTTGGGCTTTAAGGCTAGCATTCAAACCCAACTGAAGGCTGTGGGCCTCCCGTATACTCTCTTTTACACTGGAGCATTTGCAGATTTCGTTTGGACATCGTACGCATCATTTTATCCTCCCCCCATTTAATCGTTGGTTTGAAAGTGGACCGGGACAGTTACTTTGGACTCGATATCAAGAGCGGGAAAGCGACCATCGGTGGCGAAGGCAAGAAGCAGAATCCGTTCACCTCCCGAGTCGACATTGCACGATATGTTTCTTATATCCTGACCCATCTGCCAGCTGAACAGCTGAACAATCGTTCCTTTACGATGGTCGGGGACACAAAGGTTTGTGAAGGACGAAAGATCGCATGGATGGCTATTAACGGAGTCTGGAAATAGTCTTTCAATGAGGTATTCAAAGAATACGAAGCAAAGACTGGCAAGAAGCTGGAGGTGACTAATGTACCCGTTTCGGAGCTTGATACGCGATTGGCGGCCAACCCCAGAGACATTTTCGCAATCTTGCACAAGGCGTGGTCGACTGGACCAGACCCTACGAAAGAGAACGACAACTATTTGTATCCTGACTGGAATCCTTCCTCTCTACTTGAGAATATACCGGTGGCATGAAAGACAGGGTTGTATGATACACGTTATGTGAAAGGAACGAATGTGTATAGTCAATAGTCAATAGTCAGTGTTTGACTGAGGCGACTCTAATCTCCTTGCCATGCGAGAAAGTGTGAGGTATACGGTCGAAGAGCGAAGTTTATTATGAATATGATGCTGCGATCGTCGTCGTGGGTCCATCTTGCACGCGTCTGACCTTCGCACCCATCGCAGTGCGAATGGATGTGATGAACCCCATCTAGCGCTGCGACTCTTATCGTCTCTCATTCCCTATCCTCGACCTCGACCTTGTGCTCATCTATGCCCGCGCATAACCCCTGCCCGACAGACCTGATCAGTTCACAACTCATCCCAGAACGCGCTCGTGGGACAAGCACCTTGATCGCAGCTGCGTACTAACTACCCACAGAAATAAATGTAACCCAACCCGACCCGAGGGAAGAGATGCGAGGAAAAGATATTATTATTATTACGACAGGGTCAGCCAGAACCTTTAACGATAACGCAAAACATTTATCTTGATCCGACTTGTCTATCCCTTCCTCCCAGAGAGAAGGAAAGGTGTGTTCAGTGCATGCAGACTTATGAGATGACGAGGACAACAACAAGAATTAGACGATCGAGTGACCCAAAGGAGTGTTTGCCCTTGTGCTTGCATTTCGCGGCAGAGCGCCTCGATCGAATGTAGACTCCATAAGGCCATGAGAAATATCGATGCCTGGATACTGTTGTTGTTGGTTCTGCTGCTGCTGCTGCTTCTGGGGGACCATATCAATGCCGCGGTCGGGTCCTTTTCCAGGAGCTGCTGCGTTTCCACCTGCTCCCAGGTCCACACTCATTACACCATTCTTGCACATACCCGCTCCACCACGAGCACCGACACCTACAGGACCGGATCCCATCTCGTCCCCTATCGCCACGGATGACTGTAGCCATCAGGTAGGAATTCCCACTCCTGGCACGAGCAAATCATGTATTCACGTACTGACTTGCCAGAGAGGGCTGCACCAAGACCGGTGGTAAGCGCGCCGAGCACGACTTGGATCCCGATCGCGACATTGATAGAGTAGCCTGTCATCTTGGCTGCATGCATGATGGATGACGACATGATATATGATCAACTGTACGGCGGAGGATAGGTAATTATACGTACCTCGCTTTGCAGCCTTGTCCCTCTCATCTGAGTGAGTGAGAAAGAGAAACGGCGCTGTTCTCACCTGACGGGTTTCCTTTTCCTCTGGAACGATCCAACTCGTGTCAGGTACCAAATACGAATTATCACCTAACGATCGTAGGCATTGAGCATGCGAACGCGAACGCGAGTGTGGGGGCGGTGCTGGTGGCAGGGAATGAACGCTGTCAGAGATACGACCGAGATATTCAGCGCCGGAAAGCGCAAGCGAGGTTTGCTCCTCGTAGACTCTAGGAGACAATGACCGTCGACGCGGTTCCTAATAGCTCACGCGTTGAAAAGGTGCACGCAGAGTGGGTACGTTGCTGAGGTTGTGTTTGAGTTTCCGATTCCGATTGAACAACCAATGTTGGCTGTGTTGTTGCGACGGTAACAGTAGCTGGCTGTGGGTTGCTGCTCATCTGGCCCTGTTCGTTGTACACGAGATGTTGTCGAGGTCATGGATGAATGAATTCCAATCGACATCGAATAGAATGACTCTACTCGTGACTTGAACACCAACACCAGTACCCTAAGTATACTCCGAGAAGGGGACTAGAGTGTCGCAGGTTGGTGCACCTTTCTTTCCTCTCCATGATGTGACAGAAATGCGGTTCGGGCCATGGAAATGGTATGGTCTTGGGCATAGCACGGTCGCGGTGATATAGTTGGTGCACGTGCACGTGTTTTGAGAAATGCTTGATTGAGTGAGTATGCCTAACGTGATTTCAACCCACTGATCATCCAGAGAATAAATAATAATATAACCATTCTGGTCTCTAGCATGAGTGACAAGACCATGTAGATCTATTATATATCGATATTCATCACCGCTACGACCGACCATACGATACTTTACCACTCTCAAGAGAGACCACAGGGTACATGTTGCTCACAGCCGGACGCTGCGCCTCTTCTACATCCGGAAACGTCCTCGAATATAGTTCCCCAAACTCTTCGGCTCCAACTTTGGGAGACTGATCGACCGACCCTCGCAAAGACGCAACAGCGCAAGCACCACATATCTTTCCGTATCGTACGGGATGTCCTCATCACCCTGAACTTCAAACCGGTCTACCTCAGACGCGAGGTTGCTTTTCGAGATCGATGTTTGCATCTTGTTCATCGTCATCGATACTCGAGTCACATGTACGATACCGGAAAAGAGCGCGATTTGGTTAAAGGCGGATGGAGACGAGTCACAGGGTGTCCAGGATGCTCCCCATCCGTTCACAGTCTCGACGGCGGTGCTGCACCATACGTGACCCTCGAAGAGTGGGTTGTCCGAGAGCACGAGAACCCATTGTGTTGGGAATGCAGGGTGGGAGTAAAAGGCAACACCGATGTGGCATGTAGAAGATTTCTTGCGAGTCATAATTCTGAGTTTCTGAGAGAAGGGGGTCTCTTTTTATCTTTTTCCATTTTTTCAGTTGTATGGTAGTTGTGGATGAAATTGCGGCCAGAATGAAAAACAACGGGTTCGAAAGTGAACAGCCGCAAGTTTAGAGAGGATTTGACTAGCTAGCCGAGAGTCTGACGACGCGTAGGCGCGGTTGTTTGAGATGTCACATATAAGATGAAAGACCAAAGGGAAGAAGTGCGATTCAGTTGTGCAGGAGGATTGTGGCCGACGGCCACCCGGATACGAGCCACGAGCCACCCACAAGCAAGGTTACGTTGAATCGGACAGCCGGACCGTTATTCCCGTTGTGGCTCTGGGTGGTCACACTCCTGTGGCTGTGGATGTGGAAAAATAACATCACATCCCAGTGATTTATCTCCACCTCCACGATACTACTTATTTGACCAATCGTCACTTTGCACAATATTAAATTGCTACAGAGATTGTGGCTAAAATTACAAAGGAAGCGTTTCGACCTCTTGTACCCCTTCGCTTGCTTAATACAACTTGAACCTCTTGATAGCCTGATGATTGCAGCAGCTCGTTGCCCTTGACCATCTATATATTCGCAGGTATAAGAAAACCTTTAATGAACTACCTTTTTTTTTGTTGTTTTTGCCGTCATCCTTCGTACTTTCTATTTAGGCTAGCACGCTCACGAGTAGCGCCATGCGAATCTAGAAACGAGGCAGGTCACCCCCAAAGCATTCTCAGACAGACAAGAAGTCAAGGTCAAAGGGGACTTACGTAAAGTCCATACCGCATCTGGCGGAAGTACACAGCGCGACGCAAATCGAAGTCGACCTCGGGGTCAATTTCTGGACGCGCACGATTAACATACCAAGAAGACGAAAGAAAACGAAAAGGACAAAGAAGATGTGTCGGAGCTTACCGTTGACTCGTGGGAGGGGATGCATGACAATCATATCCTCCTTTGCCCTTGAAAGCGCTGCATGGTCTACCCGGTACACGTCCTTCACCTGTTCCCACTCCTTTTCGTCCGCGAATCGCTCCTTTTGCACGCGCGTGACGTAAAGCACATCCGTTTCCCCAAGCACTTCTTCCAGGCTCTCACACACGTGCACATGTACACCGGCTTTGCGCGCCGCTGAGACGACGTTGGCGGGCATCGCGAGCGAGGCGGGAGAGACAAAGTTAATGCGTACGGAATACAGACAGAGCAGCGTCACAAGTGAATGCACTGTCCGTCCGTTCTTCAAATCACCTACTAGCGTGATCGTGCGCCCGTTGACAGTGCCGAGCTCGGAGCGTATCGTGTACACGTCCAGGAGCGCCTGCGTTGGGTGCTCCCCAATGCCATCTCCAGCATTCAGGATCGGAACAGGAGAATATTTCGCGGCCAGCTGTGCGCTGCCCACATCAGGATGGCGTAGCACCACCGCGTCACCATAGCACGCAAGCGTCCGAATCGTGTCCTGCAGCGTCTCGCCCTTCTGTATGCTACTGCGATCCGCGACAACCGAGACGACGTCCCCACCACAACGCTTCATGGCAGCTTCAAACGAAGCGCTCGTGCGCGTCGACGGCTCATAGAAGAGCGTACAGAGAACCTTCCCTCGGAGGGTGTCGAGTGCCCCGGAACGTTCTACCTGAAGACGCATTTCATGGGCGAGCGAAAAGAGATCATAAATGTCGTGCTGAGTGAACTGCTTCACCGAGAGAATGTGACGGCGGTGGAAAGCCGGGTGCGGGACGAAATGTGTGAGCGTTTGCTGTGAATGCACCGGACCATGCAGAGCAGTCCCAACTCCCACGAGAGTATCTGTCTGCATCGGTTTGGCAGTTGTGGAGGATAGTGCGGGAAACTGAGCGACAGAGAGGCTAGAGACGAGATGTGATGCCGCCAGTTTCTCTGTCGCATGGCTTACGGTGGCTGTCGAGACGTCTTTCCCGCTCGGAGGAGCAACGAACGCACCGTCAAGGAACACCGTCTGGCCGTGCAAGATGACTCGATGCACTGCACCCTTGACCAGTTTACCAGATATCGGAGACCAATAATCTCCACGTTTGGGGAATATGAACGAACGACTGACAACCACTTCGACCTGAGTATGCACCTGCTCAGGCAGCCCAAAGATGCGAATGGGGTTATCATGGAAGCGCTCTTGTATATCTTTCAGTGTAAGCCGCCCCTCAGCAACGGCTGTGAGCAGAAGGGGAAGTGACTCTTCAACACCTGACCAAGGTGATCCCTTTTCCCCTTGTTCTACACTGACATAAAACGGCGGCCCATTGACCGTAAAGGCGTCGACGATATCCAGATTCTGCCATATGAATGCCTGATCCTCCGTTGTCGGAAGCGCCTTCACGTCGGGGCCGAACAGATCCTTTGTGAAGAACAAGGTGTATACGCTGACATCGCACGTGACCTTGAGCTCCTTTGCCTTGCTAAGCTTGATCAGCATGAGGTCATCTTTGTTTTGTACGTCGCTGATGTGCACGCTACGGCTGTTGAGCGACGCGACCAACAACACGGACGCCAGGTCTGCGCCCTTGGCGTTAGTAACGATGGGCTTGTCAGCAGGCCAGGAAGCAAATGAGCGGCCACAACCGACACCTGCGTGGCAACATTGCCAGGAGCGAACGGGATGAAAAGCGACTTGACGTCCGCCTGTAACTCTTCGTCCAAACTCTTAGCATTAGAAGGTGATGCCGTGACGCTGAGCGCGTAGTTCCCATACGCAGAATTGGCGGAGATGTTCGTGCGCGCGTGATCTAGAGTTGCGCGATCGAAGATCTCGTTGCCATACCCGAGCGGGATGATGAGCGACGTTGTGAACCCGGAGCTGAGCGCAGCCTTGGATGACTCCATGATATCGATGCTTCCCGGGATGGCTACGCTCGGCACAAATGCGGCGATGTTGACCAGGCCGGGGAAGACGTGGGTGACATGTGACGTTTTGGCGTCCACCGCCGAGACGTTCAGAGGCATCTTGCGCACGAGCGCTTCCACGAGCAACTTCGCAACCTTCACGTTTGTAATAAGCGGAACCGCAAAGTCGACGGCCATGCGTCGGGTACGATAGCCTTTGCTGGCGTAGCTCGCAGGTCGGCGATAATGGTTCTTTGACGGCAGATTGATATACATGTCGATGAGGTTATTCGCTAGGTGCTGCGTCAAGGAGTATTCCGACTTGACCTCACTGCCACCATCCCCCAGTGTCTCCAGGTACTGAATGAAATGATTGTAAGCTTGGGTCATCAAACAAATCAGGCGATTTAGCAAATCTCCAGCTGACCTTGCAAGAAACGCCATGCTCGCTTAGAAAATCCGACGTTCCCGACGTGGCGAAAATGTTGTACCCAGCAGCCTGTAACTTCTGCACTGACGGCAGGAGCTCGACCTTTTCCTTGAATCCCCCTACCGAAAAGAGGATATTCTTCTTTGGCGGTACGATACCAGTGGAGATGAGTGCTTTAAGGTACGCCTCATATTTATCCCTCCCAAAACAGGCCACCTCGCCCGTCGACGCCATCTCAACGCCAAGCACAGGATCGGCACCTGACAACCTGCTGAAACTGAACTGCGGAACCTTCACGCCAACATAGTCTGTGGGCAAACCCGCGTCCGGGTACGGCTCCACGGGCAAATCGAGCATGACTTTGGTCGCCATCTCGATGGCGTCAATCCCCGTGACTTTAGACACGAATGGGAAGGAGCGTGCCGCGCGGAGGTTACACTCAATCACTTTAATCTCATTATTCTTCGCGATGAACTGAATGTTGAATGGACCCGTCACGTTCAGCGCGTTGCCGATCTTCGCCGTCGCCTCTTCGATCTGACGAACCGTATGTGGGTCGAGATCCTGTGGTGGGTGAATGAGCGTTGCGTCGCCCGAGTGCACACCGGCATTCTCAACGTGCTCTGAGATGTAGTGCATGACCATCTTCCCACCCTTCGCGACTGCGTCCATCTCGATCTCCTTAGCCTGCTCGATGTACTTGGTGATCACCACGGGATGCTCGCGCGACACCTCCGCAGCCTGTTGCAAGTAGTTTGACAGATCGCTTGAAGTAGAGACCACGTTCATCGCTGCGCCGGAGAGCACGTACGACGGGCGCACGAGTACTGGATAGCCAACCGTCTGGCAGAACGCCTCGGCGTCCTCAAAGGATGTGAGCTCCTTCCACTGTGGTTGGTCCACTCCAATCTCATCCAGTAGGCGCGAGAACTTGTACCTGTTCTCCGCGGTATCGATCATCTCTGGCGACGTGCCGTATATTTTGACGTTCTGCCGGTGCAATAGCAACGCGATATTATTTGGTGTCTGTCCGCCCATGGAAAGGATGACACCACGCGAGCGTTCAGTGTCGTAGATATCGAGTATCGTCTCGAGCGCGATGTTCTCAAAGTACAGACGGTCCGCTTCGTCGTAGTCCGTACTCACCGTCTCAGGGTTATAATTCACCATGATGGTAGCCAGGCCCTGATCACGCAGTGTGCGGATCGCGCGCACCGCGCACCAGTCAAACTCGACGGAGGAACCAATGCGGTACACTCCGGAGCCGAGTACCATTACGCCGCGGTCTTGGAAGTCGATGTCGTGCTCGACAGCGTTGTATGAAGTATAGAGGTAATTCGTGAAAGCTGGGAACTCGGCAGCGACGGTGTCGATCTGCTTGACGAACGGGAATATGCCATTTTCTTCGCGCAGCCGGCGAACCGCAAGCTCGTTGGTGCCTAAACAGATGGCCAACTGGCGGTCGGAGAAGCCGAGTTGCTTTGTCTGGCGGAGCAAGTCCGGACTGATGCTCGAGATGTTTAACGCCCTTGAGTCATGTATGAATAAAACACCGGGCCACTACCAGAAGAAAAACCGATGAAAAGTGAAAGAGCGTACGAAAGACGTTGTTCCATGTTGAATATGCCCCGCAACTTCGTCAAGAACCACTTGTCAATATTGGTCATCTGCCAGATCTTGTCCACTGAATATCCACGATGGAAGGCAGTAGAGATAGCAAAAAGCCGCTTATCCGTCGGGTTCACGAGCTCCTCGTCAATATCCTCGACAAAATCATTCTTGATGCCGCGAATCGGCAGACGGGTTCCGGTCAACTCGAGCTACCAGCAAGACGAAAGCACACAGAGACACACAACGCACCTCTGCAAAACCAGCAAACTGATCGTCGATCGCACGAATGGCTTTTTGTATTGTCTCCTCAAAGGTACGGCCGATGCTCATCACCTCGCCAACGCTCTTCATGCTGCTGCTGAGCAGCCGTGACACGCGGCTGAACTTCTTGAGGTCCCAGCGCGGGATCTTAACGACAACATAGTCCAGGCTCGGCTCAAAGCATGCCGATGTAACCTTCGTGACAGAATTTTTAATCTCATTGAGAGGTATGCCGAGCCCGAGCTTAGCCGCGATAAAAGCAAGCGGGTATCCCGTCGCTTTGGACGCGAGAGCAGAAGACCGAGAGAGACGCGCGTTCACCTGTGACGAGGGACCATGCTGATACGTGCATGCCCGAAAATAAAGTTAATTGAACACGCACCTCGATGATGCAGTACTCCCGCGACGTGGGATTGAGCGCATATTGGATGTTGCACTCACCAACAACTCCAAGATGGCGGATGACGTTTATCGCCGTTGTCCGCAGCATGTTATAGTCCACATCCGAAAGTGTCTGCGACGGCGCAACGACAATCGAATCGCCAGTATGGATACCCAAGGGATCAAAGTTCTAGCACCCGAGAGCAGCGACCATCAGCAGCAGCAGCAGCAGCAACGCGTTAGCCACGTCGCACGAGTAAAACCAAGGGCACGGACGGACCTCCATATTACACACAGTGATGCAATTGTCCCGACAATCCCTGACGACCTCGTACTCGATCTCCTTCCACCCCTTCATGCTCTTTTCCACCAGCACCTGGGGACTCGTCGCAAACGCCTTGCTACACAGCGCCTTCAACTGGGTCTCATTCTGCGCAAAGCCAGAGCCGAGTCCGCCGAGCGCATATGCCGCGCGTACGATGACGGGGTACCCAATCTCACCAGCGGCCAAGATAGCCTCATCTGTCGTCGTCGCAGTCGCGCTCTGCGCGCACTTTTCGCCAATCTGCTCCATTGCGGTGGCGAAGAGTTGTCTATCCTCCGTCGCGATTATCGTTTCGATCGGCGTTCCAAGTACCTGCACTCCGAGAGCGGCAAACTCGTCCTTGAGCTTGATGCCCACATTGAGCGCCGTCTGGCCCCCAAATGTGACATAAATCCCATCCGGCTTCTCGTACAGGATGATCTTGCGTACAAACTCGGACGTCACGGGCAAAAAGTAGACCTTGTCGGCGAGTCCCTTCGAGGTCGCAATCGTTGCGATGTTTGGGTTGACGAGGATGGTGTAGATCCCCTCCTCCTTGAGCGCTTTTATCGCTTGTGAACCCGAGTAGTCAAACTCTCCAGCTTGTCCTATAGAGAGACCACCAGAGCCGAGGATGAGGACCTTTTGGACGTTGGGGCGCGGTGCGCGCGCATCATTATCGGCTTTCTTGCCGCCAGGGAAGGATATGGGCGCAAGGAAGCCCATAGAGACACAATCCGCAATATTCTGAATGAATACATCGAAGAGAAACTCGGTATCACGCGGGCCAGGCATCGACTCGGGGTGGAACTGTACCGAGAAGAACGGCTTGCCTTCGCAGTAAATGCCCTCGTTGCTCCCATCGTTCGCGTTTTTGAACAGCTCTTTCCAGCCCGGTGGCAGGGTAGTAGTATCGACCTGGAAACCATGATTTTGAGATGTGATATAGCAACGGCCACTGAGCGCGTCCGTGCACGGTATATTATGCCCTCGGTTGCCAAACTTCATTTTGCTCGTGCGTGCACCGGCCGCCAGAGCGAGTAACTGATGGCCTAAGCATATGCCAAATATTGGCCTGTCCCCCTTTTGCATCGCATGCGCGACGCGATCAATCGTCACCTGCACCATGGTCGGATCCCCGGGCCCATTGGAAAGAAAAAGACCGTCATACGTCTCCTCAGATGGCGCGGTGAAATCATAGTCCCACGGGACGACCTTAATCTCGACGCCACGTGATGTGAAGCACCGAATCTGGTTGTACTTCATGCCCACGTCAACTGCGAGGACGCGCAGTGGTCGGCCAGAGGGGTGCAGTCGTGCGCTGCACGTCGGCGGATATATGCGCGGTTCCTTGGTGGATACGGCTGCGACGAGGTTATCTGTGTTAGGATCACGATATGAAACGCAAATGTAGTCTTCGCGCCATGGTGATGTCGAACTGCCCGAGTTGGGAGGGGATGGTGGGCGCGATGTAGACTGGGACCCTGGGTTGAGTAGCGTGTCCTACCATTAAGAGCCTCAGGTTTTCGGGCGAGGAGCCGGCCGAGCATAGCGCCGTTGGCACGGATGCGTTTTGTGAGCGCGCGTGTGTCGACACCACAAAGCGCGGGTACATCGTTCTCCCGAAGCCACGTACCTAGGGAGGACTGAGCGAGGAAGTGAGAGAAATCTTCCGAATAATAGCCGACAACAAGGCCTGCGATGTGGATACGCGACGACTCGAAGTATGCAGAGAGGCATCAAGGATATCATGGGCGCGGGTGGGCACACCGTAATTACCCACGAGAGGATACGTAAGGATGAGGATCTGACCTCGTAAGAGGGGTCCGTTAGGGATTCTATGTATCCAACCATGCCTGTTTAAGGATTCATTCCTGAGGACAGTAAAAGTAGAGGTGGGTTGGCGCGGTGCGCGCACCTGTCTGGAATACACATTCGCCGGCAACACTTTTTCCTTCTGCACCGAAGCTGATACCGCGAAAAGCAGTGCCGTCGATGAGCTCCAGGACGGCATCTGCGGCATTTTTCGTCTCAGTAGCGTGAAGCTGGAGAGCAGAGATGGGGGACGCGGGAACGCCATTGGAGTATAACTCGGAGAGCGAGAGATGGTAGGGCGGACATTCAAGTTGGAAGAACCTGGGGCAAGGGAAAGAGTAGGCATGTTGCAGGTCGTTTGCCACGATATTCTTTCTTTCTTTCTTTTATTTTTTGCTGCTGAAATCTTCAGTTTCAGTCTTCCCCTTCACCCGGACTGGGGTGAAGAGGAAGAGAAATAAATATAAGTTTCATCATCGATTTTATTTTGACAATTTCTTATTTACTTCTATTTGATCAAAACGACTTATCTTATCGTTAACTTAACTTCATCCTCACCCTCAGCTCACCCTTGCATTGGAGATCAAAAGCGAAAGAAATAAGTATATTCACAGGAATATAAGCAACAAAATATCTGTCATGAATGGTCGTTAATTGTAGCCCGTCGCACGATTTGGCCTCCAAGGAACCAGCTAAGTCCGTCCCGGAGGCCGCTTTCATACAGCAGCAGCGTCTTCTGGTCGCCTATAATTTGTAATTGTTCATATTCATGTTTAGAAGTTTGGGAGCGCAAAAACCACTCACCCGCAACAGATGCAGTCGCATATGCAATCCACGATTCCCGTAAGACACCCGATGATGGCTACGCGTTTTCTATCAGAAAAGGAAGATGTCTGTCTGTGGGGATAAAGCGCACCAGCAATGATGCATTCTAGACAGTCCGCAATGGCGCCGATGATGCCCATGATGCAGTCCCCTATGCAGGAGATCGTACCCGTGAGGCAGGAAACGATGATCCCCATTTTGGGCTCAAGATTTAGTGCCGCCTAGCAACAGCTCGAAATGAGATGTATTTAGGGCGGGGGCGGGCCTTGGGGCTTCAGGATCATATAGGTCTATCCCGTCTAGTCTTTATATAATATAAAAATGTCGCTCCACTCGTCCAAGGAGGTGGTCACGCCGCATTCTCGATGCCAAGTTGTGTCCAAATGAGAGGAGGATCAATTTTTATTTCAAGTTATTTCATGTGATGGTCTTAGGCACCATGAAAGAGACTTCCAAATAAAGGTTGAACCGACATCACCTGACCCTCGCTCAAAGTTCCGGGGTGTGGAGTCTTTAGTCGTAGCGTACACACGTTCACAAGCTACTATCACTACGACGGTCACTCACGGCCCTACGAGCTCTAGCTCTAGCTTAAACTATCAGTGATGTCACCACGCCACATATCGGCAGCGCTCTTAGACGATGATGAAGATTTCCCCATGGTAGGCGTCGCCGCCCCAGGTCCGCCCGCTACGATGATGATGATAATGATGATGATGGCAACGCGGCGGGAGGTCCCATCCCGCTAGACTTAAACTTTGGCGTGGATCATCCGCCCGAGACGCTCCTCCAACAGCTCGTGCGACACTGGCTTAACGAACGGCACGCACCGGACATATTACCCGTTCAAGCCGAGGTCCTCGGCGCTCTCCTCGACCATATCCGCAGACAGGTGCGCAAAAGATTCAAATCGAATGAGACCCTCCATCTCCTACATGTGGCACCCCTCATGGGTGCTTTACCTGACGATTTGTTTTTAATAACAAAAAAAAATATTGGTTCACGTGGGCAGACGGATACCGTACAGGCGTTACGTGGGGATCCTGATACGTCCGAGGCGGAGCACGCCCGAATCATGCTCGTCCAGACCGAAGTAGAACGCGTCAAGTTTGTCGTGCGCTCTTATATACGCACGCGGTTATATAAGGCTCGTATATTCCTCCCTCCCCCTTCCCACTTCCTGTTACCTTTTAGAGACTAAGAAGAGATTGAAGTACAGATCGAAAAGTTTGCGCGGTACATCGTCGCTACATCCGAAGTGCAGGAAAAGTTGTCCCAGGCAGAACTGGACCATGCGAGACGGCGCGCTTTCCCTGTTCCATTTTCTTCCCCGCGCAGTTATTGTGTTAGGCTAACCAACTGCACCGGGTGTTGGGGCTACTCGTTTCACAATAAAACAAAAACACTTACACGACAATGAACGACCTGAAAATCAAGCAGGTTCGCGCAGTTGACCGAAAACCATTTCCAAGCTTCCGTACTGCAGTCTTTACCACCGCATCAACAAGGGCTGGAGGACAACACGCCATTCACGCCACCCATGAGTACGTCCCTTCCCTTTCTCTCCCCCCTCCAGTAGTGCACTATTGTGACTTTCCTTGTGCGTGGACCACAGTATCAGGGCCCGACAAATCACGCGCGGTCTTCGTGCATGCACGAGATGAGTGTCCACCGGTGCGACTTCCCGAGTACGTGCACAAATAGCTCCCTTCCTACTGATCACGAGTTATCGATCGGTCCACGTGCTAACGGAGATAATAGCGGGACGACAATGCAGATGCAGAAGGGCCAGATTGTGCTTACGCCATATGCGGTGGTCGAACAGCTTCTCGCCATGGGCAGTGTCGAGCTCATCTAAACGACACTCTGGGCTTGACTAGCTCACGCTTAGCCCACCAAACGCTGGAGCCTTTTGCACCTCTCCAACTTGCAGTCTGTATAAAAAGAAAGTGATAGTCCGTTCTGTGGCCACTATCATACAATCGCACACTTCTCCCGAAAAAAAAAAGAAAAGAAAATACCAAAACCCATTACAACTCACGCCTCGTGCCGTCTGGTCATCGATACCCGCCGCTCTCATCATCCAGATCCCAATTTTCGTCCCGCCGATTTGGCGGTGCGATATCGTGCATCACTTCATCTCTATCGCCATCCATGGCGGCACTGCTGTCTGCTGCCTCGCGAATCTCCTCCTTCTTTCTTCGTCTCCGCTTCTTTGTCGGCACAGTGCTGCTACCGTCCTCGTCACCGTCATCGGCACTAATAGCAGCGGCCTTCTTGCCCTTGCGGCGGGAGGTTGACGCGGGCTCATTATCACCTGGTACGTTGAGTGGGATGGTACCACCGGCAGATGGGTCAGGTACCCCTTCGACGAGCTCCTTGAGAAAATCAAGCATCTCGGTTGTCTCAATTGCGTGTTTCCTTATATAAGAGTGGGGAGTGGGATACGGCGTGTGTGTATGCATGTGGTAATATAGATTGTGATGTGAGAAAAACAAAAAGAAGAGAGAGGGACACACAAGTGATACGCTTCAACTTTCTTGAACCACGCGCAGCTGTGACGCGAGAAGCCTCGTCGACAACCAGCTGTAAGAAAAGCTCGAGCGCTTTCGCTGTGTTGGTGTTGGTGTCAAAGATGTGTTAAGGACCTGTTGGGGGCATGCGCACGAGAATAACATACAGATGACGATCGGCGTTGCTTGTGCGACCTTGCCAACTTCTTCATCCTTCTGCATAATCTTTTTGATGCGGGCCTAGGAATATTTTTATGGAGCAAAAGGGAAGAATAGTGAAAGATGTTCAAAGCACGCGTTAGGCTTGATCAGAAACGATTTATTAAGGGCGAAAAAAGGCGTACAACAGGAAACTTCGTCGTCTTATTTCTATTCTTCATGATGAACGTATGCGAGTATTAAGTTTGGACGTCGTGTACGTTGACGCGTTTGATGGGGGGAGATGGAACGGGGGAACGGATTATCGGAAGTTGAGAGTTGTTATTTATGCCGTGCCCGTGCCGCGTGATCTGGGGTTAGGGTTATCCCTCAGTTCTCGGTTCTGTTCCATATTACATTACAACAACCCCAAGCTACGAGGAGCTGGAACTTGGAACTAAACCACAAAGAAACATCAAGAGCCAGACAAAAAAAAAAAGATGTCCTTCTCGCTCTCTCACCCAGTCAACACCGCTTTGCTACTTTACGTTCTCTACCTCCTTCAACGTATCATCCTCCCTTCGACCGCCATCCCTCGCAAGGCCCCAACCGAATTCAAAGCCAGTTACTCGTGGATGCCGCGCGCTCACGCACCCGCGTTGCTATTTACGACGTATACTCCACAGACTTTAACCAAATTTAGTGGAAGTGACGGCGGAAGGATCCTACTCGCCATCGCCGGAACTGTGTTTGACGTCACCGCAGGTAGGGGGTTCTATGGACCTGGTGAGTGCAAGGAGCAACTTTTGTTGCCTCCCTCCCCCCCCTCCCCTCTCCCTTTCGCTGATCTAGTCATTTTTTCAAGAGGGCATGTATGGTAATTTTGCGGGGAGGGATGCGTCTCGGGGTATGGCGAAACAATCTTTCGATCTCGGTGCGTGTCTTTTTCTTTCGATTCAACGGTTTGTCCATCTCACTGGATTCTCCCCAAAACCTTCCTACAGATATGTTAACCCCGATCGATCAACCACTAGACAAGCTCGAAGATCTCACTCCCGACGAAATGTTCGTAACAACCCCCCCTTTCCCTCCTAATCCTTCCTCTTTCCTCCTTTATCTTTCTCTCGTGGTCAAACAATGACGCTGATGAGACGTTTTCTCACACGCACGCACACATTTTCATTTTTTCTTTCTTTTAGTGAGAACATGAAAGGCTGGATAGAACACTTCACGAACAAGTATATCATATGTGGACGGCTCGTCGAAAATGATGCCGCCACTCTTTGAGAAGGAAAAGATGATGATACGAGCAATATGGCCCTGAGTGCATCTGCGCATTTGTAATGTAGGATTCTGCTTGTTTCTGGTAGGTAGTCATGCGTATGCGTAGTAGGGCTCGACAGTTGAATTAGAATTTGTTCGCTTTTCCTTTTCGCTTCTCACTATTTTCTTTTTTCATAAAAAGTATTATGAAGCGGTTCCGGCATTATTCGTATTCGGAAACCGTCCGCTACCCCTTGAAGCGTAGTAGCGTCACTACCACCCGGTTATAGGTTGTCTTTCTACTAGACCCGATTGGACACCAGGTTGGTTAAACAGAACGATAATTATGGAGAATAGCCGCCGCTTAGGAGTCGCAGTGTACAACGCACAAAATTATTTTATCTGTAAATTGCACAACCTTACCATCCCTCCGCATCCAAGCAAGGGGCCTTAATAGCCGTCGTGGCCAGGAACGACGCCAGCCGCAGGCCCACCTTTCCCGAACATCCGTCTCAGATCGTCTACGAGCGCCTCTGGCTTTTCATACGCCGCAAAGTGCCCGCCCGCAGCGTGCTCCGACTCGAACACGACATTCGACTCTGCGCGAAGAAACCTATGGATGTGTTCTCCGTTTAGAACAACCATTGTACAAAAAAATGGGACAAAAAAAAATAAATAAAATGAAAATGAGATAGGATACTGACGCTTTAGGCGAATTGCCAATTTCCTTTGGGAAGAAGGATACGCCGACGGGTATCGGTGGCATTTTGCGCGCCGCCGCGCTTTGACTTGCTGCTCCTCTCAATTCCAGATATATCCTCACCGATGCTGCCGGTCCAGCGCGTGAGAACCAATAGATGGATATCCAAGTCAAAACTATAATTAAGGAACACCCCCACGTGTCAGAAGTAATGAAAAGGGAACAAAATTGTCTGGCTGCTGCCAGACGCAACATACTTTCTTCGTCCGTCCAGGGGTAAGAGTCTGTCCATTGGACAAGTTTGTCGTATATCCACGCGAGTAACCCAACTGGCGAATCTGCGAGGCTGTGCCCCAACGTTTGCGGACGGGTCGCTTGCAGAACGAAATACCCGTGGCCAACCGTCTCGAACTTCTTACGGATCGCCGAGTCTTGGAGCTCGCGCGGTGAATATGGAGTGATGAGGTGTTTGATGTACTGTATCGGGTTGTTCCAGAAGGAGATCGGACCGGCACTGGTGCAAGTGAGCAGTAGTACAAATACAGTATATATATACGAGGTGAGATAACCCAGTGGAACGGGATCTAGAACACACCCTTACCGAGCAAAGTTAGTATGCAACGCCTTGACGTGCTTAGGGGCATGCTCAAATGCTAAGACACGTGTCAACTAGGTACGTCGTCGAATTAGCGTGATTTCCGCCAGAGTAAGAGGAAGCAAAAGAAAAAAACACTCACATAACGGCCCCAATCGCCACCTTGAGTCACATATTCAGAGTATCCGAGAGAAAGCATTAGCTTGTTCAATAGCTTGTGATTTAAATTTTCCATGTAAGCACGGGAAGGCGTAAGGCGTAAGGCGACGGTGCCCCAAAACCTACCTCCGTGTACTGCTTTTCACGAAACCCCCGATTGGAAGCCCCCTGAGACCATGCGAATCCCGGAAGACTGGGCGCTACGACGTGAAAAGATGGATGTCCAGGCTCATTCGCCGTCAGCAATGGCAATATCTTTGTCACTTCGATGATGCTACCAGGCCCTTAGTGAACATCCACGGATTTGTCAGCCTAACAACGCCAGGAGATCGAGGGCGGGATATTAATAAACGTACAGCCGTGCACAAAAAGTAATGGGATCGCGCCATCTACCTCACTTCTCTTGTGTACATAATGGACGTTCAAGACTCCGAACCCTTCAACCTCGATGTCACGGGTAAACATCGGGAGTTTGTTGAGCTCGCGTTCGTGCGCGCGCCAGTCGTAGTCGCCCTTCCACTTCTCGACCAGGCGCTTCAAGTCAGAGAGAGGGACGCCGTAATCCCAACCGGCGTTGTCGAGCTCATCGGGGAAGCGGGTGTCAGCCAGTTTGCGTTGAAGGAGTTCGATCTCATCATCCGGCACGGTGATTTGGAATGGACTCTCGGAGGACATAGTTGAAGCCGTCACGCAGTAAAACACAAGAGTGGACAAATGGGATATAAGCAGCAAGTAGGTGGGTGGGTGGAACGATATGGTTTACGGGAAGTTACTGCCAGGAGGAAGAGTCGCCCTTGGGGGCTCCTGTAAAGCAGTTTTATATGCGTTTCGTGTGGGAATAAATAAGCGAAAGAACCAATATTGATGGTGACAATCCCATCCGAGTCCGAGTCCGAGTCAGATCGAAATTATATATTTGATAGGGAAGACAAGAGAAAATTGCATCAACGGGGAGGAGCACCAAACTAGCAGAAACCCACACAGGTCAAACACGTTAGACTCTACAGTGAGATGTAATCTGAATGCGTCAGAGTTGAACAGCAAAGGTGAGCAGGGCTGAGCAGGGGGGAGGACGGACGATGGCAAATTTGGTCACATCACAGACAGGAAGGTAACATTGGAGAAAATAACTCGTACAGATTTGCTTTCCCCAACATCAATGAGGTACCTGCCACACAAGTTAAAAGAATGTGATTAGCAGGTCTACGAGAGTAAAGTGTCGTGGTTGACGATCCTGCTCTGTTCGTCAAGCAAGATGAGATGTTTAGGACGCGGATGGATCGAGGTGGGCCGGACCGGATCAGAGATGACCGGGTTGCCGGTGCGTGCTGACCATGGCACAGTACTTAAGGACGATTTTCTCTGTGTTTATTTGTGTGTTTTTTTACTTCGGTTTTGACCATTCATAACCGAAGTGTATCTTTGCCTCGCGTGTAGCTGTGTAGCTGACATTATCCCTGGGTAAAGGCTAATTAAATAGGTAACGACCGGATTTGTTGAGAACTGGATGGCTTCTTTTACGCATATGCATAAAATATAATATCATGTTCATGTAAGTTTCACCTCACTTCGGTTTTTGACTACAGACCACACAAAATTGGTTATCTATATTTAGTAGCTTATCCGTCAATAATCCACTTATCCGCGCTACCTCCATCACACTGCTCATCCAGGCGCAAAGCTCTCAAAAATGGGGCAGGAATGGATAGCTACCAATGGTTAATTATTTCCATGTGCAACGGACAGAAAAAACAAGGGTGTGTGTTAGGGAGATGCCTTGACGGAACAGAGAATGGGATTAGAATCATGCTAGGTGAGGAATCATTTGGCTTTTCGAGAGGCAGGAAAGCTCTGAGACGAGAATGAAGACAAGAGACTGCCACCGTAACTGGGAGAGAGCCAACGACCAGAGAATGTGGAGGATTATCAAAATTAAACAAGTCGTATTAAACGTGCAAAGTGACGGTCAAATTAGTATCGTGGAGGTGGATGTCCACATCCACAAGCAGAGCCACAAGGGGGACAACGGTCCGGCTGTCCGGTTAAGCTGTGGCCTGTAGCCTGTGGCTGCGTGGCTCGTATCCGGGTCGGTCACACTCCCTCTCTCTGCACAACGAAATCGCACTTGGTCTTTCATCTTATGGGTGACATCTCAAAACAACCGCGCCTACGCGTCGTCAGACTCTCGGCTAGCTAGTCAAATCCTCTCTAAACTTGCGGCTGTTCCTTTCGAACCCGTTGTTTTTCATTCTGGCCGCAATTCCTATCCACAACTACCATACAACTGAAAAAATGGAAAAAGATAAAAAGAGACCCCCTTCTCTCAGAAACTCAGAATTATGACTCGCAAGAAATCTTCTACATGCCACATCGGTGTTGCCTTTTACTCCCACCCTGCATTCCCAACACAATGGGTTCTCGTGCTCTCGGACAACCCACTCTTCGAGGGTCACGTATGGTGCAGCACCGCAGTCGAGACTGTGAACGGATGGGGAGCATCCTGGACACCCTGTGACTCGTCTCCATCCGCCTTTAACCAAATCGCGCTCTTTTCCGGTATCGTACATGTGACTCGAGTGTCGATGACGATGAACAAGATGCAGACATCGATCTCGAAAAGCAACCTCGCGTCTGAGGTAGACCGGTTTGAAGTTCAGGGTGATGAGGACATCCCGTACGATACGGAAAGATATGTGGTGCTTGCGCTGTTGCGTCTTTGCGAGGGTCGGTCGATCAGTCTCCCAAAGTTGGAGCCGAAGAGTTTGGGGAACTATATTCGAGGACGGTTTCCGGATGTAGAAGAGGCGCAGCGTCCGGCTGTGAGCAACATGTACCCTGTGGTCTCTCTTGAGAGTGGTAAAGTATCGTATGGTCGGTCGTAGCGGTGATGAATATCGATATATAATAGATCTACATGGTCTTTGTTACTCATGCTAGAGACCTTATATTATTATTTATTCTCTGGATGATCAGTGGGTTGAAATCACGTTAGCATACTCACTCAATCAAGCATTTCTCAGGAACGACGAATGTAATCACGTGCACGTGCACCAACTATATCACCGCGACCGGCTATACTGTGGTCAAGGCCATCCCATTTCCATGGCCCGAACCGCATTTCTGTCCCACCATGGAGAGGAAAAAAGGTGCACCAACTTGCGACACTCTAGTCCCTTTCTCGGAGTATACTTAGGGTACTGGTGCTGGTGTTCAAGTCACGAGTAGAGTCATTCTATTCGATGTCGATTGGAATTCATTCATCCATGACCTCGACAACATCTCGTGTACAACGACAAGCACAGGCCCAGATGAGCAACAACCCACAGCAAGCTACTGTTACCGTCGCAACAACACAGCCAACATTGGTTGTTCAATCGGAATCGGAAACTCAAACGCAACCTCAGCAAGTACTCGACGTACCCACTCTGCGTGCACCTTCTCAACGCGTGAGCTATCATGAACCGCATCGACGGTCATTGTCTCCTAGAGCCTACGAGGAACAAACTTCGCTTGCGCTGTCCGGCGCTGAAAATCTCGGTCGTATCTCTGACAGCGTTCATTCCCTGCCACCAGCACCACCCCCGCACTCGCGTTCGCGTGCTCGACACCTACGATCGTTGGGTGATGATTCGTATTTGGTACCTGACACGAGTTGGATCGTGCCAGAGGAAAAGGAAACCCGTCAGGTAAGAACGGCACCGTTTCTCTTTCTCACCCACACACTCTCTTTTGGCGCATATATGCGCGTTGTTTTCTCTATAATAGAAACGCGAAATGACGATCAGCGAGAGGCTTCAGCCGACGATCGACGCTGCCACAGATGAGAGGGACAAGGCTGCAAAGCGAGGTACGTATAATTACCTATCCTCCGCCGTACAGTTGATCATATATCATGTCGTCATCCATGCATGCAGCCAAGATGACAGGCTACTCTATCAATGTCGCGATCGGGATCCAAGTCGTGCTCGGCGCGCTTACCACCGGTCTCGGTGCAGCCCTCTCTGGCAAGTCAGTACGTGAATACATACATGATTTGCTCGTGCCAGAAGTGGGAATTTCTACCTGACGGCTACAGTCATCTGTGGCGATATCTGTCCTCGGCGGCGCGTCGACTATCGCGGCATCATACCTGGCCCGTACGCGGGGTACAAACGAACCCGAGTTGTCGCTTTTGCGGGCCAAGTCCCTGAACCAGTTCTTGCGAGAAGTACACGCGTTCAAACTGGACCACGGACACAAAGTGGGCCATGCACTCGACGAGCGTATCGAGGGGTTCCGGCTTGGTCTCGAGGGGATGCTTGGGAACCCGGCTGGGAGCGTGGCGATAGGGGAGGACATGGGATCCGGTCCTGTAGGTGTCGGTGCTCGTGGTGGAGCGGGTATGGGCAAGAATGGTGTAATGAGTGTGGGGATGGGAGCAGGTGGAAACGCAGCAGCTCCTGGAAAAGGACCCGACCGCGGCATTGATATGGTCCCCCAGAAGCAGCAGCAGCAGCAGAACCAACAACAACAGTATCCAGGCATCGATATTTCTCATGGCCTTATGGAGTCTACATTCGATCGAGGCGCTCCGCCGCGAAATGCAAGCACAAGGGCAAACACTCCTTTGGGTCACTCGATCGTCTAATTCTTGTTGTTGTCCTCGTCATCTCATAAGTCTGCATGCACTGAACACACGTTTCCTTCTCTCCGGGAGGAAGGGATAGACAAGTCGGATCAAGATAAATGTTTTGCATTGTCATTGAAGGTTCTGGCTGACCCTGTCGTAATAATAATAATAACAATTTCTTTTCCTCGCGTCTCTTCCCTCGCGTTGGGTTGGGTTGCATTTATTTCTGTGGGTAGTTAGTACGCAGCTGCGATCAAGGTGCTTGTCCGCCACGAGCGCGTTCTGGGATGAGTTGTGAACTGATCAGGTCAGTCTCATATGATCCTCAGAAAATAATACAGGGGCAGGGGTTATGCGCGGGCATAGGGAATGAGAGACGTTAAGAATCGCAGCGCTGGATGGGGCTCATCACATCCGTTCGCATTGCGATGAGTGCGAAGGTCAGACGCGTGCAAGATGGATGCAACGACGATCGCAGCATCGTATTCACAATAAACTTCGCTCTTCGACCGTATACCTCACACTTTGTCGCATGGCCAGCTCAAGATCAAGAGAAGATTAGAGTCGCATGCGTCTCAATCAAACACTGACTATTGACTATTGACTATGCACATTCACATTCATTCGTGTATCATACAACCGTGTCTTTCATGCGACCGGTATATTGTCAAGTAGAGACGACGGATTCCAGCCAGGATACAAGTGGTTGTCGTTCTCTTTCTTCGGCTCTGGTCCCGTCGACCACGCCTTGTGCAAGATCGCGAAAATGTCTCTGGGGTTGGCCGCCAATCGCGTATCAAGCTCCGAAACGGGTACATTAGTCACCTCCAACTTCTTGCCAGTCTTTGCTTCATATTCTCTGAATACCTCATTGAACGACTATTTCCAGACTCCGTTAGTAGCCATCCATGCGATCTTTCTTTGTGAACAAACCTTTGTGTCCCCGACCAAGGTAAACGAACGATAGTTCAGCTGTTCAGCTGGCAGATGGGTCAGGATATAAGAAACATATCGCGCAATGTCGACTCGGGAGGTGAACACATTCTGCTTTTTGCCTTCGCCACCGATGGTCGCTTTCCCGCTCTTGATATCGAGTCCAAAGTAACTGTCCCGGTCCACTTTCAATCCAACGATTAAATGGTGGGGGGATAAAATGATGCGTACGATGTCCAAATGAAATCTGCGAATCCTCCAGTGTAAAACAGGGTATACGGGAGGCCCACAGCCTTCAGTTGGGTTTGAATGCTAGCCTTAAAGCCCAAGAAACCTTCGGTTTCCCCTTCTGTTTGTGCTCCAAATTCAGATGGGACGAAAAGCTTGGCACCCGCCTCCTTCGCGGCTTCTGCGAGTCCCACTTGTAGGTGAAGAACGGTCGAGGCGAGCGTTGAAATGACAACGTCCACGCCGACTAGTGCGTTCTTGACGGATACCTTGTTTGAGTAGTCAACCGGGATCAATTTGGCGTCTCCGTCAACAGTGGTTTTGGATCCCTGACGATGAAGGATGAGTGAGTGAGCCATATAGATTAACTAAATGAGCCAGGTAATCGACCGAACCTCGCGAGTGAGCACGACGACATTGTCAACAATGCCTGCAGACTTGTCCTTCAAGAGCTGGCGGATAATGAAGCTACCGGTGCTGCCAGCGCCTACAACAGCGAAATTCTTGTACCCGGACATGTTTTAGAATGCGGTTTGGGTTGTGAGATGGTTAAGGTCGAACGTCCCGCACCCGATTCTATTTATCCTCCCAGACATAGGGGTTTTTTGCTTGAACTAAGCTGCCTCCGCAGTTGGATTGAATTGAGACGGGAACGGATCAAGGTGACTGGAACATTACAATCCTTCATAGGACACTTTTCCTGTAACTTACACTTCTTTACCACGCGCAATATCATTAGTTTTCTAACCTCAGCTGCGTTCATCAAGCATCAACATTGTCATATCGTGAGCCTGCCATCGCGTACGTATTTCGAAGCACGAGCTGAGTAAGTGCGTACAAGTGCAGCGTCCTGTCCCGCACATCTACCATCGCGCCTTGCCCCATCAATAATAGTACAAGCTTGACGCAATCATGTCTTCAGCAACTGAAATTATGACGCAAGCCAGCATTGTGCTCGACTAGTCTAGAAACCTCGAGATTTCCATGGAGCATTGCAATTGGCCATCAGGAAGATTACAAATTTAGGATGCTTAGGATGACTAGCGCTAGAGTGCCTGCAGGTCATCCTAGGCACTCGAGACATCCTCCTGATGGCACTGGAGGGCTGTGTCTATGCTGGGAATTTACGAGTAGCCACTGATCAACAGGGCCGCCTTGATGTGGTTCCTCCAGGCTGCTCTGCATCAAAATGCACTCCCATGTATAGCGGAGCTGCTTCGGGTTGCACCAGGGGTAGTTCTACCTTGGGTTGTTGGGTTGCAAACAGGCCTACCCAGGCAGGGTTGTGCAAGGATGGTGAGTGATAACGGGATATATCTCCATTTGCAGTGATGGCTTTAACTAACCGAGAAGTGAGCTTACAGAGCGCAATGACTAGGTTCAAACCGGGGATCCTATACTGTGGATCCCAACTCTTACTCAATCCCTCGGGCTTGATCACCGAGAGATTAAACCCTGATGATCGATGTACTGACAAACAAATGATGAAATCTTCGACCTTCGCTCGTCACTCCGCTTGGCCACGAGTGGAACCGAAGCTATTATGTCCACAGGACCAAGTTTTTTTTAAGGAAAACACGTGCATGTTCTCGATTTACCTTATTGATGTCCCTTAACGCGATCATATGTCTCATCAAAGGATTTCGGCAGCTCTTCGAGGGGGCGTAGAGTTTCCAGCTGGCAAAAGACCCCCCATCGAAACCTGTTGGAGACTACGAGTGACTGACTATAACCATTCGCTCTTTTCAGAATGCATCTCGATAACAAGATTATTGTCCTCCGTTTGGTCAGAGTGAGCGACAGTGCTCACATGATCAACGATATCTTTCTTTTGTCCCACTTTGACCGTCAAGAGACACGCAGAAAGGTGTTAAAGCCTCAAGCGTCAAGGACCAAAGACGGTCCAAATGTCAATCTCCAGGCGAGTAGTCACACATACACGAAGATTTAGCAGGGAAAGTTCAACAAGCTCCTTCACGAGGTCAAGAACCTGCTGTTCCCGTGGATGGCAAGCCCCACCCCCAGCAGCCCAAAGAAAACCGACCTCCAATGGGCTAAAGCTGCCCAGACCCCTTGCACAAGTTAAAATCCCATACTCCTTTTTCAATATCCCCCCATGTAGTCCACCTCAGCTTTTTAGCCGTCAGTGACCCTGAGGTGCTCAGGTATCCTGGCATCCTCCTTGAGATTACCCCTTTTCAGTTCTTAAGCACTCCGTTGACTGGTCACAAAGACTACATACATCAACTGTACATGCCTCACGGCTCACGTAGTATATAAATAGATTAAATAAATAAAAAACCTGTGGCTTGTTCTTCTATTTACGAATTTGGCACAAGTGCCCAAACACGTACAAAATCGTGTGTCCTAAAAGGGCCTTGAGGGTGGACCCACCTGGAACCAGGCAGGTAGGAGTCAGGAGACCGGACCTAGGAAGGAAGATAGGGTTCTCCTGCCAAGAGCATCATGGCAGGTCATGGAGTGATTCTTCGGTGACCCCAGTGATATGAGACCACCTAACATTAGGGTGGGAGGGGTGGGCACAGGCTTATCAGAGGCTGATGGGAAGCAACTGAGGGCCTCAGTCAGGAGGGGCTGGGTTGTAATGTCAGCACCAGCTGTGAGCACCAAGTTGCCTTTAGAAGTCCACCGAGCGGCAGATAAATGCACTTGATGACCAGCTGAGGTTAGAACAGAGTTGAGGTGCTCAACAATCTCCTAAGTAAACTTTTTTATGGCCAGAGGGGGTTGAGGGGCACCTCAGGTTGAGGGGGAGGAGATGACAACAGAAGACCGTTTCACATTCTTGAGTATTGATGCAAAGGAGGAAAGAGCAGCATGATGGATCGCAGGAGGGGGGAGGGGGAGGGCATTTGAGGGGTGAGAAGGGTTAGGGTTGGGGTTCGCGTGCACTGGCTTGGAGCCGGCTGAGGGCTTGACAACTTTTGCTGCAAGAGACTTCATCTCCTTGGAAAGTACTGCCAGGGAACTATCAAGGAGGACTTGAGGAGCTTAAGCTCTTCAGTGAGGGGGGGCCAGGAGGGGAGGCAGTGGAGAGGCCAAGACTGGGGAGGATTCTGTCCAGTTCAAGGAGTTGAGCAATGGTTTGCCCTTCAGCTTCAGGTTATGTCGTGCTGAGGAATTTAGTCAGGAAGTATTGGCATTGGGCAAGGATTCCATTTGAATCCTTCGGGAGGCCATGACTGGAAAAGACCAGGTGTCGGGATGTGGTGCAAGAAATGAATTCGTCGAGTCCATCAATGATAATTTAAATTTGGACTTTTCCAGAGCATCTCTTTCAGGCATTGTGTCATGCTTCCAGTACTAGTCATTTGTGCACCGTCATCGTGTGCCTGATACAATGAGAAGAACATGTCAAAGCAAAGGCTAGATAGAGAAGAAAGTTGGATAAGAAGAGAAGAAGGGAGTAAGTTGTGGTGTTCTGTTTATCGGCATCCTGGAAGTCAATATAAAAACAAGCCAGGGACGCCAACCTAGCCGCGCAAGATGATGTCTTAGAGAATTTCAGAGCTGTGTGCATACAAATCAGTTTCTCGAGGTGGAAACAGCCGAAAAGTGTCAAAGCAGAGTATCCTCTTCCCCGAGCCCGCTACGACAGCAAGAGGCCAATCAGGGGGTGTCGAACGGTATAGAGTAAGAACAGTATACGTTTTCCATGAATCCACATCCACAAGAGAGAACCTGTCGACTTCCACTTGTCGAAGATACGATACTACCTAAACCACAATATTGTTTCCTTGTAGTGCGCATTGCATGCGATGTCGTGATTCTTGGATGGATCCGGCGGAGAGAGCCAACTCTGGGCTTCCTGAGAGGTATTTTAGCCTCAAGAACCAGGTGCCAGTGAACCAGGTGCGATAGGGATAAGAAACCACAAGCGCTTCACTCTTTAAGGTGCCAAGTACTTGTCTGCAAGAGAACCCTAGGAAACGTTGTGGGCACACCCCACCTAGAGGATGCAATAACTCTGTGGTTAGCATGTTGACAACGTCGAGTATAAGCATGTGCGCGGAGGGTGTACTTACACTTAATTAGAGTGAAAGAGCGAAGATGGCGTTGGATTGAACAGTGTGAACAGTGTGAGTAGGTAGAAGGGAGATGCACTCGACCAGGTAGCGGGGCAAGCTGGGCAAGAAGGTAGGATTCTTCCCGTTCGGTCAGGTCGAAGCATTGACTGGGTAAAGAAGAGGCTGGCTTCGTCCATCCCCACCCAGCTGAAACACCATTTGTAGTCTCCTGCTCGATCCACAACACGTCGCACGTACGCCTCGCCTCTATGAATTACCTTACTAGTTTCCTCTCATCTCAACACAGTCGCGCTGCGCTCCCACCAAGGCAGATGGAATGAGAGTGGCGGCGGGATGAGATAGGTATTTTACCGGTAATGGGAGAGAGCGAATGGAATTCTGAGCTTGCAGGGGCATTACCTCCTAGTCAGATTATTACGTTTGAGGCGACGCTCAACTCTCGACCAGCCTTCCCTACCTGCCAATAGCATTCTAAGGAGCAAACAGGAAAGAAAGGAACAGTGCCGATGCTGCGAATAGACTCCTATTGATCTGCCTTCTCGAGCTGTAGCTGAAAGTTGCTGCTGAAAGAGAGCCCCAAGGGCATCGTGACGGCGATGGCTGACAAAGTGTGTTGAGGTCGACACTACTTATTCTCTGCCGCTGCCGCCAGGTACTCACTCACGCCTGCTTAACTGACACACCCTTCGAGCTCTCTTTTCCCACCAATCACTGTAACCGTCACTGAATGATGAGCTCTACATATCCAATCATCGACTCGCGTCCAGTGCATCCTCACATTCAAACAACATGCTCAACTTGTCATTTCCAGCTCGAATTCCCTTTGCCCAGCCCCGCACCTAAGCCTGCTACCATGCTTACCGTGCGTTGCTGTAACTGTAGACAGACATTTTCGCATACTTTTTATCCGAATCAAGTTCCCACAAGCATGCTTAATAGTGTGGGGTCATCGTCACAAGGGCAGGCACCCACACCGCCACCACGGAAGGGGAGGAAGATTGGCACTCAAGAACGTCCACTCGAAACGGGATATTACGAACTCCTTGGTGTACCAGTCGACGCAACCACAGATGATATCAAGAAAGCATATCGTGCATCTTTTTTTAATTTTAATATGTTTACTATGAAATAACCGACTTATCGGGTCGCGCGCAGGCCGCCTGGCGATCAAGTACCACCCCGACAAAAACCGCGACGATCCCAACGCAGAGGAGCGCTTCAAGGCCATCGCCATCGCTTACCAGACGCTCTCCGATCCCCAACTCCGGCACAAGTACAACGAATTCGGGTCCAAGGAGAGTGCCCCCGAGGGTGGTTTTATCGATCCTGAAGAGGTGTTCGGCGCGATCTTTGGTGGAGAACGCTTCTTGCCACTCATCGGGCAGCTATCCCTCGCCCGTGATATGAAGACCGCTCTCCAGGAGGCGGATGAGGCAGATAGTGAAGGCACTGCGGTGGTCGCGCGCGATGCGAAGGGCCGCGAAATCCTCAGCCCCGAGGAGAAGGCAAAGAGAGAGGAGAAGGCGCGCAAAGTGGCTGCGGAGGTGGGCCTGCACCGCAATCGTTGTGCTCCTACTGTTGACTAGGCGGCATCGTGTAGAAAGCGGCGGCGAGGGAGGAGCGAGTGCAGAAGCTCGTTGAAAATCTGCAGCACAAGCTCGGCATCTTCACTGAGAACGCCACTGGCCCGAACGACCCTGAAGTAATTCAGTCCTGGGGGACAATATCCTCGCTTGAGGCAGAGTGCGTCCTTATCATGCTTCCAGGCTTTATCCTTGCTGACGTTCTTGTGGCTTTTCTCGCCTTCCCTACAGGGAATTAAAGGGGAATCATACGGCGTGGAGCTATTGCATGCCATTGGATTCGTCTACACTGCCAAAGCCAAGCAGTTCCTTGCGACCAGCCAGAGCTTCCTTGGGGTTGGCGGTTGGTTACACAACGTACAGGGCAAGTATCACGTGTTTTCCGAGACGTACGTCATTTTTTTAATGCATGACCCCCCCTGAATTGAATATCGAATTTTCTTTTTTTTTGCCAGAGTGTCGACCCTACGCTCAGCAATCGAACTCAAGGCCGTTTTCGACCAGATTCAGCAGGCTGAACAATCCGGTACCTTGAGCCCTGAAGAGAAGAAACGGCTGGAGGAACAGGCCGCCGAAAAGGGCCTCCACGCACTTTTCAAGGTCCGTTCCTCCCCCCTCCCATCTCCTTTCTTTCACTTTCATACACGTCGTTGGGGGACGCCTTCGTTAATCGCCCGTTTCAGGGTGCGAAGCTTGAGATCGACTCGGTCCTTCGGGAGACGTGCGATCGGGTGCTGAATGATCCGTCGATATCACGCGACAAGGCGGTCTTGCGCGCCGTCGCTCTGCAAATACTCGGGAACGCGTTCACCGCCGTGCGGAACGAGAAGACGAAGCCCGCGAGGAGAGTGAATATGTGCGAGTAGAAACGAAGAGCAGCCGAGACCGTGCACAATCACGTGCCGCCCCAGGGCAATGATGGCCCCTTATCGCCCACCCATGCTCGCACTTTCCTCTTTCGTTTGCAGGTCATTGTATCATAGGCAACATCACCTACTTGTAATTAGTTCCTCCTTCCCCGCGCAGCAGCGTTTGCCTTCACGCCCCCAATGTTTTTTTCTTGCATGAAGGATGACAATATATATCTTCGTCACTCCACGACCCAACGAAGAATGAGAATTAAAGAGCATTACAGATCGAGAGGAGAGAAACTTTGAATGAAAAACAAAGCAATATATCTATGTTCTTAAAACTTATCTGACTCGCCCTCTCTTCCGGCTTTCGAACCCCTTGAATACCGCGTCGTCAGAATCGTCATCGGGATCCCCCCGTGACACCGCTGCGGCGCGCCTCTTCGTAGCTCTCACCGCCGCCTCGCGCTGTAATAACTGTGTGCCCGCAGTAGAGCGTAAGGTGGACGTCATTCCGGCTTCTTCGTCTTCATCTTCGTCTCTACCTCTTTCGCCAACCCCCTCCTCAAATGGGTCGTTCACTCCGAGTCCAAGCGTTCCCACTCTCTTTCCCATACTCAAGGCCTGATCTTCCTCGCTGTCGCCATCATCACTATCGTCAAGTTCCATGATCCCTCCAGCGACTTCATCCTCGTCCTCGTCATCAGAGAGGAAGAGAGCAGCGGGTTTCTTGCCTTTTGTCGTCCTGGCATTTGACGCCTTCTTTTCTTCTTTTTCCTTCCCCTTTGTTGCTTTTAATTTCGCCCTTGTTGTCAATTTTCCCACCGCCGTCATTGTCTTCGTTTTCGAAGAGGGTTTAGTGGCACTGGCAGCGGGCGTCTTGGCCCTCCCACCCGCTTTGTTCCTTGTGGATCTGGGAGGGGGCATCGGCACCGGAGCGGTAGAGTCTTCCTCCATCTCGTCATCGTCCACGTCGTCCAAGTCAAAGACTTCACCCTCCTCATCGTTAGCTGCTTGTGCCGGCGGTGCGCGCCGCCCTCGTCCGCCGCGAGTGTTGTCGGCTCGTGGTGTCTTTGAGACAAAGGGCGGGTTAGACTCGCTACGCGGGAGGGGTGGGTGAGCGGCTGTGACGCCATGGGATTCTGAGTGACTCTGTGATCCAGACGCCCCCGATCGCCAGTATGCTGTATGTATGTAGATTGGGAAAAGAAGAAGCAGTCAATGAGAAAGTTTCCCAGGCTGGGTAAAAACATTTTTCACCGGTCCCAATTCCATAATCGTTCTCCTCGCTGGGAACTAGCTCGATGAAAGGCCTGCGTTCATTGCACAAGGCAGATTTTTTCTGGTGATCATTTAACATTCGTCAGCCCGCCATTTGTCAAGATAGGTTTGTTTTTTCGGAAAAAAAAAGGGGGGTAAAGATTCCTACCGATTTAAATTTCTTAAAATTCGGTCTGCCAACCCATTCTGGATGTGCACTGTCGTAGGTGCCCACGGGCGGCACAGGCTTCGCGGATCCCCGCTCGAAGTCCATGTCCATGATAATCATGAAGTTTCCCCGGACGCCGGCATCACCAAAGTCGTCGATCGCGTCCCAAGGTGCGACGACCTCCATAGCGACGTCAGTGCCACCACCGCTGCCGCCGCCGTCGGAAATCATCTCAGCCGTTTTGGGCTTGGTGATCCGCAGCTGGTTGAACTCGCGGTCAAACTCGTCTTCGAGCTTCTTGCCACGTTTCATCGAGTTGACCGCACGAAGGAAGTTCTCATCCGTGTCGAGTTTGTTGTTCGTCGATGACTTTGATGAAGTAGGCGGCTTCGGTGTTTGCTTGGTTCCTTCCGTCAGCGTTGTCGTGGCGGCAATGGCCTCCGCGCCTGGCTTCCGAGTTTGGGTTGAGGCAGAACTCGGCTTGGTCTGAGTGGGATGCTGAACGGCATCCGTGTCCATCGCACGCCGTTTCCCTCTGTGCGTCCCTTCGGTGGAGTCTGCGTTCACACCAGTATCAGCGGCGACATCTGCCATCTCCGTGTCCTCATCACAGACCGCCCTTCTGCGTTTCGTTCCCCGTATGCCTCCGTTCTGGCTTTGGCCTTGGCCCTGACTTTCCTCTTCCTCTGGAACAGCGCTGAGCATTCCGGCTCGGACATCTTGCGTCACCGTGCCAGTCTCCGGCTGCGTCTCGCTGGACGCATGATTGGGGTGGCTTGCGTCGAATAGGGCCTTGTACTTGTCAAGCTGGGAGAATTGGGACGGCGGAGGCTGAGGATTGGAACCTGTAGACAGCAAAGCAGAAGAGGGATCAATGCCCAGGTTTGCTCGCCGGCGGGGCGGAGGTTTGCGCGCTTGAGACATGGGCTGAGGAAGCCGCGCAAAGCGGATGCAGATACATGAGAACCCTTTGATAAGTGGAAGGAAATTAGAGGACTCATACCGTGGGTAGCTGGCTTGCAACAGGCGCAGCATCACCCGGGGTGGATGCGGGAGGTGGGCTGGGGGCATGCAACGTGTCCACAAGAACTGCATCACTGCCGGGTCCCAGTAACGCTGTCGCGCGGGTCCGGTCCGTCGCTCGCCTGAGCGGGAGCTAAGCGTCGGTGAGCGCGTGAACGAATGGGAGGTAAATAAAGAAGCGCTACGTACTCGGCGAGGTATGTGCACCTCTGGGATCGCCGGCTCGTGGATGGCTTGCCCAGATAAGGATGTAACAGCTGGCGGAGGAAGCTCGGATGTTGGGTGGGAAGGGTTAAATGTATTGCGCTCAGGAGGAGTAGGTATAGGAAGCGCGATGGAAGGCCCGCCTGGGAGCGTATTAGGACCGACGTCGGGGAGAGGGGTTTCTCGTGAACCTGTTGGATTGCTACGTGAAGTACAGAAGTGTCACGGTAAGATATTGGCACACCTTGGCCTTGCGAGTCGGGTGGACGCGCTGAATCTACGTAAAAGGTGTCAACATAAGCGACAGCCTGTAAAATGTTCTCTGGCAGGATAATTTCCAGCTCTAAGCTACATGCGAAGATCGTGAATATGCTCTTGAATCTGGTTAGAAAGACTGCCCTCACCTTTTGGCAACAGAGACAAATTCCTCCCAGTCCTCGACGCCGAGTGCCAATTCCATGACACCGCCATCTGCAACTATCACCACCTTACTGTTCTTCTCCTCGGACAAGGCCTTCGCCCTGAGTAGCGCCTTCCGCCAACGCACGACACCAGCGCTCACCGTGAACACTTCGTACTCTGCTCCCCCTCGCTTGACAAGCTCCCGATATCCAGCAGGGACTTCAAGCCCCTTTTCACCGGCAAACACGAAGCGGTATCCCTTCAACATGTTGAGTCGGGCTTCGTTGGGCTCCCATGTTTTGACTGACTTGAGGTTGAGAGGAAGGGCAACAGCGAAGGCAGGGCGAAACTTGCTTTCGAGTGGAAGGACGAATGTGTGTTCCAATGCGCGCGTAGACTCACGAGGGTCCAAGATGGAGAGCTCAAGCAATTCAGAGAGCCATTCGGGCTTGACGAGCTGCACTGCGGAAAGGAGAGAGGTCATGTGAGCAGGAGTGAGTGCGTAGGAGGGAATGAGATGATGCGTGATATCGGGGTGATGCGTTCGCACGACATGGACGCCTGAGGAGGGAAATAATAGAATGAGCCAATATGGACGCAAAGAGGAGGTGATGACAGGGTGTACCGAGAGACGCCAAGCCATCTATGGGAACGGGAGCTCTGACTCTACCGGGGGTTTCGAAGCAGCATAGTCTCTGCCAGTGCACCCTGCAGAGCATTAATCAAGTTTAGTTGTGTCGTATAATGAGAACGATGGTGGGGCACGCACATTAATGGCAAGCCACTGACGATGTCAAGCTTGTCGTCATGTTGCAGCTGTTCCGTTGCACCCGGATTTACGATCACTTCATCAGCAAACCCTTGACGGAATATGCGCATTGTCTTATTTTTTGAGTTCAGGATCCGCAGCGTTGGTGTGTAGTTTGTGCTTGTCTGTAGCCATTATCAAACTTGGGGAAGTAGGATTTAGGAGAACGCGTGCTCGTACGACGTCATCCGGTGAGAATCCGCCGACGATGAATTGTCCATGGTCATGAGAAACCTTCTTGTGATTCACAACGATGTCACAGTTTGATTTACGTCCGATGGTGTACGACTTGCCACTCTTGAGAACCTTTGACTCTGCAACATAAACCCTGTGAGTTTGACGGCCTTTGTTGTGGCGGAGGGTAAAACGGCAGTACTTTGAAAGCCCACCTCGTTCGATAGTTCGCCGTCGAACGGGCCAGTAACAATCCACATTCTTACTTATTGAAATGTAAATGCACAATTCTCCAAGTCACCGAATCTTCATGAACGGTGGTGGCGCAGCACCAAAGCGCGTGACCGTGACTTACGCGTGAGATCACATGACCGACTTGCTATACATATACATATACATGACATCTGCAACTTTCTTGAACCACCATCATCAAGCTTGAGCCTTGCTTGCTTTCCTGGTTGTTTACTAATAAAAGAATCTAACCATCTCCTCCCTACCAAATACCCCCACAGGCTGGGGCTGCTGAGCTTGCCCAGCATGTCCCCAACCCACTTGCCAACCCACCTGATCTTCCCCCTGTCCTGGATGTGCATTTTCAGCATCCCAGACTGATGAAAGCCACCTGAGGGTGTCTTGCAATTGCACAAGCAGACCTTTCTTAGGAGGAAGGAGCATGGCCTGTTGAGCCACCTTGAAAGTAAGACACATGTGTTTTGCAAAGTTGACCTTCCTAGATAGGAAGGAGTCTGGACTGCTATGACCCAGTCCTCAAATGACAAGATTAATGTTCATTCAGTCAATGCTGTCTAATGCCATCATGCCATCAACAGCCCTTTTTTTTGACAGGTTTGGACAGGGTTTTCCATACCCATCCACCACTGTCTCAATGATTGACTTGAGCTGGTACAGCCATAGGTACAGCAACTGTACTATGGGGCACATCATACTGCAAGATATGGGTACAGTGTACAGCCCTACTCAAGAGCCAGATTAGCATGAGCTGGTGACATTGGACTAGGTATAACTTCATTCCTTTCCCTCACTGCTTCATGCAATTCCATCCTTCCCTTACACCTTCTTCATTTTCCCCACCAGGGTTTTACTTTACACCAGTAGCCCTTCTATTGAATCTCCACATGTTCACACAGTAGCCACTATGAACTGGTAGTAGCCACACAATTTGGACAAGGCCCTGAAGCCCAAATAAACTTGATTTAAATTAAAAAAATACATATACATGAATTAACATACAGTCATTTCATGTTTTGAAATTTCTTTCATTATTTGTGTGGGAGTTGACCCAGTCGGGATTGTTCACAGTCAACTCTGGTGTACCATACAGAATGTTGTCCACTGCCTCCACACCTTGCATGAAGCTATGATCCTGGTTGGCCACTTCATATTTCCATGCACCGAAACGTCCTCGAGACCAGATGTCGAGATTCTTCTGCAGATATGGCAGCACGACTGCAATGCAACTATCACGATTCAATGTTGGGGTTGGGTAGCCGTGGTCGAAATTACGATGATATGTGGATACAATATCGTCCGAAGCCTGTTTGAATGTCATCAGTCTCGCCTTTTCCAGGAACGTACCTTCCGAAGAAAATCTTACTTTAATCAAGCCAGTGTTGACACAACCTTGTATCGCCTCTTCCACCATAGTGCTTCGATTCACAGGTTTGTGAGCACTTTCACAAACTTCCAGCATAAGGGACCAGTAAGGACCTTCGCGAGCTTCGGTATAGTGTGTGTTGTTGCCATCAGCCTGCCTTAATGTTTTCAGTTTGGTACCTTTCTGAGGACAGAGATTCGACGAATAATTTGAGAATACGGTCGCGCGATAGAATGGTGTATTGTCCTCAGGAAAATACATCCAGCACATGTTCGCAACTTCTGGGCATGCTTCGCCGCGCAAACCTATTCCGATAACGTGAGTCGTACTGTACACCAGACCTTTCGCGGCATTTCTAACAGTCTCTGGAGTGGCTTTAGCATTGCTGTTGGTTGGCAGGATGTCGACGAGCCGATCCACACCCATTGTGGAGATACATTTTTCGTATTTGATTTCTGACCCATCCGAGCAATATGCAATCTTGTCGGCAGGATCGATGCGCGTAACGGCAGTTCCCAACTTGATCTTGTCTTGGGGCAATGTCTTGACGACTGCTTTCCAGACGCCATGTGTCCCGCCATGAGCAGGAAATTTGAAAGTAGCGTTGGGTCCCCAGTTGCCTGCTTCCTTCTTGCGAATCAGATTGCTGATGACCGATTTGAGGTCCGGAGCAGCAACTCTTTCGCCTAGCCAATTACATTGCATCTGAGTACACATCCATACGGAATAGATAAGGTATTTGGAATCCAAAAAAAGATACCGAAGCTGCTTACCAGTGGAGTTGGAATTCCCCAGACTTTGTAGTTGTAAGGTCTCATGAACATATCAGCAATTCCGCTGCCCATATGACGGATAATCCATTCATCAAAATTCGTTGGCTTTTGTTGAACTACAATGGATTGAGCATATGCGTCAACAAGACCATTAATAGCTTTGACTTGAGCTTCTGGCGGCAGTTGAAAGATATTATTTTGGTATGGATAAGCAACCCAGGTGTTGTGGGATCGAACGTACGAAACCCGAGGATGAGTGAACCAGTCCTGGAAGTGACAAATATGGTAGTTAGAGGCACTCTCCTTCAAAAAATACGGGTGGATTGGACAATGGTTACCGCATCTTTCGGCAGCGCTTGTTCCAGTGCTTGATCAAAGTAGCTGTAATGACTGAAAATGACATGTCCACCTACATCAAAGAGAAATCCTTCGGGTGTTGTGTCAGTACTTGCTAATCCGCCGGGCTCCTCCATTTTCTCCAGCAACAAATAAGAGGCAGAGGTGAGTCCCTGTTTATGGAGATCATCTATACGCTTCGCAGCGCCTAAACCAGTTGGCCCTGCTCCAATAATCAGTATTTTGACTTCTGAGCTTGTTGGCATTGTGTATATTGTGTGTGAAATCGACAAGACGCGGCTTTTATATCAGAAATAACGATAATATATAATTCATTTGTATTGCGTTCGAGGCCAAACGGGCGATGCTGGAGAGAAACGGGACTGGTCAACGATATAGACTTACCGAGCTGAAGCAATTAACATAGGTCCTCGAAAGTATTGAATAAAGATTGGATACATTCTCGGACCCGAAAGTGTAGGGTAGAATGGTTGAGCGGCATGTAACTTCTATTTCAGTTCTTCAGCCCTTAAACCTAATTAGGGAGTTACCTGCAAACATTTCTTTTGACCGCATGAATGGTGTAAACCTGTATCACTAGTTCTAAATAGGAAACAGGCAGATATACTGGACCGGATCACATCAACCTATGTATCCATATACCTCAAAATCAAGATGTCGAATGCGGTGTCCACAGATGTAGCAGCGCGCTCTTGTGCCACTGATTTTCAGAAGGATGACGAGTGAGGCCTCGACTGTTCTTCCTGCTCAACATTATTCCCAGAACCGGATGTTGTTGAGACAAGAGTATTTTCTGATCCGTTGAGTGCTAGCAACATAAGGCTAAGAATCATTGCCCCGAGGATTCATCTGAGAGCGATGACTCGGACAGCCTGGGGTGATTGTACGATAAAAGTTACTCAGTCCTGGAGCGTTGAGAACTGAATAGTTGGTACCATCATGTTAGGCGTTGTTGCACTGGCAGTGCTAGTCACAGTCGTAGCCCGAGTTGTTTTCACCGTTCCAGCGCTCATCTAGCATCTAGATAAATATACAAACGGGCCCATGTGTTTCAAAAAGCCTTTAACAAAACAAAGCACTGCAACAATTCCATAATACTTGAATGTACACCGAACCTGAGCGTGAAGATAAATTCGCGACTTGCGCTCAAACGGCAAGACACTACCACGAAGTGGGCTTGGAATGGACTCGGACACGGACGGCGACGAGTTCGGGTGGGTTGGGCTAAACCGAAACAGATACCCGTGATCGCGATGAAGATGAAGGGCGGGCTAACTCCCACTCCCACAGAGCCCCTGAGCTCCACTCTGCCTTATTTGGAATAATGACCCTCCGCTCTTTCTTTACTTTCTTTAACACACACACGGCCCTCTCCGTCGGTGCCTTGCACAGCTCACATTAGAGCAGAAGGCAGGTAATAAACCTTCGATAAAATGGCGTTCATAACTCCGGAAGTAAGGTATGAAATATGGGGTTCTTGTCCTGTAAGAAGTCAGAGATCCGCTTCAACTCATTTACTCAACGCAGTTAGTTTGCTGCCATGGACCTGGGGCAACTGAAGGTGTGTGTGTTTGGATTTTAAAATAAAAAGAGAGATAATAGCGGATTTCCCCCCAAAAAGCGTCCGACGTCCAAAAAAAGGCACGGCTATAGATGTATTGCATGCAGGATGTTCAAAAAACGTGTTCTCCGTATAGGGATAGGGACAGGACGTATGTCGACCGCCGATTTTTGTGAGTCGTGTAAACCCAGGTAGATGAGATAATACAACCGCTTCGACCAGTCCAACCAGCCCTGGTAACGATTGAAGACCTATGAGAGCGGAGCTGGTTGTTCATTTTCGAAGCTTAGTGCTCCGGCACACCAGGTTTTTGTGAGTCGTGTAACCCAGGTACATGAGCACGGGAAGAATATAATACAACCACTTCGAGGCAAACGTTTCGCTTTCAGTAATCAGAAGTCAGAATCATCTCTCCTGCTCGATCCTAAATTCGCGGTCCTCAAGACACCCCGGAAATATAGGTCGAATGCATGCTGAAGGGACGCCAGGTTGGATCCATCTATCAATCACTGGCTGCAACTCGTTCACACACTTAGACTAATTGGTGTCAGTCAGGGTAAGGGCTGAACTGTCCGGAATACGCCACTAGTTTGGCGACACATCTGATATGGCGGAAACAAAGAAGAGCACCCGGTTTCATGAGAAGGATCGCCACGATAGTGTCCCTTCGTTACGTCCATCATGATTAAGATGCGGCTATTATGTATTGTATGACAGGTCATTGCTCAGGTGAGCTGTGCGGGTTCACGAAATCAGACGAATTGGAGCTAGGCGCCGGATACTTGTCGTTACTGGAGGAAAGATATCCATCACACAAGAACCTGTAATTCCGGACGAGGAGGATCCTAGAAGTCCGGAGTGCCACCATAATAACTAGTTGGGAATCTCAGGGTTCGTGTCGAAAAAGGCGTCGAAAGAGCGAGTATAAAAAGGCCTTTTCATACGATCAACACAACCGTAGTGAAGTGAAGAAGCGAAGAGGAATAAGCTCACACGCGTGTCCCGCTGTCCGCTGCCCCGTAAACCGCCTCCGCTGCCAAAATGCGCCACACAAACCGACGTGTTCCAATTCCGGGCCGCTTACCCGTCACTTGTTCTCCTCGTCCAGGCTTTCGCGGCATGTCAAGCCCAAGCTTTCAACTCGCCAACCTCACCTACACCAAACTCATCCTTCATGCCCTCAAATACCCACATCGGGCAGTCAATGGCGTCCTCCTTGGTTCTGTCTCTCCATCTGGCTCGACCGTCAACGTTGTCGACGCGGTCCCTCTCCAACACCATTGGACAAGTCTCAGTCCCATGATGGAGGTTGGTCTGGGGATGGTGCGTTCTCTGTTATTCCTCTTTATCTTTGTCCTTCTTCGTTAACTAATTATTCACCGCGTGCTATGTGTGAACAGGCCACCAACTATGCTCGCAGTCGCCAGCTTGATGTGGTTGGTTACTACCAGGCACCAGAGCGTGTTGGCGACACCACGTTGTCCCCAGTTGGAGAACGCGTCACATCCAAGATCAAGGAAACCTTTCCCACTCCTCTTGCGATAGTGGTGAGTCCTCGGAAGCTGTCGTAATCTGTCAATTCTTTGCCTATTAACGGTGTCTCCAATAGATCGACGGTTCCAAATTAGATGACGAGAGTGGTGCGGCGATGGTGGTGCGTCTCTCTTTGATTTACCCGCTCCCAGTTTTATTTTTTGATTTTGATTTTTCCCCATCTCTCCTGCACAACTCGATCCAATAGTCCTATATCGCTCTCTCTCCCGCTTCCACTTCCTTTCGTCGAGTGGAGGATAAACTCAGGTTCGAAAGGACCATTCCCAGCCGCGCCCTACGCCTCGCCCGTCGTGGCAATCTACTCGACGGATTTGGTGACTTTGACGATTATTTAGAGGACACGAGCGTTCAATTTTTAACAAACAGTACTGTAGAAACGGCACTCGATTCGCCACAATAGAAGATTTGGTTCCTTTGGCATCCCGTTCTCCCTGCTCTATTTTCTCACCAGGTGATCTCTAGACGTCCTTTCGCGCTTGTACGGTTAATTTTCTCGTAAATGGAGGTTACACCCACTGCAATCTTTTCTCTCTACCCAGTTGCCAATGTGGGTTACTGTTTCAGCTGTCTGACCAACGGCCGGCCATAACGTACCAATCTGGAGCCATCCTTCATAAATACTGTTATTTGCAGTCATCGTCAATTCACCTGTGCGGTGAAAGCCATGTCTTGAAGGGGTCCGTACAGCTAGTGCTTTGAGCTCCGCCTCCCCTGTCAAAACCTATCCCTTGTCAAGTAGGAAACCGACGCCAAAGCAATTTATGGCTATAGTGGAATGTCAGAAACAGGCAAAACGGTGATTTTGACGCGGTGAGATTTGGGCCTCTACTTTTCAGCCCTTACAGCAAGCAAGTACAATGCACGACAAGCTCAAGGAGACCCTGAGAACACTTGTCTTACACAAGTCGATGTGATCAGATAGGCCTTCCCATGACCCACGTACCCGGAAAGGATCTATTGAGCGTCGAATGTTTGCCAACTCTGATTTGACAACCGACTGATTGCAAGAATACTGTTTTTGAACTTTACTCTGCAATTACCACTAACTGAGTGTGCGCTAGAGGGATTTCTTCGGAGCTTGGTTCAAATGCACGGTGCAAAATATGATACGAGCACAAGGACGACAACGAACGAAAAGAAAAAAAACGGTGCGATGGCACCAACACGCGGGTGACCGACCCACTCCCTATTCTACTCCAATTCCAATCCCATTCTTGCGCGTGCGCCCCCCTCCCCAAAATTTTTCCGAGAACGCAAGCGCTGCAAAACCTTTCGAGCGACCTTCTCCTTGCCCTCCTCGATCTGAGCGTACGAAGTCGGCATCTCGAAGCGCTCCTTGCCAAGCACGATCCAGACTTTATACCGTCCATCACCAGCTCCCGCCGTCCCAACCTCCGTGGTGGTGGTGGTGGTAGTGGTGGTATCACCGACATCGCTCGGCGCGTCGAAGAACCGCGGACGTGGATACCTGTTTGCTTGACAGTATTCTAATTCCGCACGGGGGGTCACGCCGCATGAGAGGGAAGAAAAACTTTTAGTCTTGAGTGAGAAAAGGGGGATTGCGCAAAAAATAAAATAAAATAAAAGGTCGACATTGACAATCGACGACTTACCGAAAAGTTCTTCCTTGCTAGAACTCGTCGAAGGCGACGTCTTCGATTTTGTCGTCGGTTCTGGCACAGAAGCAGGTGCCGCCATATGCTTGTACGCTGACGAGCTAGCTGGCGTTGACGTTAACGACGAAGGCAATGGTGATGACGACGCTGACGCCGGTGCGTTCTGCGACGTCATAGCACCAGCCTGAGAGTGATTTGTGCGACCAAGAGAAGATGGTATGGCCTCAAGCTCAGCGGCGACAGACGAGCGAGGAAGTGACGACTCTGATCTGCGCCCACCGCTACGTTTCGCGTCTGTCATGGCAGCGCGAGGCCCAGGTTCCCATATGCGCGGCGGACTTTGAGAAGGAGGTGGTGGTGGATGCGAGGGATCAGGGGGCCGCCGCGGCGCAGATATTTGGGCGGAGGCACCTGCTGTCCGGTCTCCTAGCTGAGCAGATGGTGGTTGTTGTGATGGCAACGACGACGACAGATGTTGTTCACGGTGGTGGACATGAGAATGGGGAGTGCGCGCATAGCTGCGTCCATGAGCATAGTCGAGGTCATAGCCCGAGTGACCAAAGTCATCGTATTCCTGCGCGGATTCCGGCACGGGCAGAGAAGGATGCTGGGGCGGGTGCGGGTGCGAAGGCGAATGTAGGTGGGACGGTGGTACGAAAAACTGTTCCGTTCCCGTTCCCGTTCCCGTTCCGTTCCAGCTCCCGCTCATAGTCATAATCAAAGCTGGGCCCGTGGTCATTATCATAGTAAGGACGATGATATCCATGATGATACTCGGGGTATATGAGAGGAGCAGAGGCACGCGCGTGCCAGGGCCCCGTGTGCGGTGCTGGCGGCGGCGCGTAGTACGGATCCGGGGCATACACGCCTGGGTCTTCGTACCGCGCGCCACCGAGCTCGTACTGGTGCCCATGCTCGCGTGCGCCATAAGAATAAGGACGCCTGAGGTATCCGCCTCGGACGTGGTCCAAAGACGGCTCCGTAGAGCGACGAAGTAGGTGTTCACGCCTCTGCCTGGAGGAGAGTGGAGGCCGCCGAGGGGTATTCGTGGCAGGACGTCCCGATTGGCGGGGAGGCGGGGAGGAGAGTATCTCACCAGGCTCAGGTTTGGAATCAACGTAGCCAGGGCGCGGTAAGAGGATTGGTTCTATCGACGCGGGTTTCAGTTGGGGTGGGTCAGAAGAACCAGAAACCTGTGCTTTTGCCGATTTAGATGGCATGGTTACGGTGAGAGACTGCTCCGCTTGGCTAAGCGATTTTGACTTTTTCTTTGGGTTCCCTCCGTCGTTCTCTAGTGTATCCGTGCCTTTCCGCCTTGCCTTCTTTGGCTCGCGTAGAGGAAACTCAACTTTGTACCCCTTTGGTGGGGGCTCTCCGTTGAAACGAAGGAACTCGATGCACCCTGCTCGAATGCAAGTTGCACAACGGCAACCCTTGCGTCGTTCCTGTTGCGATAATCAGCTGGTACGGTCCAAGAACGTTTCTCACGCTCTTTGGGCTGCTCTGTTAACTTAAGGGCCATGACGGATCCGCAAGCTGTGGGGTACAAGCTGTTAGCGTCGCATAATCGTGCAACCAGAACAACAACGAATATGCATACCATCGCGATCCTTCGTGTACTCAAACATCTCGGGTAGTTTATTTGGCCAAAATTTCCCGTACTCCGATGTCAGGAGTGGAAGTATGCTATCGAAAACAAGCGTCCTCGTCTCCGGGGATATCTTGGCCTCGAGTTCCTCACTAATCGTGCGGATGTATGCACTGACGCCTGCAGCGAGCGCTGCAAGGCACACGGCGTTCTTCGCATCCGCGCGCTTCGGGAATTGGGGCTCGACCAGATACGTGCGAACTTCCCCGGGCGAGTGAGGCGCAAGACGGCGCCATGCGCTATTTTATGGCCAAATGAGCAAAAAGGTTAGATACTGAAGAAGGCAAGGGTGAGACGTACTGCCGAGTTTAGTGTCGGTCGTCCAAATGAATTTGAGGTCTAACTTTGCACCGCGCGCAGATTGTATGAGCGTGTTCAGCCAGCCGGGTGCGTTGATCTCTGCCACAGTTTTATCGTCGACAGGTTCCGGAAGCGGGCGCGGGAGCGCCTCGAAGAAGCCCTGCAACGTGAGCGCGATTGCTGGAGGATTAGACATCACCTCGTCTTCCTGCGGAGAAAAGAGCCGCCTGTCGGCTGGCTCCGTCTGCCCATTTCCGAACTTGATAAAGTCCAACATGCCCTCGGCAATCGCGTCTGTGGCGCACGCAGCCTTGGCCTCTTTAAAAGTAGCGTACATCACATCGACGGAGCAGACGCGGTATAGATGAAGGGAAAGCTTGATTTGTAACGCACACCCATACTCTGTTTCCGAAGCAAAAAAAAACATGTACACAGGAGTGAGATCGAGATAGAGAGAGGGAAAGGATGAGAACCTGAACTCACTCCCCGTTGGTTTACTATCGATGAGAAATATCCAACGCGGCTTGACGCGACCCGCACGCCACTCGACACAGCATGTCTCAATCTCCTTCACCGCCTGATCCTCCTCTGCGTCCTCCAGTGGCGACTCCTGGACCGAACCCGGTGCGTCGAGCGGCGCGAGCACGATACCCCGTTTCGCCACGGCTTCCGGCGAGCCGTGCTTGATGAAGTCAATCGCCCCCATGTCAACTGCCACCGCGGCCGCGGCCGCGCGCGCCTCCGCCTTTCGCAAGAACTCTGGTTTGGAGGTGTACGAGCGTACGGCACCGTTGGGACGTGTAATCGTGAGAATGCAACGCTTTTCTTTAGAAGATAGAGTAAAGTGAAAATTCTTAAGAAAAGGTGGTAACTACTCACTTTCTTTTCCCTCTTCCTCGATGATCTCGTAGTTCAGAGCGTCAATGCTTCCGAAGGTTTGCGAACAGATCTGATGTAAGACAAATATAGGCGCAGGCATATGTACAGGTTTACTTTCTCCGTCTTTATCGTCAACGATGAGGGGCGGTACGAGAGGTGCATCGTGATAGAGTGGATTGGAGAGGAAGTTCTCTTGTGGCGCGGGTTCCTGGTACGGATCGCGCAGAAAGTCTTCGAGGGTCAGCGCGCCCAGTCTGAGAAGGTTTGAGGTGACGATCTCAAAGTAGCTCCGAGAGGGGGCCGACGCTGCTGATACTGATGGAGAAGATGTCCCGGAAGGTCCTGCGGTCGCGGCCATAGCCCACGATGACAATTCAAAGAGAGTATTAAGTACAGAAATAGGACAACAAGGGAGATCCTTGGCGCATATAATTGAACTCTAGCTGGCCGACGACGAGTTGATACAAGTACAAGTACAAAGGAGCGCGAGACACCAAGTCATGCACCCATCATGCATGATCGTGCTCACTCGGGTCTCATCCGCTTGTCACACCTTCGTCCCCCTCCTCCCCTCCCACTGGATGTTCTGAGCTCAAGCATTAAGGAACACTACAACACACATGGCTACGTCATTATCCAGGGCTTTATCACGATTATACCCACCTCGCCGCGACAGAGTGAGCAGTCGCGCGCACACGCTCGTGTTCCTGGCAGTACGTGCGGGTGAGCAGTTCCCACCTTACGGCCTCGGGGACGATATATGGGGTGCACAGCACCCAATGCATCCGGCGCTTGGCGAACCCGTCTTTGCGAGTTGGTAATCTGGCGATGCGATCCGCGAGGCCGCAAAGATGCTCTTGGAATGTCGGGACGATAAAAATTCCTTTCTCTCTCCCCCCCCCACTCCAGATAGGAGTCGTCATTACCATGTGTAGAATTGTTCAATATCCTCATAAATCCGATACGCTCTGAATTTGCGTTGTGCTGGCATCGTGATGATATCAAGGGAACGGTCAGTCAGGACGAGGAACGCGCAGCGCTCGCGGCGAGGTATGGGGTATGATGGCACAACTATCGCGTTCTTCTTCTTCTCCCGCTATAAGGGGCGTCACGAAAAGTCCAGTGGAAATAGGTGAGTATGAGTATCATCCTCGTTCATCATATCCCAGCGGATGTGTGCGCAGGGCCCTCTACGAGGACACCTCTCTACTTCGTCCCTGGTTCACATTGCGTCCCGCGTCCCGCGACGCAGAGAGCCCAATTCAGCGACACCGCGACACCAACTAATCCCTTCGCCATGACGGGTGCAATACAAGTAACTCTGAATGGTATGTCCTGTGCTTCGCAGCTAAGGTTGTCGCATGCCATTCGTTAGCTCATGTCGGACTTTCCTTTGCCAGCTGGTGAAATGATATTCTACAACAATAACAACATTCTTCATTGCAACTTGTACAGCCCCTACAAAGCGCGCGCAATGCTGCATGCATGTATGGGAGGCACATGCGGTGGGTCCGCGCGTGCATGCAATATATTTGCAGCATGGCCTAGAATGGATGAAAGAGTACAGGCTTCACCTTCACTGAATTCTGAGGGGAAGCATTCTCTCTGAATGGATAAGATGCACCCGATCCGATGATCGAGAATGGAGGTAAAATGTACTATGTCCGGCCAGCCACGCACGAGAACGGAATAACAATATATATTTTTTCACGACGCGGTACGAGCCCCTTGTGCTCAAGCTCAACAGACGACGTAAACAAAAACACCAATCACGAGAATTTTACACACTTGACAAGGACAGATAAACAAAAAAAGAGAGAGGAAGGAGAGAGAAACCCGTGTACATTCCTGCGATTCAAACAAGAAAGGGGCGTTCGGGCGCCTAGGCGGCTTGGCTGATAACAGTTTCGACTTTGGACGTTTCAATGACGACAGTGGCTGCTGCAGCTGCGGCATCAGCATTTGGCTCAGCCTCATCAGGAGCTTCTGTAACCCCTAGAGCGCGCGACATCAATACAGGGAGTCTTAATTCACGGGGGGAGCATCATCAAACGCACCTTGGCCAGCAGCTACCGTGGCGCCGTTCTCTGCGAGTTCATCGGCAAGCGCATCCACCTCGTCTGTCTCCTGCTGTTCCTTAGCCTCTTCATCGCCCGATCCCCCTTTTTTCTCGGTGCCCTTCTTGCCCTTCGATGTGGGCGCCACTGCATCAGTCTTAGCCTTCTTGCTGCGACTCTTGACTGGCACGTCCGTTGCGGGCGCAGGAGCTGCCTTGCGCTTTGGCCTTCCAGCGATCTCTGGGGAAAGTTCGGCGGGTGCGACGACGGGGGGTTGCTCCTCAGCTGGGCGTGCGCGCTTGGCGGATGGTCGTCGGGGAGACCCATCGTCCTTATCTTCGATATTAAGCTTTAAAGCGTCGTCGACTGTATATCCCCAATGAAGGGGAGGGAATAAAACCCCACGATACGTGTTTTTTAGTTAAGCAATAAGTAGCGGGAGGACAGGGGCGGGACGCACGGCCAGTTGTCTCTACGGCGCGAAGGAACTCAAGCATTCCCTCGCGCTTGCGCTTGCCAGGGTTAGCGCCAAAGTCGCGGCAGATAGCACGAAGCGTATCTGCCTTAAGCCTGTCCCATGGGATCTTAGAAGAGGTGGCCATCTGAAATTGAAGTTGTATGTACTGGCGGATATGTGGACGAGAGCAGCGTGAGAGAACGAATTGAGAGGAGCGGCGGGGCGTCGCTTAAACAAACTCAACTCAACTCTTGCCAATCACTGAGGCTTGGTTCGCTTACTCGAGTGTGGGAAAATAAATCACGTGTCTCAGTAGTCAACAAACTACCGACTACCCCACCCCTCTTCATCCCGCATTCCGCGCCGTCTCCACCATCTCACCCCAAAATTACAAAGATAACTTCAGAGCCAGATTAGAGGGATATACTATTACTACAACGAGACAAGAACTGCCACGCCAGTCGCATAGAGTAAGGCCAAGTATATCTGACCAATTTTCCAGATTGAACTAGCGCTGTTTGGCGACGTTGATGAAGCAGATGCGGAGGGTGCGGATGTTTTTGAGATCACGGAAGAAGCAAGGAACCCTGAAGACGCGCTTGACGCAGGAGGGGTGGTGGCCAGAGTAGACGAAGACAAAGGAAGTGATGCGGATGCGGATGCACCCGAAACCGGCCCTCCGCCTTGCACGACAATGGGTATCGCAGGTTCCGTGGTGAATGGCGTCGCTTGAGCTCCCTCATTGGACGTGCAAGTCGCGAGGCCGTTGCTGATCCCGCATTCGATGTCCACAGTGAGCGACAGTTGTGGATTGTTGTATGTGAGATGCGCATCGTTCGGACCCTCAACAAGAGTAGCTAAAATAGTGTCGGTCACGATATTGGTATACAAATAGTGATAAATGCGCACCAGTGCCGACGAATCCGGTGTCTTCTAAAGTGTTGGTTAGAGAACCAGGTATGATTTCCCAAGTGGTGCGGCCTTGCCCGTCTGTGCCAAGATTTCCGACGCTTAACGGCTGAGGATCAAAGCCAGGGATGAAAAGCGACGTATCAGCGCCGACGTCTAACAAACGCCATGCGTAAGATTTGAGCAAGTTAGCAAAAACGATCATGACTCACGTTGCACAAAATGGTGCAGCATGATTAAGGAGAGAAGTCGAAAAGAGTGCATCCTTTATGAGCAGAGAGTGTAGACGACGACCGCTGGGTGGCTCAAGCCTTGAGTATGTGTGGGATTTGATCCCTTGTAGCTTGTAGCATGTTTCACTTTAAATAAGAAAAAAATACACGTTATTTTTCTTTGACATTTTTCTTTCTTAGTTACTGCACCGCCGGCGCCCTACAAGCTTATTGAGCGTACGTATCGGAAAACCGGGCCGTCGGTGGATGCTCCTTGTTGTTCTTCCTGGCAAGGCAACATCGGGTCTGCTCAATACTCCCAACGAATTCAAATCTGTTCAAGTCGTAAGCTTTCAAGTCTGCTTTCCTTCCCAAATTTATTAGGGAACTTTAACTTGAATTCACTCATACCAAACTCGCAGGGGCCATGATGAAACATGGCGCGTTGATACCCCTTCCTTTGGAGCTCATCGATCACACATTATCGTTTCTCTCGTGGCCTACTGACCTCTACCCACTGCTATTTGTTAACAAGTGCCTCAGCCTCATTTCCGAGCGGGCGCTATACCGTAATATTGGCGATCTCCCTGCACCGAGCGCCGTGCTCCTCTTACTGTCCCTCGCCAATGCTCCTGCTGCAAGATGCGAGCTCGTCAAGGCACTCGCATTGGACTTTAGTGACAACCGAGTATTGTTTGCGCTTGAGCTGCTCATATTCAAGGTGTTGAGGCTGCTGCCGCGTCTGCGCGCTCTCAGCGTGGAGGTATCCATCCATGAAAACAGACACCGCGCACTGGCCTGGATTTTCCCGCGGGACGCTCCTTTCCGGCTGCGCTCTTTCGCGACCTCTATCAGGTGTGTGTATGTGTGGCCCTTCACGTCCCTTACACACTGCGCGCAATTTCTTGCCGACTGTGGGCGCTGAATGGGGACCCAGGCTCGATCCAGAACTAGCCGCCTTCCTCGAGTCTCAGCCAGAGATCTGCGATCTCTCTCTGCGCGGTATACCTACGTACACTTCGGACCCATTCACGCTCCCGCCATCGGCCCTTCCTCATCTCGAGAACTTCCGTTCGGTGCATGTAGACCCTGACACCCTCCGTGAGGTAATGCTCCCAAACCAATCTCCCACCCCCCCGAACCATATTGTCACCGTTCTGTCATGGTCGATTGATGGCATCGCCACAGGTGATAGGGACACGCCCAGTGCAGGGCATCTCGCTTTCATTGTTCTCAGAACACGGCTACCGGGCGCTCGAAGTGCTCGCGCGGACCTCGACGCCGGTCAGACGACTCACCATCCTTATCGTGGACGCGTCGGCGCCTAACGAGCTTTTCCCGCAACTGGCGGCGCGCCTGCCCCACCTCGAGGCTCTACATATCGTCGCGCTCGTGCAGCAATACAGCCTTGTGCGTTTACCTATTTCTCACCTCCATTTTTTCCCCCTGTCTATGTTGCACTTTTGCTGAACAGGAGAGCAGGAAACGCTACTTGCGTCTGCTCCGCTGCTCGAAGCGTTCGCCGGTCTGCGTTTCCTAACGTTTATGGCGAGCGGCGCATCGTGTTATGAGCTCAGTGATGAGGCGACAGTTGCGGAGCATTGGGCGCGTGCGTGCCCAACTTTAACGACCATTATCCTGCCGAAAGGCCGCGTGTGGTTTGCAAGCAGTGCGGGCAGGTGGGTGCACTCATGATTATGGCTGATGTCGAGAGCGTCAAGGGATCGGGTTTTTTGGGGGGTCTTCTTTTTATTTTCTTGGTACGGTATCCATATCAGTTGAGAGTGAAATGAAGAAACTACACATCCCCTCGGCAACCACGCGGTCACGCGGCAGAAAAAACCTTGCCATAGTTGCCATTCCTGCCATTCCTTTCATGGCTAGCTAACCTTAACAGCCATCTGTCTACCGTTTCCGAGAGTTCTTTGAACAAGTTGGACCTCGTACTGCGGCTGTAGGTTCCCATGTGACAGCTTACTTCTTCACACACCACGATGTTCCGTTCTTGTTTCCAAAGGGCGGGTTCTCCTTGCTGAACAAGCATATCAAGTTTGATTGGTCATTAGGCGCTCCACGACACCATCGATTCCCATGCCTAGATTTGACTCAGTGATTCTGACTTTAGCTCCTTTCTGAAGAGTTCTGTATATATGCGGGCACATCAGTGTGTCTGTACCCTACAACCCTCGCAGTCTCGTATTTCTCTGTGATCAGACAATGTCACCCCCTGGAACCTTCGCCAGAAATGTCTCCGATGATGTCCTTGACAGATTTTATTCGACCCCTATTTTATCCGGTACGCTGGCCTTCCCTGGACAGACCCATGAGAGTGCTCTAGCCACTCTTGAAGTCTTGCGAGATGATTTCAAGACATACCACGTTTTCGTGAACAATATTGGATTTCACAAGTATGTTCGGGCTCATTGTTATTTGCCAACCAACCGGCAGACATTGTTTTTTTTTTAGTCACGCGTCGCATCACGTGTTGGCATTATATGCCCTTGGCGCGTCACCAGAGCTCATCAAGGAAGCCTATTATGGGCTACACGTTCCAAATCTATTGCCCTCGCTCGTGAGCCCCGAGCGCATCACTGAGGAAAACTTTACCGAGCATTTGGGAGATGAGAGGTATGTCATGTCTTATCGTTAAGCTCGTCTGAATGCCGTTAGTGACCCGACATCTCGCCAACAAGGTACTACGATGGCTACCTAGCCTTCTTTACGGAGTACCTTCAGAAAAACTCCCCAACGGGGGCACTCGAGCGCTTCATATTTTCTCCTGCATACAATTTCACGCCTGGGCTCGAAACAGGTGGAGACGATTTGAAGAAACATCCCCGGATGCTGGATCGTCTTCTTGCGGGACTACTTCATCCTTTCATTCATGTCGCCTATGGGCTCGAGTTCGGCATCCTTGGACAAGTTGCGGAAGGCAAGTCAGGCACACTTGCCATCCTACTGTACCATTAGCATCCTCCAACGTGTTTTTTTTTCAAGTCAACTGATCATCCCACTTTTTTTTACCCTTAGGGCTAGCACAGACTGCAGTCCACTCCGCTGCCCAGATAGAAATTATTCCACCTTCTTACTTTAACAAGTCGCCAACCGATAACATCAGCGGATTCTTGTCCACGTTCACATCTACTTTATCACTCGACGTTGACCATAACCACGTGCCCCCTCCCGAGAAAAAGCGCCCCATGTTCGCTTTTCACCGCCGCATCCGCGACGATCCCGAGTTCAAGCTACGAGACCTCCCGAATCAACCCGGGCAGCGATACTTGACCGTGGTGAAGCAGTCGGGCGGTGCCATCCATAGCCTCGTTCGAGAGTGGACGGAAGAGTGGCTCGTGGGTACGCGAAGCGAGGCGGAGGCTGAAATTCGGCTCAAGTCCATGGTCGAAGAGGTCATATGGGGGAACGTCATCTGGTGTAGCGTCGGCGGTTGGGCCTCGCGCGGGGATAGCGCACGCGTAACCAACGCAGACTTTTTCCTGTAGGTTCTGTTTTTTTTTTCCTTTCCTTTCCTTGATTTTAGACTAATGTAACTGGAAATGAATGAAGTGCCCATCTCGTTACTTCGGCCATTTTCCTGCCCAAGCTCATCATCAAGGAAGAAGCTCTGTCCCCATCGCCACCACCATTCGGCAGAGCCGGTGCGCTGTTGTCGTTTGGCAATCGCTTGCTGCTGCTCCAGACGTACCTCGCCGCTTGCGCGGGGTGGCAGATCTCGCGGGGCAACAACCCCCTTCCGATCACGGATTTCTACGCCGCGACAGACGAGCAGTTGCAGCTGTCTGGAAGTCCACGTGCTCGTTCTCAAGTCAGAGCGGGATCGGCGAGGTCAGTCTCTTCTCTTGGCCCTAGCAGCAACCCATGGACGTACATCATCCCGAGCGCGATTCAAGCTCGCGAGGAGCACACGCCCAAGATGATGCGCTCGCTCGCTAATTTCGCTGTCCGTTGGGGCATGTGCGCACCGGGTTACTTTGGCAGTGATAATGAGAATGGGAACGACGATGACGATGGGCGTCGGTCTCTTGAGGGAATTGAGAGGCTCGACGGGACGTTGTTCGTGCGCGTCGCCGGACTCACGCTTGATCGGCTAGGATGGGTGCACGAGGGCGAGGAATTTGGTCGATGGGATCGAGACGGTTCCCCAAATTGAATTGAAATTCAGTAAATCATAATCACATCATATATCATCATTACAAAGACACGTTCTACCCACGGTGGGGTGGTACGTCACAGATGATGTTATAGTATTAGTATATATGTACGATTGCTCAGTTTAACAAGGATTCGTTTCGTCCGTCTGTTCGTTCGTTTTGCATTCACGTTCAGAGACATTGTTCCTCTCATCAGTGTGGTTTGTATGTTGTAAGTTCAACGGGTAGTGAGGAAATGAAAGAAAGGAAGAGCCTAGGCTTTGTAGATTTAAATATATACAGTTGGCTGGGCAGATCGAAAAAAGGCGGAGCGCGGGTCCTCTGTACCCGTTCCGTCATGAGTTCTGTTTCTAGTCTGCCACAGCCACAGCCAGACTCAAAAACCGGCTTAGCAGACCAGTACCGCCGCCGATGTGAGAGAGGTGTTTCTTATTTTGAGGTTAAGGAAGCCTCAGCCTCTAGCTCATCAGCAGGTGAGCAGGTGAAACCTCTCCGCGGGCGGCGTAAATTCCAAGTCAAGCCAACCCCCCCTCCCCTCCCCCCCCTCATTCACACTGCTTCCGCCCCACTTATGACGGATAATGTCTCAGTTACAAACCAAACTTGCGGAAGCGTTAACTTATTTGGATCGTTGTTCCCTTGGCTCCATTGGTCGTTTACAAAGCAACAGAGCGCCCGGTTTCTCTGGAACTCAGTTTCTTGGTCTTCGCGTCTTCGCACACACGTAAAAATAGGGGCTCTCGAAAGAACGACGCTCGTCTCGTCCGCGTCACATGTATATATAAGACCATCTTGTTGTGCCCATGAGGGTGAGAGGAGGAAGAGAGGAAAACGAAACGAAACGAAACAAAAACCCAGCGGGTTACTTATAGACCTTTTTGCTCCTCTTTGATCCTTTTCTTCAGCTGAAGAATGACGTCGTCTTCTCAGAGTCAAGACAAAGACGCGCTGCTGGACAAGCTCTACTCCCTCCCTTGCTCGACGGGCGTGTTGCAGCTTCCTGGGCCGACGCACGAGAGTGCAGAGGCTTTGGTCGAGATACTGCGGCAGAATCGGTGGGAGCACCAGCTTTTCTTCGTCGGCGAAGATGGGGAGAACCGCTACAAGTACGCATGTCGTCGTCATTCTACTTACTGCGAAAGAGATGATTTCGCTGAGGTTGTTGACCATTTTTGTAACTTAGCTACTCGACGCATCATGTTTTAGCCATCTACGCCCTTGGCGCGTCCCCCGAAATTATGACAGAGGCGTATGGGACTCACGAACGTCTCAAGCCAATGGTCGAAAGTCCTGAGCCTATCACGGACAAGAATTATCTGGACCATCTTGGCGATCAAAGGTGGGTAAAGTGCCTGGGCAGGGTATCAAGATAGTTTAATAAGAAATGACGCGATGCCGCGGTCTCAGGTATTATGCCGGCTATCTCGCGTACTTTTCTGAGTATCTTGTTCATCACACGCCCGGCGAGGCATTGGAGCATTTCATCTTAACCCTCCCTGCGAACTTTGTCCTCAACTTGAATTACATTATCGCGCAGGACAAGAAAAGAGGGGGTGAAGGAAAGAAGAAGCACCCTGAGATGCTCAACCGGCTGCTGGCTGGCCATGCATTCCCCTTCATTCATTTGGCCTATGGATGGGAGCTCGGCATTCCGGGACAAATTGCTGAAGGTATACATGATTATTATTATTATTTGCTGAGAGTTTCTTGCGTCTACCAAGTATCCTGATTTTTTTGGCTTATGATTAGGTTTGGCTGTGGCTGCGGTCTATGCTAATGAGCAGAGCGAGGTCGTGCCACAGTCTCTTTTCGGCAGGGCTAGAGAACCCATTCACATCATGGGGAGATTCATGCTCCCTCTTGTCCCACGTAGAACACCGGTCTTCCATGAGAAACGGCCAACATTCACCCTTCTCTCTCGGATTCAAGACCACCCAAAGTTCGCAGACGATGCGATCGGTTCTCCGGGAGAGGAAAGGAGGCGGTATCCTGACATTTTGAAGAGCACAGGCGATGCCATCACCGAGCTCGTGAACAAGTGGACTGAGGAATGGCTGGAAGGCACGCGCAATGAGGCAGACGTCGAGAAAAGACTCGAGGGAATGGTAGAAGAAGTGATATGGGGAAACGTCATCTGCTTTGGAATCGGAGGCTGGAACTCGCGGGATAGCGGACAACCTTTCAAGGCAGACTTTTCCATGTGCGTATCCACCACGAGTTTCCCGAACGGGCCTAAAAAAAACGCTTGCTATAGGATGTCCCTCGTGACCTCCGCCTATTTCTTGCTCGCGCTCGTTCTACCTTCCCGAAATGTCCCTTACCCCTCGCTCTCGCTCTCGAACCGCCTGACCCTGTTCAAGGCGTACGTCTTGACGTGCGCAGGACGATATATCTCGCACGGCCAGCGCGGCGCTCTTCACATCGAGGAGTTTTTCTCGACCACACGCGAGCAGCTGACCGCGCCAGCGATGGTGCAGCCCTTGCCGTTCATGTCGCGCAAGGCGCTCAGCGCACGCAGCGGGCCGTGGGAGCGTATCATCACGAATAGCATCGTGCACCCCGATGCGCACCTACCCAGCACAACTCGCGCGCTGGCGGCTTTTGGAGTGCGTTGGGGCGATCGTTCGCCTGGATATTTTGCCGGGGGTGATAGCGGTCTCAAAGATCGGGAAGCTCTGGATGGCACACTTTTTGTGCGGGTGGCTGGATTGATGATGAATAGGCTCGGCTGGGCGCACGAGTCAGGTCACGAGTTGGGCCAATGGGATCGTGAATGAGCACATTGAGAAGAACCCCGGGGGTGTGTATTTTGTATTCTGTTATTCGTTGTACGTTAACTTGTGATGTGGGGAATTTTCTGTTATTAGTAATCCAAATTCGCATGACCAGACGATGACGTCGTCTGCTATCTGTCCGAAGCGTTCCACTCATGTTAAATATAAAATTATATAAACGGAACGGATTTTTGGGCTTTAATTTCTCTTTTCTCATCTCTTCTCTTCATCCATGGATTCCCGAGGTAGTGACAAAAATTCTGACCTACTCGATAAACTTTATGCTGTCCCTCTCTCAACTGGGATTGCACCTCTACCTGGTCTTACTTCGGCCAGTGCTCAAGCTCTCTTGAGCGTTCTTCGGCATAACCGCGAGACTTACCACATCTTTTTTAACGACAGGGGTTTCCATAAGTATGTCGGGTCCTGTCTAACGCACAACAACCTGGTCCTGAGTTTCTCTCCCATCTCGATTGTAGTCACGTTACGCACCATGTTTTTGCAATCTACGCCCTTGGTGCATCGCCGGAAATCATAAAGGATGCCTACGGAACTCACGACTACCTCAAACCTGCCTTTAAGAGTCCTGAGCCAATTACGGACAAGAACTTCGTAGAGCACCTCGGCGATGCTCAGTAAGTACCTATTTCGAAAGAGTACATTGTTCTTTTTCACGTGTTTTAACTGTGACTATAGGTATTATGCTTCGTATCTCGCATACTTTTCTGAGTATCTTCGCGACCACACGCCCAATGAGGCATTTGAACGTTTCATTTTGTCGTCTTCGTCCAATTTCGACCCAGATCTGGCGGCTGACAGTGTGCAAGACATAAAGAACGTTGGTAAAGGAAAAAAGCACCCGGAGATGTTGAATAGGCTCTTGGCGGGCCTCATACATCCGTTCATTCATCTCGCATACGGATTCGAATTTGGCGTCCTTGGACAAGTTGCAGAGGGTGTGTTGTTTCCGGTATCTGGAAATCTAAAGTTGATATATGTCAGGCTTGGCGAACGCTGCCGTCCACAAGAGCGAACAAACGGAGGTAGTTTCACCGTCGTTCTTCGCCAAATCACCAGAACCTGGTATCCTCGCAGGATTGACATCCACGCTCTCTTTTTTGCGCATTGCTCCCCCAAGTCTCGAAGAGAAGCGGCCCACATTTGCGTTTCTCCGCCGGATCCGTGATCACCCAAAGCTCACACCGAGCGTCATCGGTTCTTCGCAAGAGGAGGCAAGTCAATACACAGTTGTTCTGGAAAGTTCAGGCGAATTGGTTGTTCAATTGGTAAACGAATGGGCGGAGGAATGGCTGGACGGCACATGTAGCGATGCAGATGTTGAGAAGAGGCTAGAGGGAATGGTAGAGGAAGTCGCGTGGGGCAACGTTATCTGGTTCGCAATAGGCGGTTGGGAAGCGCGCGGCGACAGTGGCCGTCCTTTCAACGCAGACTTCTTCATGTAGGTGCAACTCCTCTCACATTTCCACGTCATACTCATCTCACGCAGCGCGCATCTTGTCACGTCCGCAATTTTCTTGCTCACTCTCGTCCTTCCCTCGGAACGGTCCCCCTATCCTTGTGTTCCCCTCGCGAGCCGCCTGACCCTTCTCAAGGCGTACCTTGCAACATGTGCTGCATGGTACATCTCAAGGGGCAACAGCTCTCTCCCCATCGAAGGATTTTACTCTGATACTCGTGCTCGACTTTCCGCGCCCCCAGCAGCGCCAGTACCACCATCGGCTACACGCAAGCCCCTCACAGCCCCCGGTGGGCCATGGGGGCGCATCATCATTAACGCCGTCGCACATCCGGAGGAACACCTACCCAAGGCAGTGCGTTCGCTCGCTACGTTCGCCCTACGTTGGGGTGATCGCCCCTCGGGATATTTCTCAGGCGGAGGTAAGGGCGGGTTAAAGGGGCGTGAGGTGCTCGATGGCACGCTCTTTGTCCGTGCCGCAAGCCTGGCGCTCGATCGACTGGGTTGGGCACATGAGTCTGGTGAAGGGCTCGGTCGTTGGGACCACGATGGATTCTGGGGGTCAGACGATATTATTCGGGGAGTGGACAGCGCATATCTTTGAGTGATGTATTGTATAAGTGTATAAGTGAACGTCTCATTGCTATGAACTCGATTTGTATGTATCTCCAAGAGTGAGTTGTCACGGTCCGGTCAACCGTCACCGTAAGAAACTTTTGTTGACGTTGACAGTGCCAGTGTCTCTTGGTCCCTTCCTCTACAAAGTTAATTGCCAACTCCCCAAACAGTGATTGCATCAGCTCTCAGGCCCTGTCTGTTATAACTTGTCCCTTTGATGTGGCTTAGCGAAGCTATGGACCAACGAAACCTCATGCTCATGACCTGTGACAATTCATTGTCCGAGGACACCCTAGGACCAGAATAAAAAACGCGATTCCTCAAGTCCGCAAAGCCCGGCGATGTTGACAGTTTCCATTGACTCCTTGTTTCTGGGGAGTGATCGTTACACTATTTATTACATGACGACAGCATGTTCGATTCAAAGGGAAATGGCCTGTTCGTGGACCTCAATATTACTTTACTTTACCCCCAACATTCTCAATGGAGCGGGGATCGTCCCTCGACAACGAAGACGACGGTCAGGCTCTATCTCTCGATAAGCTGTATCCTCTCCCGTCTAAGGGCGTTCCTCTCGTCTTGTTACCGCCTGCCGTCACTCCCGTCAACCCAACGAGTTCCGACACTGCGGCGGCGAGGGTTTTGCAGCGTGTTCTGCGACATAATCGTGAGCACCACCACGCTTACATCAAGAATAAGTGGTTCCACAAGTACGTACGCTAAGTGTATATGTATTTTCATACGCGGCATCATTGACGGATAGTCACGCTATTTTTTTTTTTTGAATCTCTAACTTTTTTGCTCAGTCATGCGGCGCATCACATGGTCGCTATCTTTGCGCTAGGGGCATCTTCGCAACTCATCGAGAGGGCTTACGGAGCTTACGATAACCTAACCCCCGCATACGAGAGCCCAGAGTCGATAACGGATTCAAATTTTGTGGAGCACTTGGGTAAAGAGAGGTCCGACGCATTTCCTTCAAGAAAAAGTCTATGATCTATGATCACCTCTCTCAGAGTTCCCTCTTTCCCAAAAAAAAAAACTCATAATAATAATAACCACGATTGATTTGTTTTACAGGTTCTATGCGGCGTATGTCGCGTATTTCTCCCGTTATGTCATGGATCATTCGCCGCTAGAGGCGTTCCAACACTTCTTTTTCTCGCCCGCGTACAATGTCAGGCAACCTTGCAACCCCTGCGGTGCGACTGGACAGAAGAAGGCCAAGGATCCGGCAATGTTAAGCCGGTTATTCTCTGGACTTCTGCACCCGTTCATTCACGCAGCGTACGGGATCGAGTTTGGACTTCCCGGTCAGCTCGCTGAGGGTATGCGTAATTTATTTTAGTTTTCATTTCATTTCATTTTTTTTTAAAAACCAAAAAACATCGGTGCCCCCAAGGTCTTGCGCAAGCTGCCGTCCAGAGAAGCGAGCAAAACATCTTTCTTCCTGCTCACGTATTCACGGAACTGACGAACGAACTAGAACCAAAGTCGGGGCTAGTGCCGGATCGCGATTCGCATGGAAGAGTGATCGCTTCGTTTGCGTTCGCTACCGCCACCGGGCAGTGCGCAAAAAGAAAAAGAACGTCCTTTTCACGCGCCTTTCCTCGCCCGGCCTATTCTCCACCCAGAAACGCCCAACATTTGCTTTCCACAGGCGTATTCAGGAAGATGCGTCTTCGCCGTGACACCCCCCAAAAAGTATGTGCATCAGTACTCCGCCACGCTCAAGGGTGTAGGGCCGGCTGTCAAGGCACTCGTGAGGGAGTGGGAGGAGGACTGGCTCCAGGGTGCGTTGTGCGATGCGGACGTCGAAATGAGGCTAGTGGGTATGGTTGAAGAAGTTATCTGGGGGAACGTCATTTGGTTTGGTGTCGGTGGCTGGACCTTACGAGACGAGAATGCTGGGAAAGCAATCGACGCAGATTTCTACGTGTGCGTCTTTTCTTTTCTTCTCTTTCTTCAATCTGTAATACTCACGGCGGGCATCTTGTGACCCTTGTTGACACCCCGCAGAATGCACCTCGTCACTTCCTCTATATTCCTTCTTACACTCATCCTTCCGAGCGCGTCCACCCCCAGTCCAACGTTATTATTGCTGAGACAGCGTCTCGTTCTATTGCGGACGTACCTAGCCGTCAGCGTTTCGGTATACATCTCGCGCGGCAGGGCGCAAACACCACTGCCCATCGAAGAGTTCTATGTTGCCACACAAGCTCACGTGGTACGAGTCAATCGTGCCGGTGGTGTTGGCATTTCCATTCCTGGTGTGCTGGTGCTCCGAGAGCCCGTGACGAGCACGAGCTCGCGAAAACATGGGAGTCAATCCTATCGACGGCGATCACTCATTCCGATGATCACCTGCCCAAGATGATTCGCGCTTTAGCCGCTTTTGCCGCTCGATGGGGCAAACGGCGGGCTTCTCCCGGGTACTACTTCGCGGGGCATCTTCCCCATTCGGGGCGCCTGGACGGAACCTTGTTTGTGCGCGTCGCCGCACTGGTGATCGATCGATTCGTTCGAACGACGACGACGACAAGCGCAGTGATGAGTTGGGCGCTGGGGGAAGGTGAAGGTGAAGGTGGCTGGGACAATATCTCGGGTGATCTTCCGTAACGCTCCAAGCTTAGGAAGATTCATGCCACCCATTACTCTGCAAGACAAGGACTGGCATACCCTCCCCTGCTTCCCCTTTTTTTTAAATCGTTGTACCCTCCTAACAGTTTTTTTTTTTGAGTTCTCGGGTGTGGGTGTGAACGCCGTTTTTCCCCAACTATATGCTAAATAAATTCTTTATGCGACTGGTGCAAACACTAGGGCTTTGCTAGTTCGCTTGCTCGAGCTAGACTATACTAGCGCGCACTCCCGACGTTTCATCTACTCTATTTATTATTATTTTAGTCCCGATCATGCTAGCCGGAAGGCCCGTATTGGTAACACGAATGTAATGATAACAAAAAGTCAGCGTCTCGAGTCAAGTTCAATGGAGATGTCAAGGTCCAGTTCTCATAGAAACTCGCGAAACCTCACTTGGAGGGCGTTGGTTTCAAGTTATGCAAGGAATGCTTAAGGTTCCATTCCCGAACACCGACAAATGACAGTCCGCACGAAAGAAAGATATCAATCATGAATAGCGTTTCTTATAACTTCAACTGCGTTCCAAATCAAAGATCATAGTGAGGAAACAGCGGTGATGGGAATGAGGGCAAACACAATGCTGAATAGGGTAAACGTGGGGTAACTGAAGAGGCCATGAAAAGACCAATATAAGGATGGTACCATGTAAAATTTTGGATATCACGTAGACAAGCATGAGACGAAATGGAGATAAAAGTACCGAGTATGTTTTATTCCTCCTCGGGCTGGACTTCTTCCTCATACTCGCCCTCTTCCTCGGCGCTACCAAGCAATGTAAATGGCAGGCATAATGATACGAAAGGGAAATAGACTTACGTTGCATCCTGATATTGCTGGTACTCAGCAACCAAGTCCTGCATGTTTGACTCGGCTTCCGTAAACTGTTACAGACTGTCAGGATTGGGAAAAGCGTCCATGTACAAGTAGCACACCTCCATCTCATCCATACCCTCCTGGGTGTACCAGTGCAGGAAAGCCTTCCTCTTGAACATGGCAGTGAATTGCTCGCTGACACGACGGAACAATTCCTGAATGGCGGTTGAATTTCCGAGGAATGTCACAGCCATCTTCAGGCCACGCGGTGGGATGTCACACTGCGCTGTAAGCACATTGTTCGGGATCCATTCAACAAAGTAGGCAGAGTTCTTGTTTTGGACGTTCTGCATCTGCTCTTCGACCTCCTTCATTGACACCTTACCACGGAAGACCGCAGCGACTGTGAGGTAGCGGCCATGGCGAGGATCACAAGCAGCCATCATGTTCTTGGCATCGAACATTTGCTGAGTAAGCTCAGGAACGGTAACAGCACGGTACTGTTGGCTGCCACGGGCAGTGAGGGGCGCAAAGCCAGTAAGGAAGAAATGTAGACGGGGGAAGGGCACTGGAAGGGATGAGCGACAGAGGATCAGATCCCAAAAGAACAATAGCACGAACCCATGTTGACGGCGAGTTTCCGGAGATCAGAGTTAAGCTGACCAGGGAAGCGCAGACAAGTCGTGATACCAGACATAACAACGGAGACAAGGTGGTTGAGATCGCCATAGGTTGGTGTGGCGAGCTTGAGTGTACGGAAGTGGATATCGTAAAGTGCTTCATTGTCAATGCAGAACGTTTCATCAGAGTTTTCTACCAGTTGGTGAACGGAAAGGGTAGCATTGTAGGGCTGTTGAGAGATAATATAAAAATAAAAAAAACCCTTGCTGAAATACTAAATGTTACCTACCTCGACGACAGTGTCGGACACCTTGGGACTAGGTACAACGGAGTACGTGCACATCATCCGATCAGGGTACTCCTCACGAATCTTTGAGATGAGGAGAGTGCCCATGCCGGCACCGGTACCACCACCAAGCGAGTGGGTAATTTGGAAACCTGAGGAAGCGCGTCAATGCTGGCCAACACGTGACACGTGAAAGAATGGCCACTGTCGCGACGCGTGGTAACTTACCCTGAAGAGCATCCGTACCCTCAGCCTCCTTCCGAACGACGTCAAGAACGGCGTCGACGAGTTCAGCACCCTCCGTGTAGTCTATGGACAGTGTAGTCAGTAAGGGACAAATTAAGAATTAGCACGTTTAGGGACGTGTCAAAAAACACGTGTCGGAAATGAACTACTTCCTGAAAAAAAAAAAAAAAAAATCACTCACGTCCCTTCGCCCAGTTGTTACCCGCACCGCTCTGGCCGAACACGAAGTTGTCCGGGCGGAAAAGGCCACCGAGAGGACCCGAACGAACGGCATCCATAGTTCCAGGCTCGAGATCAACTAAGATTGCGCGAGGAACATACTTGCTCGCGCCAATCTCATTGTAGTAAACGGAGATCCGTTCAAGCTGAAGGTCGTTGTTGCCCTTGTACAGACCGTCACGTTCAATGCCGTGCTCATCTGAAACGACCTCCCAGAACTTGACACCTAGGAGGGGTGAAAAAAAAAGTTGAGGAAAAAAGTGTTACAGTGTCGACGGGGAATAAGACGCCGTACCGATTTGGTTACCGCACTAGTGGAACAACCATAAGCATTTTCTTCAGAAAATGAAAACCATGTAAATAAAAAGCGCACCTGGCCAGTCTGAAGGTGAACGATTTCGCGCATTCTGAGGATACAATAGTGTGATCAGCAAACAAGCTAGCGATGTGAGATGATGATGGGATAGATTCGAGGAACGCGGTAAAATGCGCGCTTTAACTCGTGAATGGCGCGATGGCCTTGCCACGGAAGGGAATAAAAAGAGGAAAAGAGACGTACTTGACGAGATGGGAAGAGAAGGTGGTGGTAGAGGGAGGTGGTTAAAGGTGAAGGTGAGGGTGAAGGTAAAGGGAATTCACAAAAACGAGGCGACACGTTCGGGTTTAGGGCTATTTTGAACGGAGTTCGAATTTCCACGCGATATCAGAAGAAGTTTAAAACTGAATTCAATTGTGAATCTTTGCGGCCCACGCGGCTGTATGCGCTTATATGCCTATGTTGCTTGCATGTTGCATTATATGCGGTATTCTGACGTTTTCAATCGTTCCAGGCGCACGCATTTACTTGCGTGATAATGATATAGTACGTACGTATAACCACACGGGTGTACCCCCTTTGGCGGCCCGTGTAGCGGAGTTGAAGAACTTGATTGTTCCGTTCCGCGTGCACGAGCATGAGCTTGCAGTCACTCCCCATGACGTGGAACGGCAATTTGTTCTTGCATTCAGCATTGTACAGATGGGCGACGTATGTATGAATGTAGAGTAAGCATTGACTTGGACATGTGAATTTACCCGTTCTTCCCTGCCCAGTCCAGCCCCAGCGGATACTAGCTCGGGCCAGCAGAACCCAACATTTTGCCAATCTTGTTCATTGCTCATGTTTTCGCATAGGATGAATATAAACGAGAAATGCGGGGACCAAAGGTTCCACCCGGTTCTGTTACTTCCGATTAAGAGAAAGACGACGAAAAGAATATCTTCTAGATACTTTAAATGTAGATGGGATGCAGTGTTACACTCACCTAACATCTTAATAACGTGGCAAAGTCCAATCCGGTCCAATCCAGTCCAGTCCAGTCCAGTCCGGTCTAGTCCGTGAATACAAGAAAGCATATCGCTTCATGAGATCTATGAAATTTATGGTCTCTGGGTCTCAGTCATCTAACTACGTCGCCCGTGGGGTCTCGCCTTCATAGCTGTCCTCTTGCCGGTGTCGCTGGCCCTTCCCAATCAACGTCATCATCGTCTCGTCCCTGGCCACTTGGGTCGGAATTTCTCCGCCATACGCGACCGCCGTATCATCGACAACAATCGCACCGGTGCGCCGGTCGAGGCTAAAGCGGAATGGGGCGAGTGCACGAGAGAACGTTGCCACGTTATCATATGGCATCAACAAGTCGCCGAAGCCTGAGTGCGATGTAAGCGCCACAGCTGACCCAATGGAGCCAGGCGGGTGCGCAAGGTAGATGTCGCGCCGCTCCCGGAAATGCCAGAAATGGAGGCCGAACACGATGGCAGCCGCTAGCATACAAAGAACGGCGAGGAGATGGGCAGCGAGTGGCCTAGGAGAAGCGCAGCGTTAGGAGATGGGGTGTGCAGTAATGAGAGGAAAAAGAATGCACTCTACGTAGAGGCGCGGAACGAGTTGTGTTAGCACGGCATCTACGGTATTGTTTGTCGGCACAAAGTAGTTTGACTTGGTTGCAAGGGAGAGGTGCCGAGTCTACACAGGCGTTAGTCATCAGGCGGGGTTGCCAATGTGAGAAGAGGTAATTACGCACGTAGATCTGTGTTGTATATGATACAAACGCCTTTTGATCCTGGAACACAGAATCCAGTCCTCCGGGGGACTGCTCTGCTTGGCGGAAGATAGAATTAGGTATACCCGATCGGATGGCATTCGCGCGCGATTGTATGTTAATGTTGCTGGAATTTCCAAAAACGACTCTACACAACCGAGTTTCAGAACGAAGTGGGGTGTGTAAAAAAGTTAATTGAACGTGCCCATTGTACGGAATATCATTCAATGGGGGGCCAGACACATTGTTAGCGTTTGGGTAGTTGTCAATTATCGAAACGTTTGTCAAGGAGCCGTTGTTGAGGAAAGCGCGGGCAGTCACATCGAAAAGTTGTATGTGCGGTTGACAAAAAACTCCGGCCGAACGGCGTGGATTTTGTTGCCAGAACCAGAAGAAAACCTACAAAGGGGTGAATATCTTGTACCCGCACCGAAGAGTGAGGAACGATTGGCGCACGGGTTGAAAAGCGACATCTGTTGAATTAACGCCGCAATTGGGCACAGCACTCACTCCGTATTGCTGATCTGCATCGTTGGGATTGAAGCTCAGTTCCAACGAGCAGCCATCTACGGAAGTTGCAGAGACTGTTGTGACGTTCGCACTAGGCGAATTGACCGAAACCTGATTCGGAATGGCACAGTTTGTATCGGTTCGGATGCCAGTCGTGTTGATCGCCATGGTACCGTTCAGATAAGAGTCCGTAGGAAACTACAGCATAGATATACTATGAGGATCGATCAGGAATCAACATGCCACATCGATACATACCTTGAATTCAGCGATTGCCCAGCCATTGAGTACAAAGGAGGGATCCCCGAGGCCATTGAATACTATACTGTTCATAAGCAAGCACGCAAACTTATAGATCCACGCTGATTGCACACCTGCAGCTTCCGCAAACTTGCGAATAAAGTGCGTCAGAGGGAATAAGCGCAACGACAAGCGCAGCTTACTCACCCCAGCGGATGCGGCAAACGCGGTTAAATCCCCGATATCCGGCGAGAGCCCAATATCTTTAATACTTTGAGCGGTAGAAGCTGGGTGCTTATAGTGAGACGGCGCGAAACAGGGTACACAACGATGATCAATTACCCTGCGACTTCGGCAGCTGTCGAACGGAAAAGATGGACCCCGCTAGGGGTTGGAATAGCAGTGCAGCCATGGTCGTGAATGTAGACACGATAACAAACTGATGTTTGAACCTCAGTGCGTTGTATATGATAATTGGTCGGCTAGACTCATGAGTCCATGAGCGAACATTGTGGCTTCTGGGTTGGTGCTATTTACCTATCCGCAATCTGTAGAGGCATTCAGGCTGCTTGAAAAGAACATGGGCCGGATCAACTCACATAGTCCACTAGGAGGGTTTCGTCGGCAGAGGCCTGACCTCGTGACAGGATGAGGTATGGCTGTGGCCATCGTAAGCAAGACGCAGACTAGCTAGTACATCGCACAAGTCATACGCACATTCCACATTCGGATTGCCCAGTCGAAACCATGGACCATGTACGCAAGGGGAACGAAAATAAGAGAGGGGAAGAATGACTTTTAAAATCGGCGAACGATTAGCTACGTTGAACGGCAAGATGTTGCTCACTCACAGTTAAGAACTGCGTTGAAGCAAAGGAAAACACATTCTTCTCTGGGACGTGGAAGCCTTGAAAGGGTTTAGCACAAGGCCAATGAAAGTCAATAGGACACGCGACGCACCATCATTGTTATCCGAAATCTTCCGTGCAACCTCTAAACCAATTCCTATAGCACCGAGCAGCGCACAACCCAGGGTTACAACCCAAAACCGTAGCACGATAGGTTCCTAGACAAATATGAGTTGAAATTCTCCATCCATAGAAGGATGACGCACGTATGTTGGATGTCGTTTCGAGACTGTTCCCGGTGTTGGGATGAGGCCAACAGAACTACGGAAACTAAGATGAGCTGGTCTCGTTGTGTCCAAGTCGATGAAGCCCGGGGAATTGAGTTTTGGGGACCTGGTATCGTCTACTGGTGGTGGGGATTTCATGATGGGGTCGTCGTGGTATAGTTCAGGTTCGCCTGCAAGGCTATGAGGGGTCTGGTAAGAGTAACTATGTGAGCTGGACATGTCGCAGGCGAAGAAAAAATGTGGCAGCGTGTACACAGCTCAGCAGCATGCAACATGCAGCAGCATCAAATCAAAAGATCCGCCGTGGCAACCAACACATCCCGCGGCAGTGCTTTCCGAATAACAATAATAACTCAGTCGCATACAAGAGCATCCTTGGCCTTGACCCTTCCCTTAGACATATCAAGCAGGCTCTCGTCATGGACCAAGCGATAACATCTTGTTCTTTTCCACCTCAAATTACACCGCACGAAAGGTGCAACTCATCTGCATGGCCCCCTTACTAATTTATCTGTATACTGCTGTTATTATCCTGTCAAGGGTTCTCTGCCTTTAGCAAACACATCTGTCATAGTCGAGTGTCAATGCCATTGGTTGCACGTCTTTTTTTTTACCATGCTGCGACACAGGCGACAGAAGTTATAGGTGGCGCTGCCTTTTGGTTAGCCCAATACAATACTCGGGTGCATCAGGGTTAGTAGAACACGTTCATGCTGCTAGATGGGAATGATATAACGTACATCTGATCCTGGTCTGCGCTCGTTGGGCACACCAATAGGACTTTATGGTCTACAAGGATGTATGAACCCGCCCATATCATATCCCTCCCTTGCTAAAGCGCTGGCGACGTGACAATTCTCTACGTATCATCTACCCACAGCCTGCAAACCTGGTACCGCCTTCAGGACCCTGAATATCAGCGCGGGCTCCCTCCCACGTGATGAACTACGTTTCTCCCTTGCGCGGCAAGTATTAGCTTACCGAACGTGATCGACTGACTTCACAGTTGCGACAAGATGGGCACGAACAAACCGCCCAAAAATCACTCAAGTGGTGCTACAGGCCATTGTACTTTGGTAAAGGATGCCCTTTGTCGGCTGGCCCTATATTTTCCTGCGTTAGTTAAGCTGGTCCCTTGCTGACTCGGGCATCAAGCGTTCTGAAAGCTGACAAGTGTCGGGCGAGGAAAGCAGAGCACCTTACACTATGAAGTCCGCAGTTCTATGAACCTCCCTACTTTTGATATCCTATTGAATACTGAATACGTTGCTCAAGTTTCCCGATAGCTTATATAAACAGGGTCTTTACCCAGGCCCTACCCAGACGCTGACTGCCATACCATCTCACTCACTCACTCACCAATTACGCCGTACAGTTCGTTTATTCGAGCGGGCGGGGCAAGTCAAGAAACCGACGATCACGGGTCATCACCATTGGGGACAATCGAACGTAGACCATTGGTAATTCCCACTATCCCACGATCACTTCTCGGCGGAAATCACGACTACAGACACTGGGGATTTTTTACAATGAGAAATCGGGTCAACCCTGAAACTTGATTGGTTGGTTATAGGTAAGTGCGCCCAAAGCTGACTGATTGACCTTGTAAAATATCTCCGCGCAAAGGGATCAGCCTGAGGTGTGACTAGTGGTTGCCCTTGATTGAGCCGCGGCCGCGGGTCAACACTTGAAATACGGTAAGTGTCTGGGGTCACTGAGCTGGTTCGGTGGTGCGACTTCGTGATGATATGTCCACCAGTCTTGATATCAACTGCGTTCGCATCAAAAAATGCATCCACTTACGCACATCCAATAGTGAACCCCTGTATATTTAATCTCACTTGCTGATGGTGGGTTAAGAACCTCCGATATTAAGCTGTTCGCGTCTTTCCACGAATTCACGGAAGTAGTCATCGTTCCGGATTGCCATCACAGCCAGGATCAGGGAGCGACAACCGGAACAAAAGTGGCTAGCTTGATAACCGTCTTTTTCTTCGTCAGCTATGAAGCTATCAGCGCAAAAAGAACCGGTTGTACTGAAGTATAGATTACTGAGCTCATGGTGATGAACCGTTCCAGCGGCCGAGAGTATGGAGGGTGTGATATTGAAAACGGTGAACTCGAGCATACGCAAAAGAAGTGGCGGAAAATCGGGCATTGCCGGCAGCATGATACAGAATACGTGTGGTTTGTACAGCGAGAGTGACACGGGGAGCTATCTCCCGTTGAAGGCCTGTGATGCATCTTCGCGATTATCAGGATGCTAGAATCAGGCTACGAGTGGAAGAAGTGACCGAAGGGCATGCCTGCCCGACCAAACCAAGCACACCAATAAGAGAAGTTACTTAAGTATTGTTTGAGGTTAGCAGACATTGCAAATAAAAGAACATGAACATGAGAGGGTTGGCGTGTGCTCTCCTTCCTCAATCGCATGGAGCGATACGACCGTTTCAGAAGCAAGGAGATAAACGAATGATGGATAGAAATGGCAGTAAGCAAGGCCAGAGGTGGTGGTGGACCCAGAGAACGCCGATCAGAGCTGTGTTCAACAAGTAAAATCGAGCACGAGACGAGAGCTCCCTGATGTGACCTGGCGTACCAAGAAGAAGAAGCGGGGGCCCAGCGGTTATTAAAACAACTCCAAAAAAAAAAGGGCTGCATACTAACATCTAGTGAATCAAAAGTGCGACACGTTTTTTTCCAAGACTTTTTAGACACAGAAAGAGTCTTCCCCCCCCCTCCCCCAAGGGGGAGAGGAGACGTATCACTCCCAAGACACCAATGAGAAATCGATTCAATGAGAGTTAACACTGTCGTATCAGACAGTGATGAGAGTTTCAGAAAGAAGTACATGCCAAAAAGAGGAGCGCTCAGGAGTCCAGGTACTACATGTACCCTGGCTCGGAGTACCAGAGACACCAAAGACTCACGGACACCCTTGAGGACCAAGTAGCCGGTCTGGGACTTTCTACTAAAATCTATCCATCAATGATACAAACGCAGAAAGCATTTAAGATGGAGAGGCGCGCAATTACGCGACTAGACAGCAGATTAAATTTCGGAGCCCTGCGCGAATTGACTTCCAACCAAGAGTCGACGCAGATTCGTCTATAATATTGAGCCGTTTTAATGGGGGGTGATATTTGTTGCAGAAAAGAAAGAACTGAGAAGCCGCAAAAAAACGATACAATGGCATTAACGTCCGAGAGATGCAGAGGAACAACTGGTCGCCGATCCCGCCACTCGCGAATGCTCTGTTGAGGCTCATAATGGGCTACCGCAGTGGTGGTCCTTCATTCATCCAGCACAAGCAGACACTCCATAGCTGTCTCGAGATCAAGGGAGAACAGTGCATTTCGTGTCTTTATGGCATATACCGTGCGTGCGGCAGCCGTGATGGAGCGGTGCGATAACCCCAGGTTTACAATGAACGAGTATTGATGAGACCGTGCCAACTTTCGAAAGCGCCTTGCATCATGAAGCTCAGTCTGCTTGGTCTATAATCACTCTTTTGGAATTCACAGCTCTAATCTACTTGACGTCATCCTTTTGTGCTGGCGGGACACTGTAAATCTATGAATTGTTGCGATGCGTTGTGATGGTTCGATCATGGTAGTCCAAGGCCCAAGGCCACGGCTGACCAGAAAGTCGCGATATTTCATCATGGTTCTGGGCTACCTTCTCGATCGAGAGCAAGCAGAGGGCTTTCAAGGGCGTCATCGGCAGCGACAGGTTCTCTAGCAGGCCTTTTCTTTGTCACCTATAAAGGTATGAGATGACTGCTAAAACAATGGGATTTAGAAAAAAGTACCGTGGTATAGATAGCAGAGCCAATAATGACCGCTGTGCCAGCTATCGAGAACGAAGACGGTGATGTATGGAAGATGGTGCGCTCGAATGCAAGAGCGAAGACAACCTATCGGGGTAACACAGTTGAGACTTGCATTCAAAGACTGTGTAAGGCAGAAGACATGCCCCGGTGTAAAGGGCAAGAGTGCCACGCGCAGCCGTCTCACGCTGAAATCCCATAGTCAAAAGTATCTTCATGTTTGCAGAGGTCTTAGGACAGACACATGAGAAAGAGATGTGCTAATGGACACACCTGCGCGATAAAGCCAAATATCCCGATGAGAAGTAGCATGGCAATCCATGAAACGCGCATAGGTATGACTGGTGGAATCTTGAATATTATCATGCTGGAATGGCCGTTGAGAGTCCACAATAATAAACGAAAGTATAAGAAGTACCCGATTGTGGAAGCTAGTATACATTGCGAAGAAAAGAAGGTAAGAGAATGGATCGTGTGCGCTCGTTTTCCAATGGCACGGAGGCATGTGTCTGTGGAAGTAGCACAACTGGTGCGCACACAAACGCCAATGCGGGTAACGGAAAGGAGACTTACAAGCGCCAGTTGCTCCCAGGACACCAATCAGAGCTGCGCTGGGTAATAAGATGAAGATGAGATGAACGAATATCAAGCTACGGCAAATGAGGTCCCCCTGACATAATGGATAGCATTCGTTGTTCTGGTGTCGCTATTTCAGATTGATCCGCTGGTATGTTGTCAACACTTCGAATGAGATGTAAACCACCGAAAAGAAATCGAGGCCTGGAAATCAAGATGACTCCGAAGAAGCTGCAACTATGTTTTTGTAAATGGCGATATCGGCGGCGAGTATCGTTAGAAACTCGCACATCCTGCAAGCACATCCTTGAGAGAAAGAGACTCTTTAAGGAATATTGCTCCGGAGAAGCCAGTGAGAATAGGCGCGAGATATGACAGTACCATTGCATCCGACAATGATAAGTGTTGCAACGAAAAATACATTCCGGAAAGACCGAAGAACCTGTAGCGACGATGAGTAGTATTAGCAAAACACACACTATACACACACACCCCATAAAGCCCGAAGGACGAGCAAAAGCCGTAGACCCTTTGGACCTAGTAGTGGGTCTGGAATTTTGCGCCAATACCTAATAAAAATTAGTAACGAATTGAAGACTATGCCAGAGGAACACACATGTACGCGATTGAGCAGATGTACGTAAAGACCTGGATGCTTTCAGCGTCTCATGTCATGCAATGACGCATTGGGGACATACCATTCGGACCCATATCAGCTGGGAAGATAGCGATCGTTTTGAGTCAGTCGACATGGGTTTAAGGATTACGCACCTCCAGGGTCGGTACGGGCTTGTCCAGACTGTTGAGTATCTTCACGGAGACATACATAGCGGACAAGAAGAACTGAGAGGCGCCAACAAGCATCAACCCGGCATTATCGTCAAGGAATGCGGATACGGAGGCCGTGATAAACCACAACATTTGGAGACAGTTTGTAGTAGCTTGTGCGTGGGCGTGGGATGCGACTCCGGCAACATATCTGTAGCCATAGACATTCCAGAAGGATGGAAAGATGGCACATCTGGAGTAAGGGATATATGCAGAGCGCGCGGTGGTCATGATGGAAGATGCAGAGAGCGGTCAGGACATAGATAATGGGACATAGATAGGCTGTGGCCCCAGGACACATTGAATGATTCACCGGACCGGAAGTACCGTATTGTACCCGAGCTCCCCTGAGCTCCCCTGCCCTGCCAAACTTGAACCTCCGACCTAAGATGCCCCTGGCCGGCATTCATTGTGGGCAGGTAACCAGGGTCAACTCTGATTATCGTAAAATGCCCAGAATGCCCAGAGCGATATTGGAGGTACGTCTCCAGCGGGAGGAGATAATGACTGCACGTGGTTGTCTGGACTTGATTAGATCGCCGACACCGACAGCTTGAGTCCGGTATGTGGCGTTGACCCACACTATGAGCCGGGCAAGAAGGAAAAGCATTCATCTATTCGTCCGTCTTCTGATGGAAACCTTGCGATATTAAAGGGTTCACCATTGTCGGGAAAAATTAGTCGATTCGGGCCATTCGGTCAGAGCTGAACCTGAGCATTTACTGGTCTCGAGACCCTCTTCAAAGGGAGATGTCTAGATATTAGCCGAGAAGAGAATTGATCACACCTCGAAGCTGAGGAACCCATCAAGAAATAATAACAAGAAGGGGAAACGGCATCATCTTGAAATTCTTGGGTAAGGTGTAAAAACCCTTATAGGTTAGTTTTGACCCCCCCCCAATCATCCCTCCCAAAAGCCCAAGCCCAAGGGATTGGATTCAAAGCCGCCACTTTCTATCACACACAATACAAACAAACAAACACACAACTCGAGGCGCTCGCGCTCGCTCGCCGACATCTGATTGTGGGAAAGTATTCTAGAAAAGGCAAGTACGCTACAGCACCGAGTTGCGACAAAGGTTCTTGAAATTTTTTTCATCAATTTTTTAAAGCCTTTATGAACCCGCCTCTGGCTATTGAGAGCACTTAGCCCCCTCTCTGAATCCCCACATCATGTTCCCTCACTTGTTAGAATTTTTGTTTTTCATCAGGCGCTTTGTGTTACTCTCGTGGTTACCCCACCTGATCAAATTGCCTCCGATATGCTTCTGCTCCTTCACTGGTAACGCGCGTCTTTCTATAATCCAACAACTGTTATTTTACGAGGTGGAGGCGCGCGGCTAGACCTGTCTCTTTTTTTCTTTATCATCCTCTCTTGGGCTTCCATTGGGGATATATCTGCGTCCAAACGTGTGTCCCGTCTGTCACCGTCACCGGATCCTTTCCAAACAGATGTCTTCACATACTCACACCGGAGGCCCCTATTACTGGCTGGCGTCGTAGCGGCCCGTTTTTTGTTTTTTGCTCGGCTTTCACGGGATACATATTAATATTCTGGATTGATGGTAGGATGTAGACCTCCTACACAGTTCATATGTTCCGTGCGGGATCACGGCTACTTTTGTATGCACCGTCTCAGTTCCTTCATCTCCGCAGTCACCGGTCGGTCCACTTGCCTCTTTGCTGGGGAGTGGGAAGGGGTAACGTGCGTCTCGCGTGCGCCTGTCTGGAGGGACCCGGGATACCACCGCCGTTCGAGTGCGTCCGAACCAATCAGCTGAGCTGCCTCGCGAAGCGCGGAATACGTACTACTATATTCACTCAAACGCCCCTGGTACATCGCGGCATATCGATTATGGATGCCCGCATCCATACGGTATCTGCACGCTTGTGGCTTCTCAGTTCACACAGCCACTTGAGGCTGTGCGGCTATGGCTGATCGCATCCCCTTCTTCTCATTCCTCTCCCCCGGTGCTGTGCAAGGGCCACAGACTGCGCGATAACTCTCAGCCTCTTCCTTGCTCCTCTGCACTGCCACGAGCTAGCCCCACTTCTTCCGTGTGAATGCGCGTGGTACTTGGCACATGAGTACGTGGCAACATGATGCATCACCTATCATCATCACCTCTCTCTCGTCACCCGGATGAGGCGGGACGTGACAGACACCCGTGCGCCAGGTTCCATGCCATGCCACGCCATGTCGCCGCTCCATCACCCCCTCATCTCCGTCTTACACTGCCCGTGCGCCCCATTAGGTTCGTCCTCTCCTACTCACGCGCTTGCTTCTTGATCACCTCATCCTCCCGCTTGGCCTCGTCCATCTCATCCCCTCTCGGGATTCTTCACGGAAAAAAGTGATCCCGTACTGATTCTATCCTCTTCCTGTTGTTCTGTTTCTGCTTACACATCTCCATCGTAAGCATCCGACGAGCGCGCTTGCCTGGAGCAACTTCGGAAGTTTCAGCATTTCATTCGACAACGAGAAAAACCACCACCTCCCGCCTTCTTTCCCGAAACTTCTTCATAAACTTCACACGAGTGCGTCGATCGGAAGGAGAACTGTATCTGCGTTAGCATGGGGCTTATCTGAGAAGTGATGGGCGTCTCTAAGCGGGAATGAACAGTTCTAGCAGACAGATGGCTTGGATGGTAAGAGCCGCCGAGTGAAGGGTCAAGAGGACGGAGGCAATTGGGGTCCGATCCCCTGTGAAGGTGAACCTTGAACAAGAACGTAAAACGTAATATTCTGGCGTGCAACAACAGTCACCGATGGGGGTAACGACGAACTGACGTTCTCCGAGCTGTCGCTCACTAAAGCTCCCATCCAACCAGGTTTCGTTCTCGTCTTGTTCGCTTTGCCTCGTTTCCATCCGCACTCTTTCACACTTTCTCTCCCTCTCTGTCTCGTACGCGCGCCTGGATTTTTCGTTTCGAACGTTGCTGTCTATATGTCATTGCACACGAAACGCGGCGCTTGTCTGTCTTATTCGTTGGTTTCCTATCCCGACCATCGCAACATTTCAACCAAGGACAAATGCAGTTTTTTTTCTTTTTAGCACCCCCGCTGCCGCCAGGCCAAGGGTTCATTGGATGAACGAGATATTGGCGTTGGCTTGTTGGTCAAATGGGCCCTTCGGCGCCCCGTCGGCGTTAAGTCCACGTGGCGAGCGCACATGGTACGCGCAGTTGGTTTTTTCCTTTCCCCGGCAACCCGCGGCGCGGTGCACCTCTCCCTCGGATCCGCTTGCGTGGATCTCAGTCCATTCTCTCTCCCCAAAGCAAACTTTGTCCTTTTTGCGCGTATGGTGTGTGCATATCTCTCTCGGTGTGCGGCGTGCGGGTGTGAAATGAATCCACCCAATCAATATGTGCCCATATTGTCTCCCTGCCGCAGTTGCCGGGGTCCCAACTGGAACCATCACTTTGTGTCCGCCACCACTCCCTCCCCTTGCCCCGGTCGTCGTCGTCGTCGTCGTCGTCGTCATCTGTTGTTGCTGCTTTGTGCGCTTTTTTCTTTTCCCCGTTGTCCTCATGATTACTTCCAGAAAAGTCTATGACACTTGGTGGCTTGAGTTTGAAAAAAATCCCCGTTGGTTTGGCGTGATATGCAACACTCACGCCCCCTTCCCCCCCCTTTTTTTTTCCCCCTCCCTTTCCATTTCATCTGCTTTACGGTAGCGCGATCGGCTTTAATGCTGCTCACGCCACGCAAAGTGAAAACGGGTCTCTATTCTGTAATCTACAGACGCACGTGACAACAGTCCAGAGCTTGTCGGTCCTCGTTGCTGATGGGAGGAAACCCTTTTTTTTTTTTTTCTCCTCAGATGCGTATGGCGAAATCGGTGCGATGCGATACAAACGCACCACGCCATGCCACATTAACCCTTGCTTTGTGAATCTTTTCCATGACCGCACTGGGCAAGCGTGTGTGTGTGTTGTGCGACGGTATCTGTACACTTTCATTTTGTGTATTGGTGTACGTACTGTTATGGTGCGTTACTTCCCGCGTGCTACCACCTTTTTTATTATCATTGTGAATGCATTATATCTAACGCGCGGATCTGTGTGTGTGTGTGTGTTGTAAATCGTGAGTTGCACGCGTTACTGGTGCAGGGACGCACAAGTAAACCAATCCTCCCTCCTGATGTGGGGAAGAAGAACTAAGTGAGAGAGGGAAAGAAGGTTTATCGGTGTCACCACGCGTACACACACACAAGGTAAAAGCCAATCGTATATTCCAATTCTTCATATCATACCAAAGTTACCCGTTCTTTCGTTTTATCCCTATCCCTTCCTTTTCCTAATCCATTGGTAAAAGGTAAAAGGATAAAGTTGGACTTGGATACCTAATTTTATCCTCCTCCCCCCACCCCCCCCCCCCCCGGCTCGCTTCAATATAAAAAATCTTGATAACTAAGATATCATCTCGTTTCGAAAGTATGCGCACAATCGTCGCATCTGTTTGTTTCGTTGTTGTCCAAATTTTTTCATCGCATAACATCATACCCCCCCCCCCCCCAACAACACATCGCATAATTAACCTTCAAGGTTTTTCTAAACGGTACGGTACCTATTGTGTTGTAGCTGCGTGATTTTATTTTGAGTGTGAGCCCCGCGAAGGTAACAACAACAACAAAACAACAACAACAACAACCTCTTTCCGAACGTTTGATGAAATAATAACAAGTGTAGCGCCAGCCACTTCCGAAAAAAAAAAAAACAACAGGGCAGCAAGGCGGCCAAAGGGGCCATAAAGCGAAGACAAAAGTCAAAAATATCATCAATATATCAAAGAAGCCAAACCACCCACACCCCTTTACTTACTCACGACGGGATGGATATCGTGAACGAATGGACAGAATTATTTCCCCCCCCCCCTTCCCTCCTCCCTCCCTGGCTCCCGACCGAGCGATCATCGATGATGATGATGATGATGATGGGTTGGATCTCTCCCCAGAAAAAAAAAAAAAAACGAAGTAATAAATAACGAAAGCAAAAAAAAGTTAAATAGCTAATAAGCTTACGCTTACTTGTTTTTCTATTTTGCCCTTTTTGCCACTTTTTGGCACACCCCGACTTTAAAAAAAAAAAACAAAAACCTATATGACGATGACGATGACGATGACGATGATGACTGACGTATTATCGCTTTTAACCAATGTACAGTAGTAGGTACTACTTTACAACAACAAGAAGTATATAAATTACCTTCACCCCCCGCGGACATGCGTGTCTATTTCTCGCACCCTCTTTAAAGAAAAAAGTACAAAATAATATAATCCTTCCCCTCCTCCGCAGCAAGTCCCATATTCCATTTCCATCGAAGGAGACAACGCGAATACGGTGGCGATGGCTGTGTTCATGTGTGTGTTCATGTGTTTCATGTTGAGTTGAGTAAGGTAGAATGGAGTTAAAGTCCCATAACAAACTAATACATATAAACATGACCATAAATATAAAAAAAACAAAAAGTGGTAGTTGGGTAGTAGTTGGTAGTTGGTTGGTACTTGTTGTACCTTGTATGTACAGTACGTTATTCGGCAGCAATAATCCGGGATGCACGGGCACGCTTGTAAGCCGGCGTATGGGAATTGCGTTCTATGTACATTGGGTAATTGTACAAAAACGATAAGCCTGTGCGTCGACCGATTGTCAATTGGTGGAGTCATATCCAACTCCTCACCCATCATCGTCCACTCTCACGTAGCATCCATAGTAGTACTACTACTAGTAATTGCGTCACCCATGCATCTCTCCCCCCCCCTCCCCCCTGTACCCACAAGTACAGGAAGAGGAGAAAGTGAAGCACAATGACACGCTCTGTATGTACAAGTAATTTTGCAGTACGTAGTCAATGAAACGACGGACAACACAATACATGAGTAGAAAGATTAGTAGGGAAAGAGGGAGGGGTGGGTAAAAAGACAAAAGAAAAAAAAAAAAAAAAGGGAAAAAAAAAAGCGTCAGCAAGGGTAAAAAGGGAGACGTGTAGACGTGAAAATGTGCATGCATGTACGTGATAGGATTAATGCAAGTGAGTCGAGATGATACTTTTTGCCTGGACCACTTCAGAACTGTAGTTGCTGAATGGGCACTTGTTGGCCGGCGTACTGCTGCGGATGATACGCCTGCGTTGAGTACGCCTGCGACGAATACGGTTGCTGGCTGGTGTAGCTCGCCGCGTAATGCCACGATTGTGGTGCAGCTGGTTTTGCTGGTGGTGATGGTAGTAGTGATACAGCTCCTCCAGGCGTAGCACTGTGCGCAGGTGTTGATTGGCGTGTTGCGGCGGCTGACTTGGAATGCTGCAAGCATTCGTGTTGTCCTGATGCCAGTAATCGGAGCCCGATTGCACCATGGTCACCCGAATGTTGATAGTGGTACCCTGCACATCAATCAATATCAGTCTAAATGAGGATCTAAGAGATCACGAGAGTAAAGGACGTACGAAGGCCGTTCATATTCTTGTATCGCCGCTGACAATCGCCGACACCACAGGCAAAAGGACGCAGACGACGCTCTGCCTCACGCTCCACCTCACGTAGTTCCCCTTCGGTGATTTGCACCCCTGAACGATCGTTCCCATTCACCACGACGCCCTTCTCGGCAAGGAGGGCTTGCAACGCCTCCAAGTCCTTTGGTGGAGCGAAATTGCACGAGCCGTGCGTCATATGGTACTTGAGGCCATTCGCCTGCTTATAAGACTTGTTGCAGTTTGCTTTTGGACAGCGGAATGGCTTCGAAAGGAGGAGAGAAGAGGCGGGACGGGAGAGAGTGGTGCTGGCACGCGGGGTGGAGGTTGGTGAAGGGGACGTGGAAGGTGAACCAGAAGTAGATGTAGACGCGTGTGCTGAGAGAGGGTGATACGACGCCTGCGTCTGCCCCTGCGCAGCCACAGGAGATGCCACGCGCGAGCTGGATGGTGTGTTGGCAGGAGTAGTGGAGTTTGAGCTATACAGGAGCGTGGGAGGAACGCAACCGTATGGACTGCCAGGTTGACTGCTGGAAGTACTTGCAGCGTCTTGGGCACCATGCAGCGGTGACGGGTTGGCACCATAATCGGAGTAGGTCGAGTAGGGGTTGAAGGAGTCGTGCTGTAATTGGGGGAAAGATGAAATGGTGGACCCCGATGCCCGTGACGGGAGGACGGTGGCGGTTTCAAAAGCAGAAACAGGAGAAGGACATGCAGAAGGAGGCTGGGAAAGAGACAATGGAGTATATGACGTGCTGGCGAACGCACGCTGAGTAGTGTAGGGTACCAATGGAGTTGTTACAGGGGTGAGAGGAGGGGAGGAAGCGGATGAGGAAGCGGGAGATGAGTCAAGATCAAGCTCCATATCATCAGGGTCGAATGGACCCTGCTGCTGCTGTTGTTGTTGTTGCAGCTGCAGCTGCTGTAGCTGATGTTGGTGATGATGCTGTGGCCGAGAAACCTGAGCCGATTGAGGGAGGTATGATTCGAACTTGGGGTTGGGGGAGGTGGGGGGAAATTATTCGGGTAGAGTTGGTTAGTTACTGGTTGAGAACAGGGATCGACGACAACGACGTGGCATTCCTCAAAGTGCTCTACCAGTGCGTGTAAGTCTTGAAGGTTAAGACCACAACATGTGTAGTTGCGACACTTTTGAGGGAAAGTGATCGATCGCTTAGCAACGGCCATAAGAGGTAGAGGACATGAAGTGGTACTTACCAACTCGTCTTCGCGTTCCATAGCGGAGAGAGCGTTGAGAATAGAACCTCTGTCTGATTCTATAGAAGAAGATATCTTTCCTGCACCTCGGAGGTCGGTAGGACTGAAGAGGGGGGAGAATTAGGAACAGTTGGAGATAGAGGGAGACAGAGGGAGACGGAGACGGGAAAGGGAAGGCGAGGAGATAGAGAAGGGATGACGGTACGTACTCTAATGGGCCAAGGAGTTGACTTGGAGATGAACCTGGAAAGTAACGGTTACCGAAAGAGCCAGGGCGCCATGAGATGGGAGAACCGAAGAAAGATCGTGTGTAGGAGGCAGGGTTGAAAGAACCGTTGTTAACAGAGGAGGAGAAGGAAGGGGAAGCGATGGGGCGGTCGTCTTGAAAGGTAGGTTGAATGATGGGTTGAGGTTGAGCCATGGATGTAGAGTGAATATTGATGAGGATGATGATGATGAGGATGATGAAGGGGAGGAGGGAGGAGGAAGAGGAGTAGAAGGAAAGTAGGAGGAAGAGGAGTACGAGGAAAGTAGGAGTATGAGGAAGAGGGAAGTGGAAGAGGTAAGGAAAGTATATAATATATAGATAGAATATATGTGTGCACGGTGGACTACACGCTCTCCTGTTCCCCCTTCGCTCGTCCCCCCTCCCCCTCCCCGCGACCCGAATCGTATTTGTATTAATCCAGTTCCCGGTCCGATCATTCCCCTTTCGGCCTCAGTTTAATCGCACAGCTTAGCTCACTCACCTCTATCTGGTTCTCTTTTCCTTTCCTTTTCCCCCCTCCTCCCTACTTACACAAAGCAAACCGGTCACTATCCTATACCGGTATCCGCCTTTCATTATTATTACCTGACCTAGCCCCATGAATGGTTATTGATCTTTCCCTTCCCTTTCATCTTCACGTTAAACCACACATTCGTTCCTATTTCCACCCATCCCATAACTCATCTATATCGGCCAAATCCCAAACCTTAGATCTCAACCGAGAAACCAACATGAATGGACCCCGAACACCCCCGTCCACGCGTCCCAATGAACCGAACCGTCCGATAATTTGGCTCTCTCTTTTCCCACGTCGGCAACGGGTAGAACCCTTCCAGATCCAGATCCCGTCTCAATCAGCTCTCTCTCCATCACTCTTACTCTTTACTCTTTACTCTTTACTCCTTACTCTTACTCTTACTCTCGCTTTCTCTCTCAAGTGTTCCCTCTTACCTACTTCCAATTCACGGTCTCCGAAACCCCGCCCTCCGTATCCTTCTTTCCTCTCTTACTGTCGTATTCCTGTCATACCCACCGCTTCCGATTATCCTCATATTATTCCCCAACCTTCCTCAATCCCGCCTATGGACCCGCAAACCCGGGAAATATCATGTCGATCAGCGAGTGATCCTTAAACTAACAATCGACATCCTCGGCCCGGGTTTATCCCTCTCATCGTCCTCTACTAAGGTCGGCCTTTACCCGACCGCATCCCCGGCGGAGCGACTAATCCTTCAACGGGCCCCAGATTCATTAGAGCAGATGCGGAATTCCCTATAGTTATCCTATCCTTCCGTGATGGTGTGATGTTATTTTTGCGCTATCATCTCTCCAGACTAGGCTCCAGACCTCCCCCCCTCTCGAGTCCAAAATCCGCGAATCCGAAACGCCTCATCATAATTCATAAACATCATACATCCTTCCCCCCCTCCCCCCTGGCCAGGCCATGGTCAGGCCCACAATCACAACCCCACAATCAGGTTCGACACGTGACACCCTTTGACTCTGAGTTCCCAGAGTCGTACATTTCATTACCCACACGACCTGTCCCTTCCATTGAGCGCGTCTAAATGTCTACACCACCTAAAGTAAACTTCCTACCTACATAGGTTGAGTTTCACGGCCCGTGGAAGAGCGCGCGCGCGCAAGGCACACCGATCCGCTCTCGTCGGTCGACAGTCAGAACACTGAACAGAGCCTCAATTTGAACTGAACAGATCACAGACAATGTCGGAAGAGACGCGGACGCGCCCGAACACGTGGTGCAAACCCGTGCCGCCACCCGTCAGACTCCATGCCACAACCACTTTCTGATCGCTGCGGCTTGCGGCGCCTGAAAGCAAGGCAAACGTGAGGTTCCGGGATCATTCCAACACCAAGCTGTGCAACCCCGACGATCGCGCACACCTGCATGAACAATGCCCATACATGTGTTACGAACAACCTCCTCCCCCCCAAATAATACGTTACATGAATCCGTAATGATTGCAATGGACAGATCAAAAGGACTACCCAGGTGTGCAGTACATGTACAATTACATGTTAAGTAGTACAGTACCACAATAAATAATAATGTATACGGAAACCTCTTTCTCTTAATTGTCCTGCTATATTCATATAAGTCTACCTCCTGATAAAATTAACGAGACACCACACTCGTGTGTCCCGTCTGGCTTGCTAATAATTCCATGTATCCACTTGCCGAACTACCATTGGCTTGGCAAAGAAAAAGTGGAGCCTTTACGATAAGGGAAGAGGAACAGGCAATCAATGTCAATCACAACAAATAGAAACAACAAAGTGGGTCAGCTCCGGTGTAACACTTTTGTCGTTCGCCGGCGCAGCAGCAAGTAGTAGCAGTAGCAGTAGCAGTAGCAGCAGTGGCGGGGGCAGCTCAAAATTAAAAGGGGCAGTGGCCAGTGGCCAAGTTAGATCGTTGTGTGCGTGCGGCGGTTGCGTGCCCAGTGCGAGCATCGGGTTCTAGGTGGTGGGTTTTTGGGGCCCGGCCCTGCCTAGAAGTTGTCATAAGTCAGATCATTGTCATAAATTGATGATCATCCATCCCGTTAAGTTTGGGGTTTTGGGTGTTTGTGGTACTACCCAATTAATTTGACGAGCCGAAGGCAGGCACAAACGAACCGCACAGCCCAGTCCCAGCCTCAATAACCCAATGAAAGCATAGCCTTTCATTCATTGGATAATGCAGGGAGCACGGACGGGTCACACCCACAGCTCGGAGTAAATAGGCCGGTCGCTCGGCCGAAAGAGTAAGCCTTGCTGCGCTCTGTTGCAACCAACCAACCAACCAAACCTAATCAGCTCAACAGCTCCAACAGCTCCGAAGGGGTTCCACTCTCTCTCCAAAGTAGATCAATGTCGTATAATATATGATGCGCATGTATGTATGTGTATGTATGTATGTATGTATGTATGTATATGTATGGCAGTTCCTCTGCACGGGTGGTTTCTATTGCTGCGTTTGCCAGTTTGCTTGGTACCAAAGCCCAGACCAAGGAAGGAGCTGGCTTGGGGCTGGTGAGGCACAGCTCAGTCAGAGGCACAGACACCAGTCAGACCCGGTGCCGGCTCATTATATGCACCCGAGCCGGACCGCATGTTAACGCAAATAGATACACACAGATTATATAATGATGATTTGAGTATGAGTATGTATAATACACAACAGTACAGGTTGTTGGTTGTTGTTATTGGTGTCCTGCCCTGTCATGTTTTCGATTTCGCTTCGCAAACTTGTTGCCTTGCCGTGGGTAAAAGAAGTAAAGTTCAATGTAAATTGAATCAATGGTAACGTAACACCACCCCCGTTGGTGTACTATGACCCGTTGCCGGTTTACATGGCCACGGCGCAGATTGACCTTCATGTGGCGTGGGTGGCGTGGCGCGCTTCTGGCTGGCTTATGCCGAGCCACTGTGTGTCTGTCCGGTCTGTGGCACCCGGGTACTGCATCACCCAAATCCAATCTTTCCCTCCCCCCCCCCCATGTATTTAACAGACACACCCTTTTTTTTTTACTCCAAAAAATAAAAATAAAAATAAAAAAGCGTGCACAGCATTCGACTTCAGTCGGCATGAAGGGGTGTTAGAAATGGGAAGGAGGGAGGGCGCGGTATATGTGTGTGTGGGATTAAGATATTGCGTATGATGGTATGATATGTATGATGACATAATAATTTATTAATAATTTTATTCGTTTCGTGGCCAATGCAAATGGTCATGGCTTTCAGCGCAGCGCAGCGCAAAGCAGGGTGTTACTTACAATCGTCCCTCATCCCCTCCGCCCTCCGGGGCTTTGTGGTAACGGGTAAAGGAAATCTGTCAGTTCTCTGACACAGCAGGATAGCTGATTTAAGATACAAATTGTGCATCATACAAGCTTACACAACATGCTTATAACACGAATGAGTTGCAAAGCAACGCAATATCTTTCTTCCACCCACTAAAGGCTTTTCTTCCAACACGCACCCACACCTTTTTCTCGTCCGGACCCCCGTCCCATCCTCATCTTCCTCCGGCGGCCGCGGAAGGTTGTAGCGGTGCCTGCTTCAACGGCTATGATAACCGGTTCGTGACACGCAGGACAGACAGAGACACACAACGCAAGCGAGACAGCAAGCAATCAAGGCTTAAAGCAAGCAATCAAAAGGCCCCAAAGTCATCGCAACTGATTCGTTCGGTTCATTTCTTATTTTTTTTTCTTCTATGGCTTCCATCCATACTTCATCAGTTCATCATGTGATCACTCCCCCCCCCCCTCCCCCCATGGTTAGTACCATACCATCATCTCATCCATCTATCTAATTCATGGAGAACAATGCTGTTATTGCCATATTATGTAACCCATGTCTCACAATCGTTGTGTGGCGCGACGGGACGAAGAAGCGGGTGCGGTGTCATTTTTTTTGACGTTTTGATTGAACAAGAGCCAAGTTAGGTCATCAAGGGTTCACAATGTTATTTTTATGTTGTTGCGGCGTCATACGTTGTGTCTCTCTCAGTCTCAGGATCTAAAAGTGGACTGGAGCTTCGGCGGTGGAACCCGGTCTTCCTTGATCCCAGTTGGTACCTAGCACCCATGACTCCGGGGTTTTTTTTCTTCTTCTTCTTCTCTTGAGGGCAACAAACAGCAGACACACTTGACGACATTTTTGATCATGGCTGGCTATGAATCTTTCGGCAATTTTCGGCGGTTACACACCGGAAGAGGAGGGGGTGGGGACCATCATTAAAACAAAATGAAATTCTCAGTTCAGTTCTGATGATGATAATGATGATGATGATGATGATAATGATAATGATGAAGAGCCAACCCTCCGCGGGAATTGGAACGCGAATTGCTGGGGGGGGGGGGGCCATTTACAAGTCAAGTCAAGAATATTAAATTATTATCTACCTCCATCTTCTAAATTGATTTCAATTCTTCTTTCTGTTCACGCGTTTCACAAGTGAATCTCTTATGAGACCATGTCATGATGATGGTATTGTGCTGGGGGTACAGTATAGGCCCATATGTCACAATCCATCATAATGCGTTTTCTGATTTTTACGCACACGGCAAGTCGTGAACCCCTCTCAGCCGCGCTCTCGCCGCGCCCTGCATGCCTGAACGAAGCGAGTAAAGGGCGAGCGGGTGAAATGTCTATCATCTCAGTGTGTTTTCCCGAGGCGGGGGGTTTGACTATTTGTCGACCCGACCGTGTTTTTTTTTTTTGCATGCACGCGAGCTAATGCCAAATGAATGAAGGGGGGGGGGGGGGGAGAAAGGGAAAAGGGGAAAGTCAGTCCCATTAATCGCCCTCGTTCAAAGGTACGGTTACGTCTGAACGATCGCAACAATCGGAGATGTGTGTCAAAGGGAGAGGTGAGACACCCAATCGCTAATACACAGTAATTGTCTATACCCGAATCCGAAGTCATCGCTTGCTCGCTCGTTGCTACCCATGTATGCCGTGTCATACACTACTGCTGCTACTGCTACTACTACTACTACTACTATTACTACTACTGCAATCTCCAATCTTGCACCCACCGGTCCCGTGACCATCTCTAACAATATCACAATATACACAAACATACACATACACACATACACACTAAGGACTGGTCCACCCTCAGCCGAGGGAGGAGTAGTGAGTGCTTAGGGATTCTCCTCCTTCCCTCCACCATCTCAATCTCTGCTCTGCCGATGATCTGGCTGGAGCGCCAAGCTGACTTTTCAAGAGGGTTTCCAAGCAAGCGCCTCAACTCCCCCAGATCGTGTACAGGCGGGTACCCCGCATAACCATAATTGGGACCTCGGATCCTTCCTCCTCCCAACTCGTAAGATAAGAACGATCACCGTGGTACTAAGTGGCACGGCCAGATCGTGTGGTAGGTAAAGTGTAACCCTATTTTTTGCAATGCAATCAAACACTGTGTGTGCTCCTCTTTGTTGTTAGCTGATCGTGGGTTTGGATGATGATTAAATGATATTTCCGTTCCGTTAATTATGTGTGGAACCCCGCATCAGTTTGCATATTTGCATACAACGGTGTGTGTGTGTCTGTGTGTGTCTGTGTCTTAGGCGGCGCTGTGATTTTCCCCTTACCGTTGTACAAGTACCACGCACCCATCTTTTTAAAGTTAATATCAACCGTCGCTTTTTGCGAGCGAGTGATTATTAGGGCCGGATAAGCGAAGCGAACAACAAATAAGGACGATGACCCGCGGAGAAATAGCTATTCTCGATCAAACATCCCAATGTCCGGGCCAACTTAGACCTTCCGCGCGCGCGCGAGAAATGATTATGGCAGGGGCAACCCAGTTGATCCCAAGATCTTATTGGAACACACTTGCAAACAAACACATGGGAAAAACCCCCAGGGCCAAAAGTCCATCATCAGCCAGCAGCGAAACCCTAGAGCCGTCAGATAGGAACCAGACTCCCCCCCCCGATGGTAAATTATGGCCTGGGTCCCGTTCACGTCGGAGTCTTGCAGGGGTAGGGTGATTACTTGTTGTTTCTCTCAGATTTTACACACGCACGCACGCAAAAGTAAGTTTCGAACGGAGTTGGGTTAATGGATAGGTGGAAAGATCAATCAAAGGGAAAATAAATGTTGGCTGGTGGTTAAAACTCGAGCGATTTCGAAATTGACATTCCTCTCTCGCCCCCGTCGTCCGCCTATTACTTCGCCCATGCCCACGAGGAGAGAGAGAGAGAGAGAGAGAGAGAAGAGGTTTGGATATACCCTTAATAGCATATGGGCGTCTCTTACACAGGCTGACGTTCAACCGCGGTGGCGTCGGTGCCGAGGCACGAGGCGCAAAACCATCTCGATACCTCGACTTGCATGGTCATGATGCCGACGACTTTGAGAGAGACCTCCCTTCGGTAATAGGTTCTCGGTGTCCCTGCAAACACACCCCTCCCCCCCTCCCCCCCCCCCCCCACCCTTTTCAGGCGCATCATTAATGTTGTCTCTTTCTTTCTAACCAGTCCGATTCAGTCCGTCCAGTTTGTAGGTTGAGGGGGCAAACTCGCCATTTATAGGGGTGGCTTTTTTTTGCTTCTGAGACGCCGTTAGCGGTTCGAATCTCTCTCTCCTCTCTCTCTACTATTATCGGAGTACACGCGTAACGTCACCGACCTGAAATCTGCATCAGGCGAGCGAGGGTCAGTCGAACAAGCCTATATGGCGGGGTTTGGAAATCCCTCTACAAATGTTTCTAGGGTGCACACGAGAAAGGGTAAGTGCATTGTATATTGCGCGCGTGGGTAGTGGCATGTGCGTAGGGTGGGCTGTTTTGGTTTTTTTGGAAATGGCGGCGTACTTTTAGTTGATTGAATGTGTGCACGTCAACAACAAAAAAAAAAAACATTCATTCCTTTTTGCTTCGGCGTAACCCCCACACCCTCAAATTTGTATTCTAGAGCATGACGTGCAGGGTGTGTACGACAAGGACCAAAGCTCAGTCAGGCCAGAATCAAAATTTTTTTCCAGAGCGGGGAGAAGTTTGGACTGTTTGAGAGCAGCAAAAAGATAAGAGAATTTAGCCCTAGAGAGCTACCGAGTTACGCCCCCTCCCCCCCCCTCCCCCGCCCGCCTGGCATAGAATTTTCAACTTTAATGCGCTGCGCAGGGACCCATGAGGCCAGTGGCGGGATTCAGAACATGCGCGGAGTTGAAGTGAACGAGGGTGAGACGCGGCGAGAGGGGAAAAGAGAAATAATAAATACGCTGTGCGCATTTGACGACGTTAATCGGGTTTAACCCTAAAACCTGATTCGCTCGCTCGCTGGTTCGAGGTCAGCACCCAAAAATAAAAATGAATTGAATTGAATTGCCCGCGCGATGATAGTTAGTTAGTTAGTTAGTTAGTTAGTTGTTTGGTTAATGTTAATTGGTTTGGTTGGTTGGTTAGTTAGTATATATGAGTTGCCCAGTAATAACATCAACAGTTCATTTCCAAAGTCCGCCACCGTCGACAGGGAGGACCTAAATTTATTTTTAAAAATAAGTACCAGTAATATGAGGGGTGCTTTGATGGGGACGTCGAGGGAATATTGGATGGCTAACTTGTGCAAGGAGTTTACTACTCCGACTTTGACAGGGATAGGGTCCCCCCTCCTCTCCCAAACTTGGGGTACCTCGTCATGTGGTCACTAATGACCCCCGCCCCGCGTAGAGGTATCAGGGACGCGCGTGATTACTCTCTCCCTCCCCCCCCCGTTCACCCCCATGATCCTTTTGCGCCAAATGAGTACGGGCATTCGAGAATTGAGGTGGAACAGCGTGAACGGGTGATCTAGTAAGAGTTCCCGTGCAAACTGACCAAATACAACACGACCCGATAACTTTGGGTGCCATAAATCATATCATAATCATACGTTTGGGGGTTGTAGTTGGTACGCGTGAACACTTTTTTTTTTGATCCCCCCCCCCCCCCAGTCTGGCATCTTTTTTGTTTGTTTGTTTGTGAAAGGGTTTGTGACAACTACTATCATAGATTAAAGAACTTTGGTAAGGAAATGGAAACACAGGTACCGAGGGGTGGGGAGGGGGGGGGGGGTTGGTAATTAGGGCTAACGAACGTCGCCCAGGGCTGTCTGTCCGTGTTCAAACTCATTCAAATTCTTTCATTCTTCCCGCAAGAACGGGGTGGAGGGAACGGAGGTTGGCCAAAAAGAACTTGAAACGTGTACGCACGGGCACACTGCCTACCACTACACCGTATCCCTGGAGGTTGAGTCGAATAGAACCCGGCTTGGCTTGGCGCCGCAGCCCCCAACACTGACTTTTTAGCGTGCGTGCGTAACCAATGATGAATGAGCCTTTGGGCCGGACCTTGGGAGTCACGCGAGGGGAGGGGGGGGGGGTGTCCTGATGCGCATACATGGAGAGTCGTAAACGCGCTGGGGCGCCTAAAGGATTTTTTTGGATGATGATGATGATCCTATCCAATCCTGGTGTCGACTTGTATACTACCAATGTACCAATAAATAATCCATTTCTGGTGTCGGTGCAACGGTGCAACGCACACACATACACACACACACATAACCGTCCGGTCCACGGGGCTCTTCCTTTCTTTGGAAATCTCTACGGCCCCCCTGACACCACTATGCCGTATGCCGTATGCCGTAGCGCGCTGACTGAACTGAACACCGAACACCGAGCACCGAGCACCACTGACGGAAAGAGAGAGAGAGAGAAGAGAGTAAAGTAAAGTTAATACGTCCGTCGGGTGTGTGTGTGTGCTTCGCGAACTCTCTCAGCCTACATCACCTTTCGCCGCATGCCCGTCCACGTGCTGCGGGGAGAGCACACCGTTCAATTGAACCGCGCTTTTTTTTGATTGATTGTGGCAGGGAGGGACTTTTATACACTTTCCTTTTTTTTATCTGATCCTGATGGATGTGTTGTGTGCGATGTGCGAGCGATGTGATAGAAGCCCCCCCCCCTCTTCTTTTACCTACCGTTTTCCCATTTCCCATTCCTCCATTCCACACAAACGAAACCAATTGGACGGGGTGGGGGGGAGTGAAGGTGAAGGTGCAATCTCATCAATGTCATTGTCATGCCATGCCATATGGATAATGTGATGTGATTTTAGAGGAGAGAGGGGGGGGAGAGAGGCGAACGACATTCAACTTTTTTTTTACTTTTTTTTTTGCGACTTGCGCTATCGTCAAAAAGTGTCCCCCCCCCCCTTTTGCGGTGATCGCACGAGCTCTTAGCTCTAGCTCAATTTAACAAAGTTGTGCAAAGGGTACAAGCAACATGTTCAAAAAAGTTGAGTTATCGGTGCGGACCTCGCATGAGGGCCCAAGGACCCAAAAGCCCACCCAAGAATGATGGTTATGGTTTAGTTTATTCAAATTCTCTCTAGTGCGCCCGCTTTTCCGCTAATGCTCCCCCCTCCGTCGCAGATCATAGCAACAAGCAAGCAAAGCCTCAACTCTTCTTTACTCGTCATGATGTGCTGCTGCCCTTCCTCCTTATATGTGTGTGCTGGCTTTGTTGTGTCTTTGTTCCTAACCAAGTTTTGGTCCAGTTGGTCCAGTCCAAAAACTGTTTGTTTGTTTGTTTTTTTTTTTTAAAAAAAAAAGAAAACCCGAAAACCCAGGCTTTCCAACCCACCACCGAACCTCTGGGCCTCGTCTATCTGGATTTTTTTTTTTGGAACTTGGAAACAGGGGTAAAGGGTAAGGGCAACATGCATAACGTGCGGCGTATCGGACTGTCGGTGTCTCCTGTCGTGCCAATATGACACAGCAGCCAGACAGACACAACCAATCACAACAAACAAGCGGTTTGATTCGTTCGTTCGAACCGACGACAATCTGTCGATCGTGGGGGGGGGGGGGTTGGGGGGTTTCAAAACCGAAACGGAATTTGTCGCGCTGGTGCCACGGCGGCGGCGGACGGCATCTCGGGCTTTGTCAGTGGTGACCGTTATGACCGACTGTGGGTTTGTCAGTGTGCGTGTGACCGACCGTGACCCCCCCTATGGGACGAAACAGTGGACGACGTGGTGTGCTATAGTGCTAATAGCTAGTCCCTTCTCCGGGGGCCTGGGAAATCGGAACCACAACCCAAACCACCAAACCACAAACCGTTTTCATTTCATTTCATTCATTCATTCATTCTCTCACACACACACAATTCTACTTCTTCCGGGGACGTTACGCTTTGCTTCGACTTCGGAGAACCTACAAGTGGTCTCGAAAGAAAAAGTCTCTCATACCAATCTCCCAAAGTCGCTCGCTCGCGCTCGCATAATTTTCCGTCCTTCCGTCGATCTATCTTAGTACCTTCGGCGTCTACTTGAGGTGGCACATATGTCCACGCGCTATGTGACTTCTTCTTTTGACGCTGTGAGGCTATGAGGGCTGATCAAGTGAAGTGATGCCCTCAGAGGGGAGGGGGGGGGGGGGGACGGGGATCCGCATTGTCTCCGATCCATCTTTCTAGCGCAGCTTATCGTCATCCCAACGTACACCAGTTTTTTTTATTTATGTTTTGAATACTAACCGCCCGCGAAAAAACAATGAACGCGCACGCCAGACCGAACACGACGGATCACACCTTGTTGATGCACAAAGTATACAATTTCATGAAAGGATTCAAGGATTATGACCTTCTTTCTGGCGCGGGCGCGACCCTGAACGCGCACGTTCAGAGTTGGATACGGACAGAAATCATCATCTGGTTGATTACTTCCAACGCCATTGTTCCGTGTATGTACAGGGCCCAGTTACTGTTGTCTACCTTTGTCGAGGTTCTTTAAGACGCCTTGAAGGTTAATTGGCATATTGAGGGGGGGGGGGGGGCCGAACGTCGGACGGGATATTTCGACCGCCTGTAAACGATTCTTCTTCTTCTTCTTCTTCTCAAGTTAACTGGTGTTTATTTCTGATCACAACAACAACCCAAAGTTGTCACAAGTGTTCAATTGTCGTCGTCATTGGGGACGGGATGGCGGGTGATTCTGTTATTCCTGTTTTCATAACCTCCCCTCCCCCCACCACCTGTGCGTTCGTCGCGTCGTCATATTATTCTCGCCTCAAGTAAGCATGGGTCGTTATAGTAAAAGTCTAAACACCAATCTGGGGCCAACGCAACCTCGGGTGTTGTTACAACGCTGGATCCGAACTTGAACTCGACACAGTGCTCATGCTCATGAATATCTTTGTGTACCACAGCGGGTGTTGTCATTTCATTTCACATTTGATTGTGGCCGCGGCCCGCCAGAAGAGCGACGACGCGATCCGTCGCTCAAGTTACTTTCTTTGGAGTGTGCGTTCAGGAAGATCATCTATTAAAAATAACAACAAGGCACCAAGCAACGACGAAGCAATCGATCGTGACTCTGGCTCTGGTGAGATGAGACAGGCTGGGATCAAAGAGGAGAGAGATACAGGAGAAGAAGATCACATGCAGGTTTGAGTCGAAAGTCGAAAAATGTGAGAGTGTTTCAAGTAGTAGTAGTAGTAGTCGGAAGGAACCTGAGATTTCCCATACGCCCCTTATCAGTTCGCCAAGAGATCGCGTTGCTTAGTCCCTTGGCTTTGGGTCCCGCTTCCCCCCTTTCACTTCACTTCACTGCTGCTAGCTGCTAGGTGATTCTCGGTCCTTTTTGGCCTGTTGGAATTGTTATTGGAGCATTTCTAATGACCACCCCAAGCCGTAGGGGGGGGTGAGTGCGCAACCCCAACCTACTCAGGAAGCCCTCTCTTTCTATTGGCTGACTGGCTGATTTGCATTGAGGCCCAAAGATCAAGAAGGATTATAGCACACGTGGACGAGCGATATAGGTTTTGATCAAGACCGCGATCAGAGATCCAGGTTTGAGAGTTGGAACGAGGCGAGGACGTGCTGTCTGTTATGGTACCGAAACCGAATAAACCTCTTCTTCAAACAGGCACAAACTCTGAAACGACGGAAGTTAATAAATGGGTCGTTGTCAAGTTCGAGTTCGATAAAAGAGTGTTGTTCCGAGAGAGATCTCATTCGTCCTTGGGGCTTTTTGATCAATCAAGGGGAGACGGGGACTAAGGGCTCAGCTCCGAAGGCTCGCGCTCGTTCGAAGGAGAGGACAGAAAAGCTGATGATTTGATGATGGATGGATGGGTGGATGGATGGATGGATGATGATGATTTTTGGTTCAACGAAATTTCGAAATACCGATCATATCCGAAAAAAAAAAAAAACCCCCCACAACCGTCGATTATATTGAGTGAACGCGAGACATCGCATCCCCACCCTTCCAATCCAATCATCATGATAGCGGATGTTGTTTGGTGTCGAGTCAAGGTTGACAGGGGTGGGCTATCGCCTCCTCGCCATTAGCTGGGAATGGCGGGGACAATTGGGTGGTGTGGGAGTGGTGGGTAGGAGGCTTCCGTAAATGGAAAGCCTGGAACTGTAAAGGAAGGCGTCCGAACTGGTGGTTCGAACGTCGCGTGGAGATATGATGATGATGATGATGATGATGAACAAGCTTGTGGCGTTGTTGTCGGATTATTGCGTCGCACAGTGCGCCATCGCTGTCAACCCTCACCCCCCCACTCTCTCATCTCATTGACAGATGCGCGCCCCCATTGGTACCCTCGCAATCGCCATCCGGCGAATAGGCGATAGCTACCTTCTTTGGGGCAACCAACACCCACACCACACTTCCTGATGTGATGCTTCTCTGTTGCCCCCAAGTCGATAATCAGGTGCAACGGGATTTCCGGGTATCAATGAGAGTTGCGGATGTCCTCATGAGGAATAAGAACAACAACATTGTTGAACAAACAACATTTTGTTTGTGTTGAATAATATCCTCGGGGGTTGTCACCGAACTCAAGCAAAGCAAATGTGAATGTGTGACTTGGCAAGGGTCGCTCTTTTCATTCATTCATTTTTCATTTTTCATTGGAACTCAGCTCAAAAGTATCTCTCTTGATGACATCACACTACACTTCATGACTTTGGTTGTTGTTCAAAAGAAGAAGTTCAAGTTTAAAGAAAGGTCAGGAAAATAAATTACATTACATTGACTCCTGTCGTATCGTTATGCATGCAAGGAAGGATGCAAACAAATGGAGGCAATTCTCGACTTGATCCCCCCCTCCCCCCCAACCAATAACATGAGGCCCGAGCGCAACTCCATGGCCGAACGAATGACCAAATGACGTACCGAAATTTCAATTGAAAGATGACAAGAATAGGCAAAGGTTTTGCCTCCGTCATGGGGGGACCCGAAACCGAAATCCCAAACCAAACCAAAGACGACAAAGAAGACTAGACTACTAGACTAAAAGGACGGAGAAGGAGGAGGAAAGGAGAAGAACAGGAGACCGCTAAACCCCGACTAGACCCCGACGTGTTTGCGATTGAAATTTCATGTAAAGCAGGGAAGGCCTCGGCTCGGATGTGGTTCCTTACCCTTCCAATCCCTCTGTCCCTCTGTCTCTCTGTCCTCTGTCCCTCTGTCCATCTCCTCCTAAGTCTAAAGAGACTTCAGACTCGACTCAAGAGTTGATTGATCATGGATTGATCATGATTGTAAGACTCAAACTCACACATGAGACCAATGGTGGTGGTCCATTTCCATTTCCATTTCCATTTTCATCACACACACCGATCGACAGGTCCCTTCCCTTTTGATCTCATCTTACGCAATTACATATCATTTGGAAAGCAGGTTGCCATTTTTAGATGATCCGTCTTTGGGTCTTGGTCTTCTTGGTCTTGGTCTCGGCCACACCCACAACTGAACCGATATTCCAATGCCAATGTGGGCAGGCAGGCAGGCACAAGGGACGCTAAAGAGTATCAATATCAATCAACGTAAACGACAAAGGCACCGCACTTTCCTCGTACTCACTGTTCTGTTCTTTCCCCCCAAGAGGTGAAGTGGAGCACTAAAGAGAGTGACAGTGACGAGAAGAGCTTCTTTCTTTCTTTCTTTCTTTCTCCTTCGCTGTTCGCACGATCTCCGGAAAAATCAAGAGTGCGGATCATGCATGGGCATGGGGTGAGGCGAGTATTACGCCGCTTGGGGATCCACCATTCAATTCACATTCACTTACTTTATTACGGAGAGCCACCGTTCCTCCTCCCCCCTTCTTCCCCTTGGGGTTCGGACCGTTTCGTGCGCTACGCTGCTTTCCTACCGGCCACCGGCTCGAAGCGAAACGAAACTTGGCACTCCTCTAGCTAGCTCATCATTGTGGGGCCTGGACCCGAATCCGGTATATCCTTTCCTTTCCTTTCCTTTACGTTGTTGTTGTTGTTGTTGGGCCATGGCTATCGCAAACTTTTTTTTTGCCAAGTCTTGCAGATGCCGGAGACGGAGACGGAAACGGAGACGGAGACGCTGACTCCGCCTCCCCTCTATCCCTTTCCACAACTCACAACACGGATCATCGTAACTTGGCGGCACGCGCTCGCGTATAGTATCTACGGAACTAGTAGTCAATCAACCCCTGACTCCTCCAACCCTCCTCCCTCCCCTCCCTTCTTAACCCTGGATCTATTTGACCGGTGCGACAGCAGTAACCGGGGCGAAAAAAAAAAAAAAGAAAGAAAAGCAGGGCAAGGCCCACCAGTCCTACTTTGCTTGCACCGCTTTGTTGTCTACAGGCCAAGTTATACACGATGCCGGCATATCATCTTGACATATGTTTTCTTTTTCTATGTGAATAAGCAGCCGGTCGCTCCCGAAAAAGATAGATAGATAGATAGACAGACAGACAGACAGACAGGCAAATAGGGTGCCATTTGCATGTGTGTACATACATGTGGTACCTCCGATGCGGGGCGCGCAAGTTTATTTTATTCTAGACAAGACACAGACATAAGCAATTTGTTATGTTCTGTGCTGGAGGCGCGTATACCACTATACGTGTGGACAAAACAAAACAAAAAAAAGCGGCCCCTCCCCCCTCCCCCCCCTCTCTCTCTACACGGCGCGCCATGTGTTGTATTGTAAAATATGGAAAGCGCAATTTTAAGGAATTAATTGGTTTGTCAGTGCTTCCCCCCCCTCCCCATCACTTCTCATGAGGCCGGTTGGACGACTAATGGCTTTCGACGAAGGTGCCAAGAACATAAATCGAATCGAGCTAGCGTAATACGACTCGCGATGTCGGTGAGATAGGGCCTTTTTATTTTTTATTTTTATTTTTGTTTTTATTTCCATTGCCGTCTGATGATCAAAGTTGATTGAATCAAAGGACCACGCGCGTGGGCCACGCAACGCAAACGCAAACGTGCACATGCATGGACGAACGACCACGAGCAACGTACAACGTACAACCATTACAACCCATTTAATCACCAATAACGGGACTTTTATATGTCAGTCTTGATGACAGAGGTCAAAAAGCCTTTTACGACAGTTGTCTGGGTAGTTTGGTTTGTTTTAGTCAAGTCATTCCCATCATCCATCCATCAAGAATGACGACGGTGAACAAAACTGATTCGTATTCGTCATTCACCGGGATTCATTAGTTACCGGGGCGGGGTGGCCGCAAATAATATCATTAACGTGACATGTTTTTTATGGGTGCTGCTGCTGCTGCTGCTGCTGCTCTTGCCTTGATGTCTGATGATTTGTTTAGATCAAGCAGGCACGGCCATATGGTGGAACGCCACCACCACACTACCACTCAGATCACAACCACACGGCGTACACGCGTACACGCGTACCCCCCCATAACTCACACGTCAACTCATAGGTTTAACTATTTCTATCTGTGGCCTGTCGCTTTAATAATCCCCACTTCGCTCCATAGACGGAGCGAGGCTCCACCCTGGCCCTGGCCCTGGCCTATTACAGCTGAATCAGCCGGGGGAGGGAGGGGGGAGAGGCGATGGGGAGGCATCATGATATGCGAGCGCGCGGATAAACTTGTTGTCATGCACCCCCTCCCCCCCAAAAAAAAAAAAAAAAAACACCGACGTTGTCCGAATGACTCTCACTCACTCCGAAGGGAAGCAGAACAGTACTTTGGTGCATGACTGCATCTAATCCAGGTTCCATGTTCGTTGCGAAGCGAGCGAACTAATAAAAAAAAAAACGCGCGTGATTCGAACGCAGTAAGGGCTTACCGAATTTGCGTGTTGTTGCGGTTCGGTGCGGTGCCGATGCGGTGGATTGCACCTTGTGGTGCCGCGCGACGGATGGGATCAGGTCGTTTCGAACACAAAAACAAAAAAAAGTGGAGTTGAGTTGATGAAACGGCAACTTGTGAACCGCCGCGCTGACAATTAGAACCAGACTAAAGAACTAGAACCAGACTAGGGGAGGAAATCCATGTCCCATAAAGGTCACACGTTATATTTTAAAAAAGATATCCGTGTTGGAGAGAGAGCTTCGTCTCGTAATAACTGACTGGCCGATAGTTCGCTAAGGATCAAGAGCGGTAATTCAAACAGAATCTGCATCTGCATCTTCATCACACGAGCGAAAAAAGGGGGAGGAAAGAGGGTGCGAGAGAAGGATATTTCTTTGTCAAGCCAACCGAGTCCAAGGGACCACAAGGTAGTCATTGCGGAAGATGAATGCCAATTAAGGATCCGCAGCAGCCTGTGAGGGCAAGAGGACTTCGTGCTTATCGTGTGAACAGCCGTTGCCCGCGTAATGGCCGTGCGGAGCCAACGCGCCCCGTCTCTTGTTGGTACATGCGGTACGCCTCGCGAAGGTGATCAGGAGACAGGGGTCCTTTTTCACCACGACGTGCTTGGACGGCCCGAGCTGTATATGCGGATGCGGATGGATTGTAGAAGATTAGCATTAGCATTAGCAAGAAAGAAACTAACTTATATGAATTAAATAAATTGACCTTTCTCTACAATTTCCCCGACAAAAACCTTGGTGAATCCAGCCACGATCTGCGCCACGGGCATGGACACTTGCTGACCGAGGCTCTGTTGAATGACCTGCCAAGACACCGAGTAGTTCGAACATGGGCGTTTATGAAACGATGTGCGAAAATTAGCAAGTGATCGTTAAGTCTTTGAAAAAAAAAGGGGGGGGGAGGGGGGGGGATCTCGCATACTTTACGAACAGCTTGCTTCGGGAGGGCATGACGGCGATATGCCTCAAAACGTTCGTACTGCTCTGGCGTGAAGTTGTCCATGAGAACCCTTTACAAGTGACCAGTCGAAACTTTTATTGGGTATTTAGAAAAAAAATTGAAGAAATCGACAGACTTGAGATTGTCTTTGGACTGGCTTTGCCAAGAGAGTTGAGCCGAGTAGTCATCATCAGCCATAGCAGGAAGTAACTCGTCTTCGCCCTCAGCTTCCTCTTCCATTGCTCCTATTGGCCGTTGGACACCTGTGGTAGCAGTCGTGGTGGGGATAGTACTCGGCCCAGGAACTGGAGCATCTGTAGCAGGAGTAACGGGCGCTGCAACTGTAAGGGAGGTGGATGCTGTGGTGGCCAACGGTTGGGCCCACTGTATCGGCGTGGTGGTGGCAGGGCTTGTCATAGCACTCGGGGCAGCGCTAGGATTTGATGCCACATCTGAAGTGGTTGCATGTGGAGAATCTAATGTACCAGCTCGAGGTTTACGACCACGTTTAGTACTTGTTGAACCAACACCCCTGGCTCTACCTCTAGGAGTAGGAGTAGGAGTAGGAGTGGTAGGAGTAGTATCCATGTCCATGAATAAAGAAAGAGAGAGAGAGAATGAGAATGTCAAGTCGTGTATGCGTGGATGTGGGATGGATGGGATGTGGGAAAGTACCTAATTAAAGTGTGTGTTAACCACACCGACATCGACACCGACGCTAGCACTGACTGACACGTAGTCTGTCAACTTTTCTTCTCTCTAATGGCCCGTAGTTTATATAGCATTTCACCTTCACCTGGCCCACTTTCGCCTTCTTTCTCAGATGATTCTTCTTCAATTGACGGCGCTCCGTCTAATATCACTGACTTACATGACGGCGTTCAACAACAATCATCTTCACGTCCCGGTTCTCCGACACGCGGGGGTCAACTCACAAATACTGCTCCTGGTCTAGACGTCGTCATTTGTCAATGGGAAGACTGTGGTGCTGCTTTCGACGATTTAAACACGTTCATACGTCACTTACACGAAGGTGTGAATCGCGTTTTCCCTCCCTCCATTTCCCCCTTCCCCTCACCCCCCAACCATCCATTATCCCCCCCAATTTTGGTTTCCTGATTCTGCAGAAGCGCCCTGATCATTTCTTACCTCCGCAGATCACATAGGCGTGCACAAATCCAACTACACCTGTGAATGGGCCACGTGCACCCGTCGTGGCCTCCCTCAGACTTCCCGGTTCGCGCTTATCTCTCACCTACGATCACACACGGGCGAAAAACCCTTCACCTGCGAGCTACCTGGTACGGCATTCTTCCATGTCCCCTACACATCCTCATATATTATCCCAAACCATCCTCTTTCCTCAGAGTGCGATAAATCTTTCACGCGATCCGACGCCCTAGCAAAACACATGCGTCTACAACACAATGTCGAAGCAGGCGCACCTGGCCGTGGCGGCAATCGCAAGCGGAAGCGTGACCGTGAGGAACCCTCTCGCCCTACCGCCTCCACGGGATCAGATCCAGCCGGCTTCAGTATTTTCAAGGTTGAACCACATACACCGTCCGAGTTGCATATACCCACCGAGCCGGGAGACACTCCCGGCGTAGAAGATTATTTAAATGGTAGACGTTCGCCCAGCCCAAGTGACGAAGGTATTCCATCGTACCTCGCACAGGATATCGACCCTGTGACGGGTCTGATCCGTGGGCGCGCACCCATCATGGTCAAATACCTCGTGATGAAGGCCAAGTTCCTTTTCGCCCTCGAGCAGCATTCCACGCTTATGGAAGAGCTCCGTATACTTCGCGCGGAGGAGCGCTCGTTGCGCCGGGGCAAGGATGAAGCACTTGATTCGGTCATGCGCATGGAATTTGGGTTAGTTATCTTTCATTCTTACTTCCTTCATCACCGGTCAAGGGAGGGGGGAGGGGGGGGAGGAGGGAGTGACTGACACGGCTTAATGGTGACCATTCTATGCCCAGACCAGCAATTGAACCACTATTATCAACGACCGGTGGTCCATCTCCACACGTTGAATCCTACCCACCCGAAGGGTATGCCCCACCTGAAACCCATCAATGAAGGCTAATGGACGCGTGGATGGACTTCATTTCTGGGCGAGGCTGTGTGTGATCAGCGGCCGCTGACCCTGCGGCCGAGCTTGCGTGGGGCGGCTCGCTCAGACCTCATTTTATTAGCACAGTTCAGGTCATGACCCCCGCTACCCCTACCCTGCGGGAAACCTGCTGGTTGCTTGACTTTTACCTTGAGATTCGGTTACTCAATCGGACTGTAGCGAACATCAGTTGCCAATCCTACTACTTCTTTTCCCGTCTTGTTGTAGCGGCAAGCAAAAATGATGCACGTTCTTTGGTCATTTCTGCCACACTGCCACGATGTGTGTGTTCTTCCCTCTCTTCTACCGGGCTCCGCGTACACGAAGGGCTGGCATGCTGGGAAATCGAAAAAAATCCAAATGCTTAACATGGTCCACACGCGTTTTTTTTTTGGCCTGCCTCTACACACTAATGTAGGGAATATTCCCATACACGTGGTGGGTCTGTTATAATAATAGGTACACGGATAGCGCATGGTATCTGCACAGCTGTCTGTCGGGATCAGTCTGGTGTTTTTCTTTTCTTTTCTTTTCTTTTGCCTAACCTTTGCCGCGCCCAGACGTGTCCTAACCTACGGCCTGTCTTCTCTAACGACCTTGTCAATCTAAGACTTGACACCACTATCACGGGGAATGTAACACAGTCGTGTGGTATCATGTTATATAGGTGCGGGTAGCGCAAATCATTCCTTGCCGCTCATGTTTTCAAACCAAAGGGGATTGTCCGTCCGATACCTTCTCTGTCTTACGTGTTGTGTTGCAATTTTCTCCCCCGACCCCCTCGCCTTGTGTTGCGCTGACTCGGTTACTAATCGTTTCCCCCCCGACCGACCTTAGAGTGTGGTGTTAATGCGATGGGTTTGTTTAAACAACTCGTCCTGTATACCCACCCGTGAAATTGAAATCTTGCCCTTGAAGCGAGCCTACAGCATACAATAATCTTTGATTTTCTGACTTTCAAGGTCGTAAAAATGGTAACGTGACACGCCAAATGAGGGTGTCGCGGAGTCCAAAAGAGCGCCACCACTGAAGAGTGCCACCGCTCAAGACAAAGGCACAAACCACAAAGACAAAGACAAAGACACACAAAGAGATATTGAACAATGGAAAAGTTGGACGGTGGCGGCTGGTCCTCCACACAGGCAGGCTATAAAACTATGTGTGGCATGACCAGAAATCGATACTAGTCCTTCCCCCGTTTACATTCCATACACATCTTTTTGCCTCACACTAACCTCCATCCCATCCGAACGCTTTCCATTCCATTGACTCTCTATCATCATCTAACACGACCCATAATCATATAGTCAATAATGGCATCTGACGAGACCACCAGGAAGGACATCCATCAGAGAGGTCGTCCCCTCCGACGACAACGTGCTAGTATGCCCATGCAAGATACTGAAAGTGGCTTGCATCCTGAGGTGGGTAACCCAATCCAAGTCCCACACCCCCACAACAGTTTAATTTCAATTGACAATTGGCACGCGCGCGTGCGACTTTAACAGAGAATGACAACGAGGAAGTTACAGAAAGAACGCTCGATGCGTATCCCTGCCATTGAGAACGACATGCTGAACCGCATCGGGGTGTCTAAGTCTGGAAAAAAGGCGGTATTGCGCGCTACCAGGACCAAGATGGGCAGCAGGTCGAGAAGCCCGTTTAAGGATTTGCTTTCTGTAATGGCACGCACTGAAGATATCTTGCAAGGGCCACTTGGTAGTGGTGGTGGTGGTGGCCCAGCAGCGCGCCGCTCCTCTTCTACCCCTCGGACATCTGCCTTGGCCTCGCACGGCTATCGCTCGATCTCTCCTGTGTCTTCCCACCTAGTTGACTCACCTACTGCGAGTAGTAGTGGCGTCGAAACGCGAAGCAAGAAGAAATGTGCCGCGGGAGAAAGAGGCTCAGTTGTTGTGGTTGTTTCCTCTCCATCTTCTAAGGCCTCTTATTCTCCCAGTGATAACCCGCCTCCTTCTCTTTCCTCGGAAAAAACCTTGCCCACCCCATCTGCTTCTGTTGCTATTCCGGGGCTCAGTCAGCCTGCACTTGTATTGGACCTTCCACCAGTAGTAGACTCCTCAACTTCCCAGAAACGACCCTCCGTTCCTATTCCTGATCACAACCCCCCTTTACTTTCAGACGTAGACGTCCAGGAAGAGCGTTTCCAGGATCAGGGTGAGGGAAGGTCGGCGATCTCGAGCGGCAGGGTTCATAGTGACGCGTCCTCTGATACGGGCAGCTGTCCTCCGATAGATGCCGTCCGCCGCGAGTCTTCGAACGGTGGGAACAATCAGAAACTGGGTGACGCTCAAATGGAAGACGCGGCCAACTGCTGCGTGGAGTCCATTTTGCCCGATTTCGATTTCTCCACCACTGCGAACGCTGCTCAGGCAACTGCGATGAAAGAATCTTTGCTGTCTCAAATCGAAGCGCGTAATAATAATAATGGAGAAAAATGGAACGACCTTTTGGGATTCATTGAAAGCCTGTTGCCCGATGAGATTTCTGAGCTCATCAAGACCGCGGCGCGTGCAGGACGCCGAGCGCGAAGTCGAATCATGGGTGGTTTGATGATAGATTCGGACAGCGACAATGGAGATGGAGAGGATGATGATGATACTCGTTCGCATGAGAAGTGAGTTTATTTCTATTACTGAACGTTGCCGTCCGTCCTTTGATCTCTGACGAAATATGAAATTATTTTTTTTCTCTTTTTTCGTTCAGTGGGCAGCGGCCGCGACTCCCGAGCGAGGAAGCATCGGTCTTCAATAACTCTGAATCGGATGGGGAGATACCGTCTATGACGCTCGAATGGGATATCCACTCCCACAGTTCTCGCGATAAAGGCAAAGGAAAGGCGCGCGCCAATTCACCATCTCCAGAGTCTCCTTCATCTCCGACTCCAGTCTTCGCCTCACGGACTCATGTCCCTATCGGCTCTTCCTCTTCTGGCGCTTTCGATGGCAACCCCTCTGCATCTGCGTCTGCATCACGCAAGCGTTCCTTATCCCCAGGGAACGCCTCTGACGATAAACCCCCCATCAAACGACAAAAGCAAGAGCGAAGCCCCCAGAAAACTATTGGGGTCTTATCCTCCCCTCAGCAGCGCAAGCACCGACGCCCACTCAGACGCGAGGGGGCATTCGACTTTTCCAAGCCTCCTCCACCGCTCCCTCGTTGGAAGGACATTCATAGGTACGACGATCACGACCGGTTGCTGGCGAAGAGGCATTTGATACACGTGGACCTGGTCAAGAGCTGTTTGGATGAGATTCATAACTCGGACGTCTCGAGTTGGCGATCTCGTCCCCCCGTCGCTGTCACAAGCGATAGCAGTCCAGGAGCGGGCAGCTCTCGTGGTGATCGTGATGGCATAGCGCTCAATGGTGGGCCTTACACTCCACGTGACAAAGTAGTCCATGATTGGACCCAGCGCCGTAATTGGATGTTGCGTGTTGAGGTACAAGCGTTACAACAGCGGAGGAGGAAACGACAACAGCGACGATTTGCCTCTTCTTCCTTAGACTTCCCTTCCCTCAACAACAACGACGAATACCACGCTCGCGGGTCTGACCTCGCGCGCTGTCTGAAGAACAAGATCAATCGTCGTCGTCAGCGATACCATCGTCGTCTTGTGCGTCGCGCACATCGTCTTGGAGAGGAAGCTCCGCCTCCCCCGCCTCCTTTGGACACGACTAGGGAGTTGTGGGACGAGGAAGCGGAATTTGAGGCGTCGTGGAATGCGTTGCCCTCGTCACTGGTACAGCCACCTCTACCACTACTGTCGTCGGGTTCTCCTACTCGTGGTCAGGAGGCGGTGGCCAGCACGTCCGAATTTGAAACGGGCGATATCACGGAGCCAGATACGGATTATGAGGAGGGTTGGGATGACGACGACTGGTTGAGGCCCAACTTTCAGAAGGATTACAGTGTGCGGCTTGGAACGACGCAATATCAAGTGGAACCGAATTTTTGGACCATTTACTAACTAACCTTGAATGTGTAACGATGACGGTGCGTGGACACAAAAAAATTTCAATTCAACCCCTTCTTCCAACTTATTTTTTATGGCGGCCAGGTTATACTTAGTTTTTTGTTTTGAAAGAATGAATGATCGTATTCAGTTTTTCTTTTTCGGTTCTGACTTTTTTTTGCTTTTTTTTTTCTTCAATCATTCACTTTGTTCCTGTTTTTTGTTTGTTTGTTTTTTGTTTTTTCGGCGGAATCTGGTATTTGTATTTGTAAAGAAAAAAGAGAAAAAAAAGAAATACTACAACCAATGTTTGACTATGCCGATGAGTGGTGTTCTTATTTAAAATTTTAACCTTGTCATCGAGATGGAGAGAGAGAGAAAAAGGGCCAGGAACCAACCCACAGCACAGTCTTTTAAAATGAGACCCCGCAGTCCCGTTTCGTTTGGGCTGGCAGCAGAAAGGCCCGCCCAGATATATATATATATTATATTCTATTGTCAGTTTAAAAACGGAGAGTCGTCGTTGTCGTCGTTGTCATCGGCAAGAAGGACGGGTTGGATGATCGGACGCCGGGTTCACAAAATAAATCGGAATCGATGCGATATTTAAGACACCAGATTGGGTATCGTAGAATCATCTTCATTTTTAATTAACTCTAATTAATTCTAAAAAACTTTGACCCGTGTTTGTTTGCTCGGTTCCCGGGTCATTGTCATTGTCATTGTCGTTGTCTTGTGTTACAATTGCGTGGATGAATTGGGTCCAAGTTCAGTTCAAGCATAACATCGCATCAAATTTAGTCGGTCGTATGTATGATCTATACATCCGTTTTTTTTTGAGAGGGCGCCTCCAAAAAATTATATATTTTTTTGTGTTTGACAGGTGCGGGCCCCCCCCTCCCTAACCCGCTGCTGGTCCGAGAACGAATAACCGCGCGTGCTTCTTTGATGAAACCCAAGTGGCTTCTGTTGCTGTTGCTGAAGCGAAAGCGAACTGAGGCGGGGCGGGGATGATGTGTGTTTCGGAATCAGCGAGAAGAACGGAGTAAAATGAGCGTGCATGCGTGCTTTCAGTGCGGTGAAGTTTGAACTTCCGTGCATATACCTACCTACCTACCTACCTAACCTAACCTAAACTATCATTCTGGAGGAGACGCGGAGACGGAGATGAAGGGGTCAGCACCCTAATTTCAATTGGGGTAGTTCCATATACTGAACTGATGGTAGTCATTAGAGACGCACCTGTGTCTATCAGTACCAATTTACAACCCAACCAAACGAGCGAGTCCAAAGGTCCGCGAACATATTCATTCTTTTCCACTTTGGCACCAGAACGAGAGACAGGCGGGGGGGACGAGGGGGGACACGTTCGAAGAATGAGGTCCCTTTAGGAGCAACTGCTGAAACCGTAACGTTCAACCCTCTCGGACTCAGGCTCCCAGGTTGGGTGGAAAAGGAAGGAGAGAAACCCTGATCGGTAAGTTAGCCAAGCGGTGATTGCGGAAAAGTAAGAGTAAGAGTGAGAGTGAGAGTAAGAGTAAGAGGAGGAGATGAAGAGTAAAAAGGAATCCTCTTGCCCCTTCCCCACAACACAACCACACTTGGCCCTTACCCCTAGGTGAGGTTCGTTTATTCATTCATTTTTTATTTATTTTATTTTTCAAGGTGGTGGGTCGAATTTGCAAACCTTTGCAAAAAAACAAAAAAAAAAAGCTAAAACGGAGGTGGCCGTGGCAGTCGGTAGCTAACTCGTGGCGCTGGCCGTTAAACCCCGCGGCGGACGGGGGGAGTGATGGTGATGATGACGGTGACGGCGACGGGGAAACGGGATGAATTTAATTAATTCGGATCAATCAATTCTGCCTCGCCTTGCCTACTCTCCTCCCCTCCTTTTTTATTACCCTCTCTTTTCCCTCTCCTATATATATATATCTCTCATTTACATTTAACTTTTGCTTGTTTACTATCAGAACGGGGCGGTTGGTTGGCAAGTGAGGGAGAAAAAAAATGAAAATAAAAAGGAAAGGAAAATGCTAGGACGTGCTTAAGATGGCACGGGCACTTTAAACAGAACAGCAGAACGAATTCGGGTTGAACCGGAATTGAATCCCTGTCGTCCGTCTGTCTCTCTTCCTCCTCCTTCTTCCATTCTGTTACCCTTTCTTAACGCAGCAACAGATATCCTCTGTTCAACTCTACTCGTCTGTCCTGTGCAAACCACTTTTCAACTTCACTCCTTTCAAAATCCCAACAAACTGAACACGTCATTTTTCCCTTTCCCCCCTTCCCCTTTTCTAATAAACAAAAACAAAAGAAACAACAAAATTCTCATAGTTCTCAAGCTTACTCGGCACTGGAAACGTTTTCGGTCGTTTCGTCTCTGGAGTCTTTCTAGATGATTCCATACGTCGTGAAAATCTAAGTTCTGTGTGTTCTGTCTTCTTGCTATCGGGATTATCCTACCATACGGCGCCGTTTTGAATGATTCCATTTCTGCACTCTGTGATATTTCCAAACCATCATCCAAGGGCCTTGGCAATAAAAATAATAAAAATAATAATAATAAAGAAACGGTGGTCGCCGTTGCAGCATACAGGGTAGGCCCTCTCCGTTATTCAATCCATTGACGTAGGGGCTGACATGGGATTTTATGTGTTGACTGACGTGGGCATGTGGACCTCCACACCCCCGCCTTCTTCATCTCCGGAAATTCTGGTTTTTCGTTGATCGGTCAGTTGGCCAATGGTAATAGCTAATGATCCTTTTTTTTGAATATCACCGGAAACCGACCAAGAGGGGTATCTTTATCTTTTTTATATTGAAATAATATCCTGCCGTTATTCGAGCTTCCAACACTTTATCATCCCATCCTATCCCATCCTATCCCAAAAGTTTGGACTCGTATCAGACTAGCGCTCAAACGCTCAACCTCAATCTTCTTGCAAATGCCCAAAATGTTTTCATCCATCACATCCCTAGCCGGACCGCTTCCGCGCTAGTAAGATTAATTTCAGGGGGCTTATAAGACCCAGCCCCCCGCATCATTTTCATCCTTTAGGACCAATCTTCGCCTCTTCGCTGCTCTAGTCCATTCTTTTTAACTTTTTGCAACGAGAGCAACCTGCAGTATGCGTATCTTCCGTATTCTTCCCATCCTCAGCCTACTCTTCGGAGCTCGTGCTTCCTCTCTTGATTCCCGTGAGCCAGCCTCGCATCCTCTAGATGCACGCGCCCTCCTCGACGTCTGCGCAAACGTCGACGTGGATCTCGTAGTCCCTAACTTGTTGGGCTTACTGACCGCCGTTGGCAGAATAGGTGAAGTTTAACTTTTCAAAAAACCTTGTGGCCCCCGTGGCCGATCTCGGGCTCTCCGTTGGGGTTTTTTTTTCTGATTTTCGGCTGAACTGACTTTGGGGGATGAACACAGATGTCTGCCTTTGTCTGTCGGCGCTTCCCCTTTTCCTCGAAACCAATGTTGTCGCTATTTTGGCCGTTACAATCGCCGGTAAAAGCGTTGTCACTGACATCCTGACGAACCTTGTATGTGTCGAATGTCATCGTCGATGTCGACGTCAACGTTGAATAGTGGCACGTGCCTGACTTTTGGACTTTTTTTTAGATCATCGGTGCTGCCCCCAATGCTCACTGCGTCTATCCGGACCACAGCACTCCCATTTGCATTAATGGAAACCCTTGCGGGTTCCAATGCACAGACGGTTTTACACCTTATCCGCCCCAGTACCCGACGACATGTGTCTGCAACGCGCCTTATATGGTCTGCAACGGCCAGTGCGTGGCTCCCGGCTCATGCCCTACAAGCAAGCCCCGAAGTTATTCCAAGAGGCGCTGGGTTGGCAGCGGCACTTGCGCGGAAAAGGGACATGAATGGACAGCCTGTGGCGTCTTTGGTGGGGGTGCGCGAGCGTGGGAGTGCGTCAATACAGCGCGCGATCTCGAGAGCTGTAAGTGTGCCTGTTCCCTCCCTCCCCCCTCCCCCTCCCCCTTCCTTCCTTCTCCATATGTCTCGCGCACGTAAACGTCCAGAAAATTTGATAATGGATGGGGGGTTTTTCCTGCTCACTTTTTCTTTTGTCAGGTGGTGGATGCGCGTTACCTTTGACACCTTACTCTCCGATTGGTAAGGACTGTACCGCGCTTCCTGGAGTCGCGGACGTCTCCTGTCTTTCTGGCCAATGCATCGTCCACCGCTGCCTGCCCGGACACGTCCCCACGATCGATGGCACCGGTTGCGTCTCCAAACATATGACGATCTCGCACCCTCATATTGCCGACCCGGATTTAGATAACGAAGCCGAGTCGATGCCGGCGAGGCTTTACGGCCTCGAACACGTTCCTCTTCAGAGGAACTAAAGGAGTCAGTTCACCGATGATAAGTGGTAGGGTAATAAACGGGAAAGAGCAACATAAAAACATCGAAACTAAACCAACTGTCTCTCCACGACGTTCGAATCGAAACTTGGATTTATTTTTCTCTCGTCGACGCTCCTTGTTCGTTTTCTTCATATCCTATGAGAGAGTCTTTTCTCGGATAGTACGACTGGATCTCGATTTCTTTCTTCCTTCTCTTTTGCTTTTTTTCTTTTTGACCAGGTTTTGGAGTGTGCACCTCTTTCTTGTGTGTGTGTTACACATACAACAATACCAGCGCTTCTGTCGCGAGCATCGTTAATTAGAAATGATCCATTCCAAACATGCTTTTTTTTGAGGGCCTAAGTAATTTTGCCTCGAGGCGGCGATTGAAAGGTCTAAAGTCCATCCCATAAGTAACAAGTTAGTTGTGCCTGTGGCGCCTTGTCCGTTCTACGCCGTGGTGTCGCCGCATCCAATCGTGAAACTGCGTTGACTAACTCTGTCTGTTCTTATCAGTAGTAAAAAAACAAACAAAACAATTAAACCCAGCCAGTCCCACAGTTTCAACAGCTCCCGGAAGGAAGGGGGGAGCGGAAACCGGGATAGAAGAAAGGTTTTTTTTGACACTGACCCCCGGAGAACAAAACTTACCTAAATGCTTCTTAGAACTTGTGTGTAAAGGTTTTTAAGCGAAAAAAAAGGTGTCGCCGACACCTCTAGTAGTTTTTTATTTTATTTTTTAATTCTTATTTGTATTTATTAGCGTGTGATCGTAGGGGAGAAAGGAGGAAGAGAAGGAGGAGGACGAGGGGGAGGGGGGGGGAGATAGAGAGAGGTAGGTGGTGAAGCACCGGAAAAAAAAAAAAAAAACGGATTTTCCCCACCACCTTCCAATGGGCATAACTTCACCAAACCCACATACGCGTATTTTTGTTTTTGTTTTTGTTTTTGTTTTTGGTGATTATTTGGTCATGTCATGTCATGTCAGGCCCCTTTGGGAAGGACTTGGCAGGGTGGGTGGGCGTGTGGCCTAACTAAATGATTCATTCAGTTCATTCCAACGAAAACTTTGTCCAATCTTTCCCATGCAAGTCACCCACCCCCCCCCCACTCACCCCTCACCCCACCCGCATGCATGCAGACAGACAGACCGGAGAAGGCCCCTTGCACCCGAAATCAGAAGTATGAGCGCGTAAGGTTTATCAAAACTGGCATTTGTAAACTAAAGGTAAATGAAGGGGGGTTAGTGGAAGAAGGGGAAAATGAAGATACAGTGCCTCACAAAACTGAGTCAATGTTTTGCACTTTTGCACTGTTTGTTGAATATCACATCAGCCAAAACAAATATAAACAAAGTCTTGGTAGACCATAAAAGGTGCAAGATAAGGGTTATGTAATGCAACAATGATTATGTAATTCTGATCAAAACCTGTGGAGCTATGCCCATTTCAAATTGGGGACTCATTGACTCAGTTTTGTGAGTGGGTATCAGAAATATCAGAATCTGATGCTCCACCAAATGTACAGCAACCAATCCTTAATATATGGTTACCATAGTTGTCTTAATATTGATGGGACCTGGAATAGAGCTATTTAACCATGGTTTACATTCCCAGAATATTATAATTTCCCAATGCACCCCACCTCCTCTGCTCAGAAAGAAAACATGCTCTCTCTGGCCTCTGAAGGTCATTCCACTGACACTATTGCCTCCAGACTCAGCCTCAGCCAGTCCACAGTCTCTAGGACACTCAGAACCCTCCTTCCCAACCATCAGTCACCTCATTTTGGTCATCTTTCCAAGCTCTCTGCTACCTCTGAACATGCTATCATGATACAAATTACCACAGGAAAGGTTGGCAATGCTGTCCAGGCCACAAAGCACATCAATTCCATCATCTCCAACCATGTCTCTTCACAAACTGTGCATTGGGTTCTTAAACAACATTCATTCAAGGCTGTAACAAAGGAGAAAAGGCCACTACTCTCTGCAGTACATTGCAAGAAGCACTTAGCCTTTGCTTTGAAGTACAGAGAGTGGACTGTGGAGGACTGGCATCTGACCCAAACCTGTTGATTTTGGTCTCATCTGACCAAATCACCCTCTTCCAGTCCTCCATAGTCCAGTTTTGGTACTTCAAAGCAAAGGCTAAGTGCTTCTTGCAATGTACTGCAGAGAGTAGTGGCCTTTTCTCCTTTGTTACAGCCTTGAATGAATGTTGTTTAAGAACCCAATGCACAGTTTGTGAAGAGACATGGTTGGAGATGATGGAATTGATGTGCTTTGTGGCCTGGACAGCATTGCCAACCTTTCCTGTGGTAATTTGTATCATGATAGCATGTTCAGAGGTAGCAGAGAGCTTGGAAAGATGACCAAAATGAGGTGACTGATGGTTGGGAAGGAGGGTTCTGAGTGTCCTAGAGACTGTGGACTGGCTGAGGCTGAGTCTGGAGGCAATAGTGTCAGTGGAATGACCTTCAGAGGCCAGAGAGAGCATGTTTTCTTTCTGAGCAGAGGAGGTGGGGTGCATTGGGAAATTATAATATTCTGGGAATGTAAACCATGGTTAAATAGCTCTATTCCAGGTCCCATCAATATTAAGACAACTATGGTAACCATATATTAAGGATTGGTTGCTGTACATTTGGTGGAGCATCAGATTCTGATATTTCTGATACCCACTCACAAAACTGAGTCAATGAGTCCCCAATTTGAAATGGGCATAGCTCCACAGGTTTTGATCAGAATTACATAATCATTGTTGCATTACATAACCCTTATCTTGCACCTTTTATGGTCTACCAAGACTTTGTTTATATTTGTTTTGGCTGATGTGATATTCAACAAACAGTGCAAAAGTGCAAAACATTGACTCAGTTTTGTGAGGCACTGTAATGCATGCGCTATGATATGGGTTCATGTAAACGAATGGGGGAAGGGTGGAGGTGGAGGTGGATGTGGATGTTAATACGTTACACGGCTCGCTCAAGGATATTCAGTCCTTTGATGTGGATGATGCAGATCAAGGGGCATCAAAGCTCGTAGATGCGCCCATATATAAATAAAGCCTGGGGGGTTGAGGGGTTGTAATAGCAATGTCGCTAAAAGCCTACGACTAGTACAAAATAAAACAAAATTCGAGGTCAGGGGTACGAACTACTGAGGCACATACGCGACGCGGTGTGTATTTAATTTGTTTAATTTGTTAATTTATATTTAATTATAATAATTTGCGGAGGCATCACCGGCACCGAATTGATAACACATGACATGAGGCTGTGCAGTACGTGTGTATCTCGGGTATCTCCGCTATGCACGCCAAGTCTCATGCCCACGTGAGCCACCCCCACACACCAAAATCATCTTTGCATGCATGATCTTCAAGTTCCAAATAAATCATCACTAAATTGAATCAGTAGCAAAAGAAAAGCATAAAAAAAAAACTAATGTCCACAACATAACACAAACACAAAAAAGAAAAAGGCTATAGAAGTGAGGTGAGGTTGGATAGAGCCACTGGAGATATCTCCTAATGCTGCAGAATGCCTAATATGTCATGCCAGACCCACCTACCACCTGTTGTTGATGTAGCAAAGGTGATGCAGTTGGTGTCTGTCCACCATGTGGTGGCAATACCTGAGGTGCCAGACTGTGAGTGTAATGTCTAGTGCTGGACATTTGTCATGATGTGTGTGCTTGTGTAGCTAAGTCAATTGATAGTTCTTTGTTCACCATATTATAGGTGTACTGAGGGAGAAATGAGAGGTCAATGCCAAGGAGCTAATCCCTTAGACACTGTTGAGCAGAAAGTGCCTGAAGCACAAGAGTGTTCTTAGTCAAGTCTCTTAGAGTCTGTCCAGAAGACTAGGGTGTGAAGGTTTGGTTAAATTAACTGAAAAAAGACTGGAACCAGACCAGACCAAACCAAAAAAAGACTGAAAATCAGTCCCAGTTAATGCACCTTCACTTCATGCAGTTAACTGGTCTTACATCTTCAAGCATCACCAAAAGACTGATAAAAACCAGTCTTTTTATGTCATTTAATTCATAATGCCTTTGCTGTAATATAATGCTGTTGTATAATGTAGATAACATGAAAGATGCCTGCACAGAATGCACAGAATTTGTAATGCCTGGTGTGTGTCATGAACTGACACCCTAGAAATCTCCTGACCCCCTAGAAATTGCTGGATGCTCTCAGAGACCCTGCAGAACCCTCAGAAATGAAGGTAAGCCTAGATTAAGACCAGAGAAGGGCCAGTCCAGACTAGGGCCAGACTCCTGCCAAATTGGAGACCTGTGGGAAGAATACTAACAGAACCCCACAATGCCTAAACAGCAGTCCACAGACTGCAGACTGCAGATTTCTAAGCCCACAAGTGGGGATATTCTTATTGGTGGATCAGAGGGGAGTTAAAGTGAAGTTAACCTCCCCTAAAGTAGTGCACAGACCAAAGTCCCAGTTGTAATTATGTATATAAACCCTTTGGGAATAGAATGGACAGCTCCAGACTGTCCACTTGTGATCTGGTTCCTGATTACCTAGGAGACTAGCCCCACCTTGTGGAAGGCTTCTCACCCCTTGCTATTGAACTGTTCACTTCATGTCTTTGCACTTTCACCCTCACTCTCATCTTTTGTCCCACTTCCAAATCCTCCCCTTTGCATACAACCCACTGTCCAGGCAGTCAACTAGTGATTGGCAGGGGTAACCCTGGGGTATCCTCATTGGTACCTGTACCCATACCTGTACCTGTCACTATGGGTACAGGTAACCCATGGGTTACCTGCAGGTCACCCATGAAAATGTGTGCAAGTTCTTTACTTGCATTGTGCATTTCAGATGACCAGCCCAGGCCTTCCCGGACCAAGTGTTACAATCCCTGCCAAGCAACCCCATTTTCTTTCACCTCCCCAACAGTGACTCGTCTTTACCACCCACTCTGCACTTCATGATCATGTCCCTGTCCTGGGACCCATCACATGCCTTACTCCCATCCCCGTGACTTGCTTTGGACTTGTTGATGCACTGTATACCTATGTTTAACCCTTTATCTCTTATTGTGTTATCTCCTTATCTTTACATTCAGACACTTACTTAATACCCTATCAGAAGCCCGACTTTATGCTGTCCGCTTCTGTATATTTGGGCCCACTTGACTCCAGTTCCTTATCTTGTAGATGCCCATTCAATTACGTATATAAGTCTGCTGTAGCTACATTGTAGACCTCAGACTCGACTTATTGAATACATCGGTGCTTGTCTTCTGGACATCCCTTTGAAGGCCTTGACTCGAACGTCTCAGTACTTCTGGTACTTCCCACTTAACATTGTCTTAGAGAGCAGCCTCTTTGACTCTGACTCCTCCCGTGTAACTCCAAGGGATCTTATTGGTCCCTTATCTGATCACGAACAAACGCTGTCACACAAGTTGTGTGGAATGTCCCGCACCAGACGTAACATCAAGTCGAGTCTCTCATCATGGCTTCCAGCTGCAGTCAGACCCTGTTTAAAGAAGAACTCATCGAACGCAGAGACAAGAATAATCTTTCACAACAAGTACTTGGCTCTGCTGCCTGGAAAGATTTTGAATCCGAGTTTGGATACTACGTTTATCACAATGGAAGATACCAACTGGTAGAATATGACAATGAGAAAAGAGTTTGGTATTGTATCCGATACTCGGAAAGCCGACACTCTTGGGTCACTACAGGACCTGCACCACCAGAATTTGGACTAGGACTGTGGAGAGAAAATCCCCTGGCCATTGTTACGGACTCTGAACCAGAAGAGTACATAGAAGAGAACAGTGAAGAAGCACTGGTATTAGCATCGACTATCGCCCCAGTTGCACCCGCAGTTGTCATGATCAGAGCCCCTGCTTTGACAACTCCTCAGATCTCCATACAGTCTACCGACACAGTCACCCCGTTTTATCAGAACATGTCCACTATTGCTGCCCAACTCCCCGACCCAGCCCCTCCACCCCCACCACCAGCCATGGTGCCACCAAACATTCCTCTGCCTTTGGGACGGCTGTCAGGCATATTACCCCAGACATTCACAGGGGATTGTTCACAAAGCAAGAAGTTTATGTTGGAGTTCACCACCTTCAAAAACTTCAACCATGATGTGCCCCAAATTATCAACCCCTTCCAACATGCTAATCTCTTTCTCTCCCTAATCTGAGGAGAGGCAGTAGATGACTGGACTATGGAGCAGCTGGAGTGGCTGAATGAACAAATTGAGAGTGGACGACGAACCACAAGTGAAGGCCTTTGGGAAACAATTGCCCAGAGGTTTAAGGATGCATTTACTGATGGACAAGCCAAACAGAAGGCAGCCTGTGAATTGAAGTCTCTAAAAATGGATAAAGGAGACCTTGATGCCTACGTCGCTAAATTCAGAAGTCTGGCCAATAGAGCTGGATATGACACTGACGAAGAGGCCACATTGGACCTCTTCTCCCAAGGGCTACCCAACCCTTTAGTGAAGAACATCATACAATTTCATCATCCCCAGGATTGGGATACCTGGGTTGATGCTGCCCAATGACAGCAACAGGATTAACTCGATTTCCAAACACATTTTGGAGTTGACACCAAAAAGGGGAAAACCCGAGAACAATGGAAAGCGGCCTTTGGCATCAAACCCCCACATCACCAGAGAGATCCAAATGCCATGGATACCTTGGCAGACAGGACCTGAGCTAGGGCAATGCTTACAGAGGATGAGCGTCAGACTTTGATGAAGGAGGGCCGGTGCTTCTGCTGTAAAGCACAAGGACACATGTCTCGAGACTGTCCAAAGAAGGGAGCATGCATTGCTGAAGCTACTACCACCCCAGTTCACCCCATCAGCAACCCACCTGCAACAGACAAATGAACCAAGGAGGAGAAAGCCCAGGATATATGGGCAAATATGATGAAGGAAAGTGAGGAAGTGCATGCCATTCTAGTCAAGAAGGTGTTTGCCAAAAAGGATTTTTAATCGGCTCTACCCCATCGGCCTGGGCATGAGCACTCCATATAACCTCTGTGTATACTAGTTGTTTCAAGTCTTTGAAAATACCAGTACATTTCGAAACTACACAGAAGACGGCTGATCGAGACATCCTGGTTGATTCAGGAGCTACCGATAATTTTATCAGCCCACAATTAGTGAAGTCTATGGGGCTGGGGATGCTGGCACTTCCCCAAGAAAAGAACATTTGGAACATTGATGGGACAGCCAACTGGGTGGGAAAGATCACACATTACACAGATCTCAACATCCAAGTAGGAGAGAGAACGAAGATCATTTGTTTCCTCATTACCAATTTAGGGGATGAGGATCTCATTCTAGGATATCCATGGCTGGCAGCATTCGAGCCAAAAATTAACTGGATGGATGCCACCATGGACAAGGAATCTTACCCAGTCTTGATCACATCTCTGGGATATGATTATCAGGCCTGGCATATGGCAATCAATGGTACCGCTGAACTGAGAGAGGAGGATCCCGGACACTGCTATGCCACAAAAGCATCAGAACTAGCCCAGAAAGCGGTGCAAGAACAAACCAAGAAAACCTTTGAAGAAGTAGTACCTGTCACTTATCATTGACATTGGAAGGTATTCTCGGAAGAAGAGTCACAGCGCTTCCCACCAGCACGTCTGTTACAAACCCCATCTCTCCCTGTCTTCTTTTTCCTGCCCAACGACAACTCTTCCTCGCCACCCACTCTCCACTATCAGATCACGTCTCCATTGTGGGACCTGTCACATGCTCTTCGTCCATCCCTGTGACTCCTCCGTTTACTTATGTTTGTTCACTGTTATCTTACTTATCGTTTATCTTCTTATCGTATGACTGGACACTTACTTAGTTCCCTATCAGTAGAAGCTAGGCTTTACACCCTCCGCTTCCAGATATTTGGGCCCACTTGACTCCATGATCCTTATCTATAGACACTCACCCTCTTACGTATATAAGCCCTCTGTAGACTACAATGTAGACCTCAGACTTGACTTATTGAATACATCGGTGCTTGTCTTTTGGACTTCCCTTTGATCCTTAGGCCTTGGTTGTCTCAGTGCTTTTGGCACTCTTTCTGTTCAACATCATCTTAGAGTACAGCCTCTTTGACTTTGACTATTCATACCAAACTCCAGGGGATCTTATTGATTCCCTATCTGAATCCGCAAACTGAGCTGTCACACAAGTCGTGTGGAACATCCTGCACCGGACGTAACATCAAGTCGAGTCTCTCATCATGGCTTCCAGCCACAGTCAGACCCTCTTTAAAGAAGAACCCATTGAATGAAGGGACGAGCCTGACCTTTCACAACAAGTACTTGGCTCTGCCACCTGGAAAGACTTTAAGTCCAAGTTTGGATACTACGTCTATCACAATGGAAGATACCAACTGGTAGAATACAACGACGAGAAAAGAGTTTGGTATCGTATCTGATACTCGGACAGCCGCCACTCTTGGGTCACTACAGGACCCGCCCCACCTGAATTTGGATTAGGGCCGTGGAGAGAGAATCCCCCAGCCATTGTTACGGACTCTGAACCAGAAGAGTATGTAGAAGAACACAGCGAAGAAGCACTGGTATTAGCGTTGACTACAACCCCAGTTGCACCCAAAGTTGTCACGTCCAGAGCCCCTGCTTTGACAACTCCCCAGATTTCCATCCAGTCCACCAACACCGTTACCCCATTCTATCAGACCATGTCCACCATCACCGCTCAGCTCCCAGACCCTGCCCCTCCTCCACCTCCGGCCATGTTACCTCTGAACATTCCCCCACCTTCAGGACGCCTGTCAGGAGTACTGCCACAGACGTTCACAGGGGATTGTTCACAGAGTAAGAAGTTCATGCTGGAGTTCACAACATTCAAAAACTTCAACCATGACGTCCCCCAAATCATCAACCCCTTCCAACATGCTAACCTCTTCCTGTCTCTGATCAGGGGGGAGGCTGTGGACGATTGGACTATGGAGCAGCTAGAGTGGCTGAATGAACAGATTGAGGGTGGTCGCCGTACCACCAGCGAAGGGCTTTGGGAAACTATTGCCCAACGATTCAAAGACACATACACAGATGGGCAGGCCAAGCAGAAGGCCGCTCGAGAACTTAAGTCCCTGTGAATGGAGAAGGGAGAATTGGATGCCTATGTGGCAAAGTTCAGGAGCCTGGCCAGCAGGGCAGGCTACGATACAGATGAAGAAGCGACGCTGGATCTCTTCTCCCAGGGGTTACCCAACCCACTGGTAAAGAATATTATCCAGTTTCACCATCCCAACGACTGGGACACCTGGGTAGATGCTGCTCAATGACAACAGCAGGATTACCTGGATTTCCAGACGTGCTTCAGGGTCGATACCAAGAAGGGAAAGACCCGCGACCAATGGAAGGCTGCCTTTGGGGTCAAACCCACGCACACTAGTCAAAGAGATCCAAATGCCATGGACACTTCAGCAGACAGAACCTGAGCCAGAGCCACGCTCACTGAAGATGAACAACAAACATTAATGAAAGAAGGGCGGTGCTTTCGTTGCAAAGCACAAGGGCATATGTCAAGGGAATGCCCAAAGAAGGGAGTGCGAGCGGCCGAGGCTACAACTGCTCCAGTATGTAATAACCCACCAACCGTTGAAAAGAAAACGCTGACAAAGGAGGAGAAAGCACAAGAAATATGGGCCGATATGATGAAGGAAAGCGAGGAAGTGCGAGCCATTCTAGTAGAGAAGGCATTCGCAAAAAGGATTTTTGATTGGCTCAAACCCATCGGCCTGGGCACGAGCACTACATGTAACCTCTGTGTATACTAGTTGCTTCAAGTCTTTGAAAATACCAGTACATTTCGAAACTACACAGAGGATGGCTGACCGTGACATCCTGATTGATTCAGGAGCCACAGATAACTTCATCAGCCACGAATGGCAAGAACCATGGGACTAGGAATGCTGGCACTTCCCCAGGAAAAGAATATCTGGAATATTGATGGAACTGCCAACCGAGCAGGAAAAATCACACATTACACCAACCTCAAGGTCCAAGTGGGGAAAGAACGAAGATTATCCGCTTTCTAGTCACCAATCTGGGTGACAAGATCTAGTTTTGGGATATCCCTGGCTTGCTGCCTTCGAACCAAGGATCAATTGGAGTGATGCACCATGGACAAAGATTTTACCCTGTCCTCATCACATCGATAGGATATGACTATGCCGTGCGACATTTGGCAGTGGTAGGATAGAAGAGAAGGTGAAGATCCAGGCTACTGTTTCACTACCAAAGCATCAGAACTCGCGCAAAAAGCAGTTGAGGGCATACGGAAAAGACGTTTGAGGAGGTAGTACCAAAGGAGTATCATCGACATTGGAAGGTATTCTCCAAGGAGGAGTCCCAATGTTTTCCACCCGCGCGGCCATGGGACCATGCCATTGACTTCATACCCACACCCCATCAGCAATCAACTGTAAAATCTACCCGTTGTCACAGGCGAACAGACCGCCTCACAGCATTCTTGAGGAACATCTTGCAAAGGGTACATTTGTCCATCGAAATCACCATACGCATCGCCATTCTTCTTTATCAAGAAGAAGGATGGCAAACTTCAACCTGTTCAGGATTACCACGATAAACGCCTACACTGTAAAGAATGCCTACCCTTGCCCTCATCTTGGAGCTTATTGACACCATGCGGGATAAATCCCTGTTCTCCAAAATGGACGTACATTGGGGTTACAATAACATTCAGATCAAAGAAGGAGACCAGTGTAAAGCAGCTTTTAAGACCAATCAGGGACTCTTTGAACCGAACATCATGTTCTTTGGTCTTACCAACTTGCCCGCCACTTTCCAATCAATGATGAACCATATTTTCCGCAACCTTATTCTTACAGGTGAAGTGGTGGTGTACATGGACAACATACTAGTGGCCACCACTGAGACTTGGCCCATCATTGAGACGAGTGCACCAGGTGCTAGACATCCTGCACGAACATGACCTGTACCTCAAACCAGCCAAATGTTCATTTGAACAGTCAAGTGTGGAATATCTGGGAGTTATCCTGGAAGGAGGACATGTGTGGATGGATCTGGTGAAAGTACAAGGAATTCAGGAGTGGCCTGTACCCACATGCGTCAAAGATGTGCATCCTTCATTGGGTTTTGCAACTTCTATCAGCGATTCATCTGGGGGTTTTCAGGCATTGCCCAACCATTGAATGGACTATTGAAAAAGGATGTACCCTGGCATTGGGCAGACAAACAACAATGAGCTTTCGAACAGATTCGGGATATTGTTGGCTCAGAACCAGTTCTCTTACAACCCGATCTGGAGAAACCCTTTGAACTGGAAGTGGATGTGTCCCATTTCGCCAATGGCGCTGTACTAAATCAGTGAGACGCAGCCAGGCTCCTTCACCCAGTTGCCTTCTACTCTGAGACATTCTCGCCAGCAGAACGAAATTATGATATCTGGGACAGAGAACTACTGGCCATTGTTAAGGCACTACGACACTGGTGACCATATCTAGCAGGAACCCCCCATAAGACTGTCATCCACACTGATCATTCTAATCTACTCTACTGGAAAGAACCCCATAAGATCAGTCGATGGGTCACCTGCAAAGTCCTGGAACTGGAAGAATATAACTTTGTGTTGAAACATATTGCAGGCAGTCGTAATGCACAGGCGGATGCCCTGTCACAACGACCGATTTGAACAATGGAGAAGGGGACAACAGTGACATCACAGTACTCCCCAAGAGGTCTTCATGAAGACAGCGGTTGTCAGCCTCCATGACATGGACCTGTGGGCCCAGGTGTCGCAAAATATGAACCAACAATTATGCGAGTCGTGGGCAGAGGCACATAACCTAAAGAAGATCGATGGCCTATGGTGGAAAGAGGGGGATTGTCTCATTGTCACCGGTGGCGACAACATTAAGAGGGGGGTGATCCATTTTCACCACACCTTCCCTCTGCAGGACACCCGGGTATTGCCAACACATACACCCTAGCTAAACGAGACTATTGGTGGCCGAATATGAAGAAGGACGTGGAGGAATATGTGAAGGGATGTGCAGACTGCCAGGCTAACAAAGTAAACACACACCCGCACCCACCAGCACCATTCCCAATCACACCAACGGCATCACAACCATTCCAGACTATCGCCATGGATTTTATTGTCAAACTCCCCATCTCCAGAGGCTTTGACTCCATCTTGACCATCACGGACCATGACTGTTCAAAGCAGCACTGTTCATACCATGCAATGAGTCCATCATGGCAGAGGGAGTGGCCAAACTCTACCTAGATCACGTCTACAGACATTATGGCCTCCCTGAAAAGATCATTTCAGACTGTGACCCACGTTTCACATCCACATTTGCCAGGGCGCTCTGCAAACGCTGAATGTAACCCAGAACATCTCTACGGCATATCACCCACAGACAGATGGACAGTCAGAAAGAACAAACCAGTGGCTCAACAGTATCTTCAGTTCTGGTGCAACAGACGACAGGACACTGGGCTGACTGGCTTGCAACGGTGGAATTTGCACACAATTCTTGGCCCAATGGTACCACGAATACTCCCCATTCTCACTTATCATGGGATGGACGCCCCGAGCCACATGGACAGGAAAGCCAATGAACGTCCCTTCAGCCACGCAGCGTATCAACCAATGGGAAGAGATCAGGAAATCGGCCAATGAAAACCTGTTGAAGGCGCAAAGGACCCTGGCAGAGAAACCCACAAGGTTCACACCTTATCAGACCAATGACCTGGTATGGTTGGAAGGGAAGAACATTCACACGTCACATCCAACAGCCAAGTTAGCGCCCCGACGTCACAGACCCTTCAAGATAACAAGGAAGCTGTCAGATGTGTCATATGAACTCGAACTCCCCCCTACATGGCACATTCACCTGGTCTTCCATGCCAGACTATTGACACCCTACAAGGAGATGCCCCTTCATGGAGAAAACTTCCCAAGACCCCCACCTGACCTTATCGATGGAGAAGAAGAGTGGGAAGTAGAATGTATTCTAGACTCGAAGCGACAAGGCCGAGGGTGCAAGTTGTACTACCTAATCAAGTGGAAAGGATTCCCAGCCTCTGACAACTCGTGGGAGCCAGCTGGCGATATCTCTGCCCCAACTCTTATCTCGGAGTTCCACACCCAACACCCAGGAGCGCCCAAAGACAGTTAAAAGAGCGACCCCAGACCTCGACCAAACCCCAGTACATGCCCTCCCAGCAGACTACTACCACCGAATACTCGATTATGTCTTTCATTGCTGCCTCTGCTGCCATTGACGCTTTTGCCTCCCTGATGACTATTGCAGAAAACTTCCCCTCAGCTCACCTGTCCACTCATCCCTCCTCCCCTATTGACTATGAAGCCACAGAAGCTTGCATCAAGAACCAGTCCCCCAACCCAAATGACGACTTCACCCATTGTGAAGAGCCACACCCCAACGACCTACTCAACAGAGAGATTGACGATGAAGCCCCCGAATTCCCTTTCATCCCCAACAACCCCAACTCCTCGATGTACTTCCCCTTAGAAATTACCATGGCCAATGGATCCATGGCCATCACAAATACATCTATTACACCAATGGAGGATGGACGTGGCAGGGTGTATGAAGAAGGATGGGCCAGTTTATGGGGCTCCTGTCTATTTGGAAGAAAGGTACACTGGTCACTTCATCACACGCTGACGATGAACAGTTGGGCCACCTCGCTGCTGAGGATTGTCAGGCCTTGCAATCGAAAAGTAATGAATGACATGAGACTTCCACCCTCAAAGCAGAAGTCATGAGGCTGCGGAAGAGCATCACTTTGCGGAGAACATTGAACCAGCAGTACAAAGAACATGTGAAGATGATGGCGAGATTGATGAATGGATGTTCCAGTTGGAGCAGGAGATTGTGGAGATCAGAAAGAGGTTGGAAATAGGGGATGCGTACCAAATGATAGCAGAAAGGTATGCCGACACCTATGCACGACCTCTCCCCCTCGAACCCTGGGTGCCACCCCGACACTACTGCCGAACCGTCTCGAGATGCCACAGTTACACGAGAATCCACGTGGGGAGACTTGCTGGCGCTGTGATAGTAAGTACCACATCAGTTGGAACTGCCCCCTCAATTGCAAGTGGTGTCGACACTGCCGAAGCAACCTCCATTGGAGTCACATTGCATCTTCCAACGCGTAGGAGTGGCCCCAACAATCACTAACCCTTCCAGTTGGTGCAGCAAATGTCTTCGGCACAATGCTGGGCATCGAGAGATCAATTGCCCCATCTACAATCTGTGCCACACGTGTGGTCAGCGCAGCCCATATGGATTCCTTCGTACCCATGCATGTCCGCAGGAGTTGGAGATGTATCAGATGGACAATCGTAATGTAGCTGACGACTACTTGGAGCTGGTGCAGGATGATGACAGTACGAGTCGTTTCTAGCCAGGACTGCTAGAACCAGAAGAGGGGGTGATGTTACAAACCCCGTCTCTCCCTGTCTTCTTTTTCCTGCCCAACGACAACTCTTCCTCACCACCCACTCTCCACTATCAGATCATGTCTCCATCATGGGACCCGTCACATGCTCTTCGTCCATCCCATGACTCCTCCATTTACTTATGTTTGTTCACTGTTATCTTACTTATCATTTATCTTCTTATCATATGACCGGACACTTACTTAGTTCCCTATCAGTAGAAGCTAGGCTTTACGCCCTCCGCTTCTGGATATTTGGGCCCACTTGACTCCGTGATCCTTATCTATAGATGCTCACTCTCTTACGTATATAAGCCTCTGTAGACTACAATGTAGACCTCAGACTCGACTTATTGAATACATCAGTGCTTGTCTTTTGGACTTCCCTTTGATCCTTAGGCCTTGGTTGTCTCAGTGCTTTTGGCACTCTTTCCATTCAACATCGTCTTAGAGTACAGCCTCTTTGACTTTGACTATTCATACCAAACTCCAGGGATCTTATTGATTCCCTATCTGAATCCATGAACTGAGCTGTCACACAAGTCGTGTGGAACGTCCCGCACCGGATGTAACAATACTGGTACAGAAGTAGTCTGACATAATTGTGATCACGTTTAGATAAAACAATTGATGAGATAAAACATGTCTCACATTGATTAAGATACTGAGTATATACATCTCAGATCGATCATGTGATGAAATCACTTTCATTAACAAGCAAGATAACGCGCACATTCGTTTACTTTAATTTGGTAGCTGATATAGTACATCTAAATTGTATATAAAGCCACTGATAAATAATTAGATTTACATTGCACACTTGATCAGCTTTGGTATTTTGTAGAATAGTACTAGAACCTATTTAAAGATGCCCTGTAGCATGCTGCAGATCCCATCTTGTCTTCTTGGGGGTGTAGGCTCTTAGCAATTGTTCAGTATAGTTGTATTCTTGCTGGATTTTCACTCTTAGTTTCACCACGATCTCAACATCTTATCTTATCTACATAGCAAGCGTGGGATAGAAACACCCATTACAAATGCTGTTATTGATACAAGCTAAAATAAGACAACTTATGTTACAGGAATTAAATGGGAGACATAATATGGCAGAAGGCCAAAGCAGTGGCTAGGGGTTGATATAATGTAAACTACAAGTCCTTCAAAAAATGCAGCTTAAAACTTGATTTGATGCTGTAAAGCCGCAGCTTGGGCCTGAGCTGGGCCTAAGCTGGCCGGAAGCCGTCGCTATGGCCCAGGCTTGAGTTTTGAAAAGCCTAAGCTGCCAAAAGCCAGGCCTAAGCCGTGGCTTCAGGCCAAGCCAGGGCCATCACAACACTAAGTCTGAAGTCTACTAGGTAGATACAGTGGGCTTATATATGTAATTGGATGGGCGTCTACAAGATAAGAGTCATGGAGTCAAGTGGGCCTGAATATATGAAAGCAGAGGGCATAAAGCCTGGCTTCTGATAGGGAATTAAGTAAGTGTCCAGTCGTAAAGATAAGAGATAAGGGGGCAATCATAAGCAAAGTCAAGTAAACAAGTACAACAGCAGTCACAGGGAAGGGAGCAAGGCACATGATGGGTCCCAAGAAGGGGATGTGATCATAAAGTGTAGTGTAGGGGGAAGGGCAGGGTCATCATTGGGGATAGTGAAGAAAATAGGGTCACTAGGCAAGGGTCATAACACTCTGGGTGGATCTGAAGAAGGTTCTTAACCAGTCAAGGGGGTACCTGAGTTGTGGGAGAGGGTGGTGGAGGAGTGGAATAAAAATGCACCAGAATGATGGCAAAAGGTTATAGAAAGGATGACTAAAAGGATTCAAGGAGTTACCAAGGCAAAAAGGGGTGAAATAAAGTAGTAATTGGGCAGATAGTGGATTTAAAATGTGGGTCAAAAAACTGTCCCAATGATTGATTGATTTAATTTGATCATAAAATGCTTATATCATGGCCAATTTCTTTGATCCAAATTGGGAATGGTAGCCAGGAAGCAGGGCTTTCAGACATACAGCCACACCATAACCAGATTCCTAAATGCCTTGGTGCTATAGAGTGAATACTAAAAACGGTGCAAACATTGGGACAGTTTTTTGACCCACTGTAGATTGACAACTTGAAGGACAACTTGATCCTTGAACCTGGAACTTCAACACACTGTGCACCTAGCTGTGACACAAGCCCTAGATTTGAAAAGTAGTTTTGGATTGAAAAGTAGCTTTACATTTTCAAAAGTAGTTATAGGCATGAAGACATGTTCACTAGATCTACATTTGAATTTAAAGTGCTAGAAGGGCTAGAATGGCTAGCACTAGTCAATCTAGCAATATGTCATTTTCCTGATGACCCACCCTCAATCACAAATGTCTACTGCATCTCTTGTTGCAGGAGCTCCTGCATATATATGTACAACTTGTGTAGTTTTTTTCACTGAGATTTTTCCTTCCCTCAATCCCCTCCAAATCAACACTTCAAGTCTCTGCATATATGTACTTTCTCTGCCAAAAGCTGTGGCTTGGGTCAAGCCATTTGTGGCAGCTTTGGCTCAGCCCAGACATCAGGAAAGCCAAAGCCACCTCAGGCCAAGCCGGGCCGGAACATCACTAGTTTCAGTTTGGACTGGCAACGAGCCGTTGATTAATATATATATTTTATTGTCAGTTTGACGGAGGGTTGTCGTTGTCGTCGGCAAGAAGGACGGTTAGATGATCAGACGCCGCTTCACAAAATAAATCAGAAGACACCAGATCGGGCATCCGTAGAATCATCATCCGAAAGACTAAGATTTTAATTAACTCTAATTAATTCTAAAAAACTTTGTCCGTGTCTGTTTCCTCGGTTCCCAGGGTAGGCATAGTGTCATTGTCATTGTCGTTGTTGTTGTCTTGTGTTGCAATTGCGTGTATGGATTGGTCAAGTTCAGCACATGTCGCATCAAATTTAGTCGGTCGTATGTATTTGATCTATAGATCGTTTTGAGAGAGCGCCTCCAAATTACCAAGATTATTTTTGTGTTTGACAGGTGCGGGCCCCTACGCGAGACGAACAACCGCGCGTGCTTCGATACGATAGAACCCATGTGGCTTTCTTGCTGTTGCTGAAACGAAAGCGAACTGAGGCGGGATGTTTCGGAATCAGCGAGAAAAACGAAGGAATAAGCGTGCGTGCTTTCAGTACAGTGGAGTTTGACTTCCGCGCATATATCTACCTACCTAACTATCATTCTGGAGGAGACGCGGAGACGGAGATGAAGGGTCAGCTCCCTAAGTTCAATTGGGGTAGTTCCAAGTCATTAGAGACGCGCCTGTGCCCATCAGTACAATTACAACCCAACCAAACGAGTCCAAGGTCCACGAACAAATTCATTCTTTTCCGTTTGGCACCAGAACGAGAGACAAGCGGGGGGACGTTCACCCTCCCGGACTCAGGCTCGGACTCCCGAGTTGGGTGGAAAAGGAAGGAAGGAAACCCTGATCGGTAAGTTAGCCAAACGGTGATTGCGGAAAAGAAAGAGTAAGAGTAAGAGTGATTAAAATCCTAGTTCTGTGTGTTCAGGATTATTGATTCCATTTCTGCACTCTGCCAGTGTGATATTTCCAAGCCATCATCCAAGGGCCTTGGCAATGAAAATAATAATAATGATAATAATAAAGAAACGGTGGTCACCGTTGCAGCATACAGGGTAGGCCCCCTCCGTTATTCAATCCATTGACGTAGGGGCTGACATGCGGATTTCCACCCCCCCCCCCCGCCTTCTTCATCCCCGGGATTTTGGTTTTTTCGTTGATCGGCCAGTTGGCCAATGGTAATAGCTAATGATCCTTTTTTTTTGAGTATCACAGGAAGCCGACCAAGACGGGTATCTTTATTTTTATATTGAAATATATCCTGCCGTTATTCGAGCTTCCAACACTTTATCATCCATCCCACCCCAAAAGTTTGGACTCGCGTCGGACTAGCTCTCAACGCTCAACTCATCTTGCAAATGCAAATGTTTCATACATCCCTAGCCGGACCGCTTCCGCGCGAGTAAGATTAATTTCACTTATAAGACCCAGCCCAGCACTATTTCATCCTTTAGGACCAATCTTCGCCTCTTCACTGCTCAGTCCATCCTTTTTGGTTTTCCACGAGAGTAGCCTGCGGTATGCGTATCTTCCGTGTTCTTCCCATTCTCGGCCTACTCTTCGGAGCTCATGCTTCCCCTCTTGAGTCCCGTGAGCCAGCCTCGCATCCTCTAGATGCACGCGCCCCCCTCGACGTCTGCGCAAACGTCAACGTGGATCTCGCAGTCCCTGACTCGTTGGGCACACTGACCACCGTTGGCAGAATAGGTGAAGTCAACTTTTCAAAAAACCTTGTGGCCCCCGTGGCCGATCTCGGGCTCTCCATTGGGTTTTTTTTGTTTTCGGCTGAACTGACTTTGGGGGATGGACACAGATGTCTGCCTTTGTCTGTCGGCGCTTCCCCTTTTCCTCAAAACCAATAATGTCGCTATTGTGGCCGTTCAAACCGCCAGTGAAAGCGTTGTCACTGACATCCTGACGAAAATTGTATGTGTCGAATGTCATCGTCGATGTCGACATCAACGTTGAATAGTGGCACGTGCCTGACTTTTGGACTGTTTTTTAATTTTTAGATCATCGGTACTGCCCCCAATGCTCACTGCGTCTATCCGGACCACAGCACTCCCATTTGCATTAATGGAAACCCTTGCGGGTTCCAATGCACGGACGGTTTTACACCTTATCCGCCCCAGTACCCGACGACGTGCGTCTGCGATGCGCCTAACATTGTCTGCAACGGCAAGTGCGTGCCTCCTGGCTCGTGCCTCCCTTTTCTTTAACCGGGTTTGAGTGTGCACCTCTTCTTGTGTATACACATACAACAATACTAGTGCTTCTGTCGCGAGGATCGTTAATTAAGTGATCCATTTCTTTCTATCCCAAACATGCATTTTTTTGAGGGCCTAAGAAATTTCACCTCGAGGCGGCGATTGAAGGGTCTAAAGTCCATCCTATGAGTACATGTAGTATGCCTGTGGCGCTTGTCCACGCCGTGTCGCCGTGTCCAATCGTTAGTAAACAAACAAACAATAAACCCAGCCCAGTTCAGCTCCCTGATGGAAGGGCGGAACTGGGAGGTTTTTTGACACAAACTTACCTAAATGCTTATAGCACTTGTTCATATAGATTGTGTGAAAGGTTTTAGGCGAAAGGGTTGCCGACACCTCTAGCAGTTTTTTTGTATTTATTAGCGTGTGATCGCATGAGAGGGGGAAAGGAGGAAGAGAAGGAGGGGGAGCAGGGAGGGAGAGGTAAAGCACGGAAAAACGGATTTTCCCCACCACCTCCAACGGGCATAACTCACCACCCCCGTGTTTTTGTTTTGGTGATTATTTGTCACCAGGCAGAGAATTGTCAGTCAGTCAGCACAAGATCCTTTGGGAGACTGGGCGTATGCCTAAGGTCCTTGGCGCCATATATGATTCGTTCAGTTCATTCCAACGAACTTTGCCAATCTTCCCATGCAAGTCACCCCCATGCAGACCGGAGAAGGCCCCTTGCACCCGAAATCAGAATAGAAACGAGACATGACAGATATGAGCGCGGAAGTTATCAGAACTGGCATTTGTAACTAAAGGGAAATGAAGTGGGTTAGTTAAGTTAAGTTAGGTTAGAGGAAGAGGGGAAGAGAAGAGAATGCGCTACGATATGGGTCCATGTAAACGAAAGCCTGGGGGGTTGTAATAGCAATGTCGACAAGTAGTACAAAAGTACAAAACAAAACGAAATTCGTCGAGGTCAGACGAACTATATTTAATTTGTTTAATTTGTTTAATTTATATTTAATTATAATAATTTGAAGAATTGGCGGAGGCATCACCGGCACCGAATCAATAACACATGACATGAGGCTGTGCAGTACGTGCGTATCTCTCACGTGGGCATGAGACACATCCCACCAATCATCTTTGCGTGCGTGATCTTCAAGTTCCAAATAAATCATCGCTACAATACACGAATTGAATCAGTAGCAAAAGAAAAAAAAAATTAACGTCCACAACATAACACACGAACGCAAAGAAAAAAAAAAAGCTATAGAAGTGAGGTGAGGTTGGATAGAAGCCACTGGAGATCTCTCCTAAAGCTGTAGAATGCCTAATATGTCGCGCCAGACCCGCCAACCACCTGTTGTTGATGTAGCGAAGGCGACGCAGTTGGCGTCTGTCCACCACGCGGTGGCGATACCTGAGGTGCCGGACTGTGAGGGTGCATATGTGGAGAGAGCGAATGCGCGATCGCAACAGCTTGCGGGCTGCGCTGAGTTGTTGCCCACTGCATTGGTCGCGTGGATGGAAGTTTCAGATTGATGTTACTCAGATTCATCCCAACATTCACACCGACAGCTCCCACCGGCAGGTTGAAATTCGTTCCGTTGCTGACATGCCCAATGTATGACGCTGGCCGCGAGCCGTTGACTGGGATGGGGATTTCCTGTTGCCCATTACTGAACACATTCTTAAGTTGAATTTGCTGCACGGAGAGCCCATTTTGCTGTGTGCCTGGGTGAAGGTATGTTGTGGCTCCATTGGTCATAGCAGCCGCATAGTTATTTTGCATATGATAACCATTAGGAAGAGAAATCGCATGATGTCCTTGATTAGGCTGCATCGGCATAGGAGAGCCCGTGGACAAGCCAGTAGGTGTTGCATCACCGGAAGGAATGACACAGTCTTGTTGTTGGGCAGGTGTGGAAGACGATTCTTCAGATCCGTTGAGGGATGGGGGAACAGGGGTGGGACTGGTTTGGCTATTGGCAGCTGTTAGCGTTGGAGATGACTGAGGAGAAGTCTGAGGAGCGGAAGGTGTGATGGCGGCTAAAACCGGGGTAGCAGGCGGGCGTAGGCTACCATTAGATGAAATCCGCATTTGTGGCACATTTAACGCCGACGGCAGCTTCTTCATCTGTTGCTGCATCGAGATCGGCGTCCCCGTTGTCTGCGGCATCCCAAGGGCGCTTTGTTGGGCCAGTTGTTGCTGGTGCTGCTGCATCGCTGCGGCCTGAGAAGGTGTCTGAGGGACGAGGGGACGGGGGCCAACAATGATGGCGTCTCGACGGAATGCAGGAGCGATACCCGTTCTGTAAGGTAGAAAACCCAACAGACGGCCGTCAGAAGACGGCGTATAGATAGTGGGGTCCGTGGTGAGCCGCTGGTGATCGTCCTCCTGATACAGGGACATCCCCTTAAGCAAATATCTAACAAAGTAGTCAGCGATGGTCAAATCAACAAACGAAAAGGCGTACTTGGGATGAAATTCGTCCACAAGAACTCTGTCCTTTTCATCAGGACCGTCGGACCCAACGGAGGGCTCGTCGTCCGCATCTAGCAGCCAGCGGTCGTGGATCCGCCACGAAATCTCCCTTTCGGCAGCTAGTTCCTCCTCAGTCGCCTCCGACTCGGCGGATGTGATGTTTGCTAAGCGCCGAGGGTAACGCAGTACCTCATCGCAAGGTGGAGAACGGCGAGAGCTGCGGCGGTCAACACGCAGTACACCTCCACGACCACGACGTATCCGGACAGCACGCCACTCTGGAGTGGGGGAGTCGTCAACCAGAGTGGCTTTCAGCGGTGATAATGGTCGTGATGTTTCGGGTGGGGGGATCCACTTGAAGTGTCGCTGGGCTTGAGTAACCGGCTGAGGTTGATAGGCGTTCTAAAAGGACAATGAGCGAAAGCGAGAATGACACCTGCAAACAACCCACTTCGATCCCATCTTCCCAGTGATGGTCGCGCTCCTTGAACCGGGCCATCTCGCGGTCGATTTGTGCAAGGATAGTCGCTGCGCGCTCCTTCGGACGAACAACTGTGTCATGCAGCGGCGCTGGCGATACGAGCTCACCATTGTTGTCACGCGACTTGAGTTTGAGACCGACGACACGACTACATGGATGGTGAGTTCTCACACACTCGTAAATGATGGGAATATGCGTACCCCGACTCCGTAGGCTTCGCCTTCTTGACCACTCTTTCTTTGTCATAAAACAACTCTTCATCTTCCTTAGCGTTAAGTAACGAGGGAAATTTGCGCTTAAGATTGGCGAGATCTTCGCGTTTCTCCCACACGGCCTTCGCCTGCTGTGCTGCCTCGCGCTTCAGTTGCTCGCGCTTGAGAACACCGCTAACAAGTTCTGCTGCAGTAGCGAGCTCTTGCTTCAGACGCATGAGCTTTTCCGAAGAAGACGCTTGTGACGCGCGGGTCTTCCGCATCGCTTTGACATCGCGTCGCCTAAAGGAGATGTAGGACTCGTTTTTGACATCCGACTCATCAAACTAGGGACAAGGTGTCACGGAAAGAAAGGTATGAGGACGGTTCCAACTCACGTTTAGAGTGGGGATTATTCGATGGCCACCTCGCTCGATTCGGCGTTCCTTCCAGTAAGGGTAAACCGCCTTTGCAAAGCGAAGCAACTGCAATGGTTGCGGGATCCATGATGGAACCGTGAACGCAGCAAACATGTCGAGAGTAAGTTTGTTAGAGAACGTGTCCTGGTAATCAGAAAAAGGTGGGAAAGGAGACCCCTGCTCAAGACCCTACGACCGAGTGTGAGTTAGTTTTGCATGCCAATTCGAGTAAAGTAACGTACGTGATGAAGAAATTCGGTCTTCTCATGTGTTACTTTTTCAAACAATCCCATTACTAGTTCGAATTCATCCTCCGAAATGACGATGGGTTGTGAAACGTCGGGCTCCTTGCCCTTCGCCTTTGCGCTACGCTGCGAGGTCCTTGTTGTTGTTCCGGATGCCGAAACAGCACCTTGCGCCGACGTTCCCTCGCCACGAGCCTCTTCATTGTTCTTGTCGAGCCACTCTTTGTCACGCTCATCCATAAAATACGTGAAACCATGCGCGAGGGCATCTTGTAACGTCTCCTCACTCGTCTCAGATGTCTTAACGTATGAGACCGGGTCGCGCCATCGGTCGGGTTGGTACAGAGACTCATAGTCATCCACCAGGCCAGCATTATCTGGGATGGGGATGTACGCATCCTGCTGTTTGGTAGTAGTCTTTTCACCGAGACCACGGGACGAGCGCGTGGAGGAGTGACGCTGTGAGGCAGCTGACAGCACAGCCTGAAGGTGGTGTTCCTAAAAAAAGAAAGAAAAAAAAAACGATGAGTCAGCATTCCGCGGGACGAAATTCTCACGGCGGCAACCAATAGGAGCATGCCACCAGGCAACTTTCAACAAGAGGGGCCCGAGGGCACGATGTAGAAGAAAATACGAGCTCACATTGGCGTCCTCTGCATCAACACCAGCGGTAGACACAATCCGAGCCTTCTCCTCATCCTCATCGAAAGCGAGAGGGTCCGCATCGAGGCTACCCTGAACGATGTGAAGTCGAGTCTTGTTGGTGACGCGGTTGCGGTTGCGAAGAGTAGAGGGGCCTGGGTTGTGTGCACGGGGCATATCATGGAGAAAAAGGATGGGGACAATGGAGGATAAATTAGGGCGGACGGGTTGTCTACGAGGATCGTGTCGGCTTTCGTTCTCTCTGGTCTGGCGGGCCACGGCGCTGCGGGGGAAAGAACCGGGCGTGGGAAGTTGCTCCGATGTTCCGGCCCGAAAAGTAAAATGCTGGCCGCCCACTTTTGTTTGGTTATGTGGACGCCATCCTTGTGGCGCTCACGGCGCTTACCTTGACCACCCCCCACACATGCTGATGTGTGGCAGCTGTGCCTATTCTACGCTAATACTCTATACGCCCTATATTTTATGCCCCGAATTTCCTGCAATTCTCATGTTAGATTTTCAGATGAACGAGGACTGTCCGAATTCTAAATCAGTCGATCGTGTATGTTTCTGTGTAACTGATGTCCGACGCACCACCGAATTGATTAGAAGAGAGGGTAATCTGGCAGTGCGAGTAAATTGAATGAACATATACGCACAGTGTAGAATGATGGATAAGCTGAACTGTCAACAGTCAAACGCATGTATGTTGTGGCAGAATGACAATCCCTACGTAAATAATTCGGCCGAAGAAGAGAATAGATGAAAGGACACGCACACATGCAAACACCACTACACCAATTTTTGCTAAAGAAATCGGCAATCCAGGGCTGACGGGCGCAGTACGATGAAAGCCACATTCAATCTATCCAGCTAGTTCTAAAAGTGCATAAGTATATGCGTTAAATACGGAATCAAAAGCACTCAGAACGTACCCTTTTCATCCACTACTCCACCCCACATTTACAACTTAGCTTGGGAACTATAAATTCCTCTTGAAACCAATAAAACGGGACCTACCTAAGGCCCATTATACATGGAAATTTGCAAAGACTCTAGGGTACATAGATAAGTGGAGGCGAACCACGCGCGTACGTATGGGACACCACCTGCTTACTTTGGGCATATATCTTACTTTGATCCAAAGGGGTCATACAGAATCGTGGGACATCAAACGAGGTCAACCGCCGATACTGAAGCGAGGAGCAGCAGAAAAGGGCCGTTCGTGTATCGTAGTCGTCCCAACACAATGAGGCGAAGGGAACACATGGTAAAGTGTCTCAAAGGAAATTCTTCTGTAGCCTCCCCTATACACGCGCAAAATCAGTATAAAATCAAATTCAGCTTGAGTGAAAAGAAAGTGGGAATTAAAGAGTAAAAGACAAAGGCAGAATACCCACGACGCAGGAGGGGAGGGAGTGCGGGGGGTGGGGAGGGGGAAGGGGGGTTATATGCTTGATACCATATAATATAATTGTTGCTCAAGACAAGGATATCGAAGATGGGAGAGGTTGGTTGGAGAAGGGGAGCGGGTTCAAGGCGGCAGAGAGCTCGTCACTGTGCCCTCATGTTCTCCGACCCTATTCCTCCATCCGGCACCCATCTGGAATCCGCACATCGTCATGTACCACTGGTTTACACGTGAATGCGTCCAGTACCATGCGATGTGAGAGTCACGATGGACTACGGATGTTGATGCGCGGGCTTTGAGAGGTAGGAGAAGACTGAGACAATGGGGGATGGTGAAACGAGACAAGGACGAGGAGGGCAGGGTGACGTCCTGTCATGTCGCACGGTACGGCTATAAGCGCTCTGGTGATCCCATTGGCTGCTCAGCGCGATGTAACATTCGATCTTATCTTATCTATTATTCCCTCTCCCCAGCAGTTGCGTGATCATTTAACTACGAGTTCAACCATTTCCCCACTTTCATGGGGCCACAAAGATGTTCATTGTTCGAATCCTCCCTTAGCAATCAGTCCGTAATGTGATTTCATATTATTTCGGATATAATTGTCAACTTCTTCCTTTTTGTCCTACCGCGTTTATTGACATGTTCACGTTGAAGATTTCCAAAATTTGATCAGGCAAATTTCGCCCTCCTTCAAGCAAGGGATGATGGCAACATCCCACCATCGCAAGTGACAATCTACACGTCAAGCAATGTGAGGTCCATGATGGAAGGAAAACGCATATAATTCTCAAACCTTATCTGTCATATACGAGTTCGTCACTAGCAGTTCTACCACTTGAGCGACCTCTTCGGGCTGGCCAAAGCGTCCCACAGGAACGAGATCCTAACGCGACATAAGAACGCCAAATAGCTGTCATTTTAATGGCCCACGTACACGGTGCGCGGCCGTTGGACTATTGAACATAACGGTGTTGGCGATCAGGGCCGGAGCAACCGCATTACAAGTCTGCGATGTCAACCAAATTGATCATCAGCTGGGATGTCAGGATCAGCATGACAATACGTACAATCCCCTTCTTACTGTACTGTTTAGCAACCCAGTGCATGATTCCGTGTATAGCAGCCTTCGAAGAGGCATAGTGAGGCCCGAGAACTCCTCCGGTGGCTGCGCGAATCGTCATCGTTCCGAGTCTGAGTACATAGCGTGGACCCACCTGTAGCGATACTTGAACAGAAGACGATCCTCCCATATCCTTGCTTTTCCATATGTGGGACGCACAGTTGAGTCAACTGTTTCCGAAAATTTCTCGTCAACAAGTCCATCCCCAACAAAGGCGCAAACCGACTGCTCACCAAGAAAGCACCTCCGGCGTTTGTTCGCCAACACTGCTCGAACTCATACAGACTGGCGTCTTCTATCTTTGCCTTGATGCCGAGCGCAGTCCCAGTCATCGCGGCATTGCTGTACAAGATGTCCGGGTGTCCAAGCTCCGCGACAACCTTTTCGTGTAGGGTGCGCACAGCATCAAAATCTCCGAGGTCTGCCTGGAACGCAACAACGCGCACGCCCGAGGCTCGTAGTTCGTCGACTAGGGCAGCGGCTACGTCATGCTGCGAAAAATAATGCAACGCGAGATGTGCACCCCGCGCGGCGAAAAGACGAGCTGTCGCTTTCCCGATGCCACCTCTAAACGATGCGTGCCAGTAAAAGAAAACATGGTGAGCAGTTGAAGGTGAAAGAAAAATATGAAGATCGAGCTTACGTCGCACCAGTTATGAGAGCAAGCTTACCCTGGATAGGTGTTGAAATGTAAGAGCCGGCCAAGGATTTAGACATGCAGGGTTATCTGCTGCTGTGGTAATCGGGACTGCGTCTTGTGATGATGGACGGAGAAAGATTGGGAGATAGATTAGGTTCGGCAAGAGCAAGTGACTCGCTACCTACCTTACGGCCTACGGCCTACGGAACGGAAGTAAATAGTTATTATATCCCAATATCCCCATATCCATTGAAGGAAAGCTGACTTTATGGCTAGAGTGGGTTGGGGTTGTTGTTATTGCCGATAGCGATAACATAATACTATGATATTTATATTATAATAATTTGCCTTTGCCTTTGCCTCTGCCAGCGAACACCCAACACCAACACCACACCAACAATCATGCTTCACTACGACTTTCCCTTAGTTCCTTTTCTCTTTGCTACCGCTCTCTCCGTTAATGGCCTCCGCAAGCGTTCCCTTTCTCCTTCCGGCGCAGCAGCCGCCTTCCTTACCGGCATCTCTATGCTCTCCTTGCCCCTCCGCACGCCCGGCATAGTCCTCATCACTTTTTACCTCCTCGGCTCAAGTGCCACCCGCGCAGGACAGCCACGTAAAGCCGCGCTCGAGGATGGGCACGATCACGCCCAGGCGGGCTATCGCACCGCCGCGCAAGTGTTCTCAAACTCGGCAAGCGCGCTCATCGCGACCCTCGCCTGGGGGGCTCTCCATGCCCCAGGATTCCCCGGTGTCCGTGTCGCAGAGGCACTTTTTGGTATACATAGTATGCCGTACGCAGATGAGGCATGGTGTCCACTCGACGCGGCCGTCACGAATGGCTGGAGTCGGGTACTTCTGTTCGTCGTACTTGGGTGCGTCACCTCTTCCATCACCTCTCCCCCCAGCCCTCTCTCCATTCTCACGCGCTCAAAATATGCACGATTACACAGACACTTCGCCTGTTGTATGGGAGATACGCTTGCGTCGGAGCTTGGAATACTTTCAAGCATGCCGCCTATTCTGCTAACAACACTAAAACCCGTTCCTCCCGGAACGAATGGCGCACTTTCGCTTCTAGGAACATCGGCGTCTATCGGTGGCGGCATGGCAATGGGTTGGACAATGTGGGCCGCGCTCTCTGTAGAAAATGCCGCGTGTCGTGATCAGACTGGTGATTTATTCCTGCTCCTACTTGGATGGGGTGCCATAGCTGGCGGATTAGGATCCCTCGTGCGTATTCCTTTCTACAATCACCGGATTCGGTGAGATTCCCCGACATTGACCCTACTTTTTTTTTGGGGCGCGTGGGGTGTGTGAATACAGCTTGACTCCCTTCTTGGCGCAACGTTACAACGAACACAATACTCAAACACGAGCAAACGTATATTGACTGACTCATCAACCATACCACAAGACGGGTCTGATATCAAAGTCGTGAGCGGAATTGATGTTCTCTCGAACAATAATGTGCGCATATTGGCATTTGACTCAGTACTCACTGGCTCACTCGATTTGTAACTGGTACCAGGTCAACCTCATTTCTTCAACCCTGACGGCACTGGCACTAGGCTACTTTGCGTAGCCGCGTATAAAAAAAAAAGCACTCTACGCCGCCCTTATACGTTTCACTTTTTGTCTGCCGCCGATACGAACGATGACCTAACGCATGCTCGTGCAATGTCACGCTATCTGTATATTTCTAAAGACCACTTCCTTGTACGACTACACGTCACTTTCATCTTCCAGTCACCAGTTGTCGTTTCGTTACTGCCTATAGGCTTCGTGGTTCGTGGGCTTTGAAGACAGCAGAGAAAGAGTGTGAGCTATTGTGTTATACATTTGACGATTCCCTGTTGTTATCTTTGCTCATAGTTTACCAGCTTGCTCCACAGTTACCTTAGTGTCGAGTTCGGCAAAAGTTCTGCGACTACGCACTAGCTATTCCTTATCTTATGATATGTAGTCTTAGCCTCGCCTGACATGCGATCGTAGTATGTGTGTGATCATTACGGACAACATGTGAACCTTCGGTTGAGGTTGAGCCCCTGTGGCGTTCAACTCTTACCTCTTACCTGTATCTTCTGTCACGCATTGAACATTCTTTCACCGTTTATATATTTGTTTTAATCATATGACATCCCTTTCGCTAGCCACTCTTCGCTTCATTGCTTCATTGCTCCATACTCGGACCCGCTAGACTCGACAGTGAACTCTGAGACCCCCTCCTTTCTGGGCCCTTTCGGTGATTTCAAGGTTGCGGTTGCTACACACAGGCACAAGGTCCAGGATGCTTGGCAATCCGTGAAATGCTGCAAATAATTCGTATTCCAACAACACAGCATTTATTAATCGTGGACAGTTCATACAACGTGGCCGGACAAGCGCTACTCCTTGTTGCATGTCTTGGCACGGGTCTGCCACGGAACAACGGCCTGTCATTCTTCCATTTACTAAGACAGCTCTCTCTTCGCTTCCCAACATATATTCCCCCCCCCCCCCCCGCGATTCCTCACGCTTCCCTGTACCCTGTCCTACTGAGCCTTTGACGCCCTACAGGTTGCGGTTCCATGGCCTCCGACCATAACAAAGCTGCTGACAGGGAATCGCTTACACACACTCATGGTGCCGTGGGATCCAGCCGTTCTCGGCGCCGCTTCTGGCATCGATTTTTGGGGAAGGATAGACGAAAAGTCAGCTGGAAAGAGAGTGCACGTGCCATACTCTTCTCTTCGTGTCCGTTTTGGTTTACTACTCTTTGCAATCTTCTATATGCTCACGCCCATACATAGGGCTGAACGCTTTACTCATCTTCATTCCTTTGGCATGGGTATCCCACTTCAAGGAGTGGACACACGGCCTTACCTTTGCCTGTATGTCGTTACTTTACATTTTCCTTGCCATTCCACCAAATGTTAATCGGACTTCTGCTTAGTGTGTTTCCTTTCGATCATGCCCCTGGAAAAATTATTCGACTGGGGTGGCGAACAACTTGCAATGTATTGCGGGGAGGACCTCGGTGACTTGATTGTAATCACGTTGAACAAGTGTGTCCGAGTCGTTTGTCTTGATTCATGCGTGCTTACTCTCGAGTTTCCCAGCGCGGTTGAGGCTACTCTCGCGATCATCCTTCTTGTCAAGTGCGAGTACGTGTTTTGAACAATTTACGTACGCGTCGCGCCGCATGTGATTAACTCTCCTAGGCTCAAACTTCTTCAATCTACGATTGCTGGTGAGTGCTCAAACAATATTGTGACAAGCGCACCTCCTCAATGCAGGTCAACCCCAGGCGTCGTTCTTCTACACCTACTTTTGGTCCCAGGAACTGCCTTCCTCACTGGCGGCGCCAGAATATGGGAACAACAATTGCACCCGCAACGTTCTCAATTGAATCACACGCTTCTGACAGTTGGGTTAGTAGTACTTTTTTTATCTACACAAAGAAACTATACTGAGACTTGGAGCAGTGTCTTGGCGCTAACCATTCCCGTCGCCTTTTTTGCCGCTATTGATACTACCAACAATGGCACAGGAGATGCCATAGGCCCTTCTGATGGTCTCCGACGTGACTTCCTTCGTATGAGTCGTGGCTTTGCGGTCATTCTCCTCGTCATGTGCGTCTATCTCCCACTCTAGCACGCTTCGTCTGAAACGGTTTCCTCGCATAGCTATATATGCTCTCGTTTCTACCTGCAAAACCCTCCTGGCGAGAACAGTGTTTTCGCGCCCCACCCTGACATCCCACCTGAAGCGCTCCGCAAGGAACGTGAACTTGCCGAGGCCGAGCCTGAAGTAAACCCCTGGGCGTGTCTCGTCCTGCTTGCGGTCACCGTTGCACTCATGGGCGTGACAGCTGAGTTCGTATGTGCTCCCTTTTGCCTTGTCCCACGTAATTGTGTCGATTAATGCAACCTCATGCCATAGCTTGTGGATAGCATAGAATTTGTGCGCAAGGAAGCCAATATCCAAGAAGAGTACGCTTTCGCAATTCTCTTATTACTTTAATACTTACTTAACAACGCGAGCGCCTTTTCGACAGATGGTTCGGCATCGTCCTCCTCCCCGTCGTGTCGTTCTCTGCCGATGGTGCTGTCGCCATTGTATTCTTCGTCCGTTCAGCGCTGCGGCACTTCTTCCGCATGCCGGAGCCCCCAGAAACCCTTGCCGAGGGTCGCGCGATTGATTTGAGCATCCAATTCCTCCTGTTTTGGATGCCATTCGTTACCCTCCTTGGCTGGTGGGTCGACAAGCCCGTGACCATGCTCTTCGGTAAAGAACCGGAACCTGTTACATCTGGCGCCTATTGCCGTGCTAATGGGAAAACGTGAAAACGTGTACAGATCTATTCGAGGTCACGCTCCTCGTCGGCGCGTGTTTCTTGGTGAACTACGTCACGGCTGACGCGAAGACGAATTGGGCTGAGGGTTCCATCCTTATCTCGTACTACGTCATGATTGTACGTGTGTTACTCCTTCCTTCTCTCGTTCCATTTCCATACATTCTCATCGTCGGCTTTTTTTCTTTTTTGGGAATTTCCTTGCGCGTGTGCTGTGTGTGTGTAATGGGTGTACAGAGTCTGTCGGCGTGGTATTACACTGGCCAAAACGAAGTGCGCATTATGAATGCCTGCCAGAGCATCGCGACGGCGCTCGTCAAAGGCGTGGGGGAGGAAAATTGAAAAGTCCTTCCCCTTCTCCCTCACCTCCAATTCCAACGTTCCTCGAATCAACCAACGCTTTTGGGCCCAGGCGGCCATTTTTAATACTGGACAGCTTTGCGTGCTCTTTTCTTTTCCCTTTTTTTTTTTGAGTGGTCATCAGTCACGTCGATCTACGTATTTCATCACTATTCGTTGCTGCACATTATACATGTTCTACTTGCGCATCTTCCCTTGCTTGGTCTACTGCTGTTCCCAAGCCCGCCCATTCATAAAGGTTTTTCATGCAACCAAAAAAGTATTTCTATATTACTCTCTATTTGTTTTTGTACGGGACGAGCCCCCAGAATAAAAATACGGGGGAGGGGTTTCATGTCCGCGGCAGTCCAGTGAGCAGATCTCCTGACACTTGTCGACCGAGTGCCTCCACTGTGCGCTGTACGATCTCCGTGAGCACGATACGCACTTCCCTGTTCTGATTATTCTCCTTTTCCTTGCCCACTTCCACTTCCTCACCCTGAAGTGTGCACGAAGATCGCGTCCCTAGGGCAGATGCGGCGCCGCGCAAAACCTCTGGCGGTAATGGTGCGCCGAACGTCACGCTCAATTTAACACCTGGACGCGGGATGAATTTCCACGGCGCTTGGCGACCTTCCGGCATGAGGTTGTCGAAGCCTACGTGCCGTCGAGAGAGAAAGTGATAAACCAGGCGCCACATGAAGTGGGGATGGGAATGAGTAGGAATTGGGCGTTGTTTGGTGATAGCATTAATTCGGTTACACACATAGGTTGGTTAGGATTTGAAGACATACCGGTGATCCACATGGGGATGATCGTGGGAGGACGAGGTGTCTCCATCAGTATACGGCCTCTGGGAATGGGGGAAGTGCACGATGTCAGGATGTCGTTATTATTGCGTATGGGGTATCGGGTAGGGAGGAGGAACACACACATGCCCCACTTGAAGCGCTGTAATCGCGCTACCCCCGTCTGTGGATCTGCCTTGTATGTGTGGGATTGGCAGACTTTGCCCTCCCCAAAGAGATGTATCTGTTGTGTGTATGTGTGTGTGTTTTCCGCCTCTAATGAGGGGGGAGGAGGTTTCGTGGAGAGATGAGTTGGGGGATAAACGCACCCACGCGCCAGCGCGCAGCTTCTCTATGGCAGTATCGATAGCAGGTTGGTATATGCCAGCTCCGCGAAACGTCTCGATGACCTGTCCCTTCCGGAAGAAAGCAGAAAAGAAGCTGTGCGAATGCTTTATGAGCGAAAAAGGTAGATGACATTGATGACGAAGGTAAGGTGGAAGAGGGTGAGGGGGAGAAGAGGGAGAGCCCTTACGGGTTCGTGAACATGATGTCTGACGCGCCGAGTGTCCAGCGCGTCAGGTGAGAGTTGAAGTATATCCGCGCTGGGAGTATGCCCCATGTGAGAGGATCGTCAAGCCTGCGAAGAAAATGATGGTTTTGAGTCCAAAGCAGTCCTGTCCTAGAGAACCAACCAGCCAGGCCGGAGGAGGAGGAGCAATATCAGCGGGGAAGAAAGTTGCGTACGTCGAGAGATGATTAGAGACTTTTGAAATAAGTACTCAGCATGACCCCTCTTCTGGCAGGGGGGAAGCATCTATCCGCACCTGTAACTATGCCTTGCCCATTCTGTCTCTCGGAGCTGTTCAGCGCCTCGAGGAGGTAAGGGAGACCACGGACAGAAATGGAGCAGAGCCCAGAGTGAAGGTATGCTTTGCATGTGAGCCCAATCGCAGCGACGGTTGCCGCGGAAAGAATCTGCTTCATACGCTACAACACTTTTGCACGACACGACACGCACCCGAAGCTAAGTCGCGTCGAACTGCCAATGTTGTCGTTGTTGTTGTCGTTGTCGGACGGTCAGACGGAGAAGAACAAGTTTAACATTTGCCTCCGAAGTACGGCTATCCGGACCGATCTCCCGATGTGAAGGGTCACACACATTTATTTATTTTATTCTAGAAGATGAAAGATGTTGAATAAAGGTATAGTAGTATATATGGACATTGCTTTCAGTAACCTAGTGCGCGGATAAAAAAAAAGTGATATACAGACCATGTACGTACTAACGCATCAATTAAATTGTGGAAAGAGGCAGTAAAAGCAGTGGACATTGTGGAGTGGGCATGGATATCCTTGAGACATTTAACAGACCAAATAAAGACAGAGAGGTTGGGAGGGCTTGGACAAAATGTCGACCAATAGATGACCATGTAGAACTTGGGTGGATCAATCAGCGAGAATGATTACGGCGCTCCTCGACCACGGCCGATGTCCAGCGCAGGAGTGTGCGCATGAGCATGTCCTCCCAGCCATCGTCTCGACGCGCGATTACACGTGCATCGAAGAAAAGAGGAGGTTCTGAGAATTTCGGCGTTGATGGTGATGGCGGAGCGGGTTCCCCTGGGGTTGGGTTCGACTTCATCGTTGGTACATCTGGAGTGGCGGGGGAGATGATGGGGAGCATATAGCGGAGCTTCAGAGCGCTACACACAAAAAAAAAGTCGTGAGCTGAGAGAACGGTTGTTTCGAGTGACGTGAAGTGAATGGACTTACGCGCCCCATAGACGCAAGTTGTCCGTACGCCGAAAAGTCCAACCTTTGCCCCTTTTCTCCACTTGTGAGCCATCAGCCCCGGATGCCGAGAGCGCGTCTTCCAGCGCCAGTATATCGTGGACCGAGTCACTGTTAATATATCCCCACGGCTTTCTAGATTGTCTAACACTGGTATTGTATGCGACGCAAAGCAGTTGACCGGATGACAATGCGTCGAGGAACTTAGCCCGATCTGATGAACCAGGCAGGTGGGGTAGAAGGGATGCAGGAAGTAGCGCGACGAGTAGTGCATGTGCGCGTTGGAGCTCGCTGTCCGGGAAAGCACTGCGCTTTGCCCACCGCGGAAGATCGCCATCGTCCACGCTAGAGGTATCGTCTATATCATCCTCCTCTTCCAGAGTTTGGAGTGGCTCTGGCTCCTCCGTGACAGCAAGATCTAGCGTGGCGCCTAGCATGTTCGCTAATACTACCCGTCGGACAGGGCGTCCATCTGTGGCGGCCTCAGTTTTGGACGAGTTAAGGTCAGGATGAAATAGCGGAGCACTCGACCGCCGGCCCTTCCCTCGCGTCTCCCGCTCGAGCTTCTCCTTGCGAGCCAGGCGTTCCTGTTCGCGAACCCACCCCCTGACGCGGCCCTTACTCCCGCCAAACAATACGTCATCAACGGTATCGAGGTAACGAGCTACGACATCCTGTTCCTTCTCGAGATCGTCGATCTTGAGACCCTGCTTGTAGAGCCATCCACTGCCGAGCACGAGTCGTTCGTCCCATCGCTCGCGCGGCACCCGTTCGCTCTCCTCGTCGACGTTGAACTCGTCCTCCTCTTCATCCCAGACGAGTATGGACTCGCGACGACCGCCTACCTGCACGACCGAAACGGAGAACGACCCGTCGGTTGGCACGTCCGACAACTCGGTCGGTGACGCGACGCGAGATTGAGAGCTGAGATCGCTAGCTGCGTCGTACGCATCATCTGAAAGAGGGACACGGGCATTTTCCTCGAGTTCGCGCAAGACAGTGAGCACGTCGAGCGCGGCGCGCCGGATCCGTGCGAGTGGATCAGTGCTATCTGTGCCCGAAGAGACGCGTCGCTTCTGCGGCTCGCTCGTGGAGAGAGACGTGGGACGGAAGCTCTGTCGAGGCTGTGTACTGCCGTGCTCGTCGGGAATAGAGAGTAGATAATTCCGGACGGCGCGGATCGCGTGCGTCGTCACCTTGAGCGCACGGAGCACGTCAAAGCCGCTATTCCCCGGGTGCGCGTGGGCGCTAAGCAAGCCTGGGTCTTGGGGTCGCGCACTATCGTCTGCGCGTAGCCTCCAGGCACTTTCGACGACTGTTAGGTCTTGTGTGACACCAGGTCTGAGGTTCTCTGGATCGACTTCGAAAGTCTTGACATATGGTGTGAATGTAGGGAGTGAAGGTACGGGCAACGCTGGTGAAGGAGGAAGCTCTAGTTCTGGAAGGCCGCTCAATGAAGGATTCTTTTTGATGTGAGCGCTGAGGTTGCCGATGGCAGGGACGAGACCCTTCCGCTGTGAGTTCGACCTGAAATCTGATCAGGGTTGCCATTGCGTGAGATAAAGCTAGTTGAGGTACTCTTTTTTAGCGATAAGCCCTGTCTTGGTGAAGTAGTGTTGAAGGTGCTCGATGCTCCCTAATGCCATGACGCTTTCTCGCTTTGCCGCACTTCGGCTGAATGGTTTCTGCTCTTTGTTCGCGGCGGTAACATTTGGATAAAAAGCGGCTTGAGGACGGGGTTTCCTTCCCGTGGTTGGGGCGCGCGGAGACGATTCTTGAGTTCCCGTAGATTGAGGAGTGAGGGAAGGGGTCGAAGAGGAAACATCTGACATGACTTGAGTGAACAAAGTGTTTGAACGTGAGCGTTAACACGGACACGATCAGTTTGAGACGGTCAGACTCTCAGACACACTCTTTCTCATGCATGATTGATTTCTCCATGCCAATGTACAGGGTAAGTTGGCGATGACAAAGCTGTCTGTCTCTCCGTTCGCCCGAATTCCGTCCAAATTTCAATATTCTTTACTTTTCGTTACCGTCTCCATAGCCATAGCCGAAGAACAAGCCAGTCAAACCCCTCTCGTCCTGACCTTAGCCGTTGTCATTTGGAACTCTGGACTGGTATTGATTCGGGGTTCGTGTCATCGCCATTCAGGCTGTCTGAACCAAACCAGCTTTCAGTGAGACTGCCTATGCTTGCGTGCTCTAACTTTATTCGGGTCTTCGGGTCGTCGAACTTTTAACTTTCCATTCCTTAGAACTGGAAGGATCATTCGCCCGCGGATATAACTCACCATCACATACCGCACCCTCCTTCTCACCATACATCGCTCTGGAAATAATAATGGCTCTCCCTCCAAGAGAACTTGTCTGGTCAGCACGGCCTCATTGCGAGCATCTCTTCAGGGATTTACGATGTGGTGTCAAAACGTGTAAGCGTGGCGTTCTTGCCTTTTTCTTTTAAGTCAGATACCTTAGGCGCCCTCGTATATACGTGCCTGTCGGTTCTCTTACTGCTCGGCTCTCTTACTACAAGCACTACCTTCTTGCCATGGGCGCCAAGGATGTAATCTCTCGCGTCAAGAGAGCTCTGGTTCGAAAATGTTACTCTTGATAGTGGACTGTGGGTAGGAAACCATGTAGGTTGGATAACGATATTGACGATGACGACGTCATCATCCACGTCGTTAATTTACCTGTGGATGTGGCCGCGATGATTAGATGAAGATCACCTTGGTTATCAACTTGACACGTTGTCCTCTGAAGTGGGCCGAGAACACGGGAAGGGACTATCCGCAGGCAGGAAAGCAACCCCAAATGAACGACCTCCGGAATGAGAACGACCCCAATCGGCCTCGGATGTGCGGAAGACGCTATCACTAGATCCTCCGCCGTCTGTACAATGGTTCCTTGCTTCCATTCAGCTGGGAGAGAACCCACACCCGAGTGATGTCAGAGGAGGGTATCAAAACAGACCAAGATTCTCTCCGCATCGCGGAAATCCCTGGACCGGGGTCACTAGGACCCATCTCCTCAAAGGAAAGGGGATTCACTACTTTTGAATTTATCAAGTTCTTATCAGCGGCGAGCCGTGACGGAGTTGCTGGCGGGTTCTCTGACTTGTGCCAGGTCAATGAGATGCGCACTTGACGTCGTATACCATGTTGTCAATGAGGCTCGAGTCACTCTCCAATCAATTAAGCCACCTGTATATGATGAATGGACCTCTCCACTCCACGAAGTTACGTCACATTCACGTCCGTGCCTAGGTTGAGACTGGGCTTTGATCCCTCACCTCATACACGACACCGTAGAACACGCGTGTAGGTGTAGAGAAACAGGTGTTGGCCCTTGTACACAGAGAGATCTCCCCCAAATCACACCTAGGGGTATATCATGTTCCCAACGATGTTTACAGAACATGATTTGCACCAGCTTGTGATTTAACACGTACGCGGGTGACTCGAAAAAAAAAAGTAGTATTTGTCGAGCCAAGGATGAGGTTCCTTTTCCTCTTGTTAAAGACGTCATCTTGACGATTATCGGAAGTCGGGCCTCGTGTTCAGGGACAAAAGAAGAAGCAGAAGCCTACATTCCTTAGGGCCAGGATGCCCATCGCCCGTGTGCTGCCATCAACGGAACAGTGCGTGCGTGCGCCTCTAAAGCACGCTCTCCGCCTCGTGCGAGGTGTTCATCTTATCAAGAAGTTCTACTGACCCTCCGGTCGGCGCAATCAGGGAACAATTATAAGCGGATACCGTTAATATGTCTCCGATCACCGGCCGGTTCACAATACCTTCAAAGAATCGTATCATTATCATTATTTGAGGGCTCTTTTTTCTCTTTTTCATTTTTGACAGGTCTAGGAAATCGCGTGTCTCCCCCTTCTTAGAAGCACAACAATAGGATGCGACGACTCACCCCTGGTGTGAGTGTGATCGGTACTCCTGACTGATGCCATCCGCAGTCAATTCGGTGGCAGGGTATTATGGGCTGGCTGCCTATGTGCTTCCAGTAGCCCCAACCAGAGACAAACGATAAGGGATCTCAGTACGCACGTCGACAATTCTGCAATAAGGCATATGGCGTTCGTACTCGCATCACATATCAAAAAACAGTCGGCGAGGTTTTTTTTTTTTTATTTTTGAGGGGGAAGCGAATTCATGTGACAATATGAGCGTAGGCATGCGTGTCGCTCAAATTAACTCTCTCTCTCGTTTTCATTTTGTTGTAAATTACAACACCTGATTTGATCTGATCTTTTTGCTAGCGGGCCCCGGTTCCTCACAACATCCGGCAGGAGCGAAACATATTCCTGTATCTCCCAGACCCAGCCGTTTGGACAATTCCGTGCGTCAAGCCGACACCCTCAGCCGCGCCAAGTGAGAATCTAGAATCATCGGGCCCATGTTCCCCTCTCAAAGAAATTGACAGAATTACAGCGTTCGAAGAGCCCCCCTTCTAAATTTTTTTTTTTTGGATCTCACCTCACAGACAGCTTTTGCTCCCATGTGTAGTTAAAGCGAAGACACTCGCCGAAATGAAGCTGCACCACACGAGGGTTGGACAGTGAAGAACGTCTGCCGCCCGACTTAATCTATGCATGTGGCTCTCCCGTTCACTAAATGCGCCGTTCTATGGGGAAATGGGGGCTTTTTTTTTTGAACCCCCTAAGGGTCATAGAAAGAGGTCAATCGTAGCTTATTGGAAAACTCAATCAAGGCGGGGAAATTTTGTTTTCCACTGGCATGCACTCACACTACCATGTGGCATCACCAGCCATCCATGTGTGACGCCACCCGATCCTGAGAGCCTCGACTAAGAGACGATATTCCTCATTTCCACAGGTCCCGAGGATGTCCCATTGACACAGGGCTCTGTGGTCGTGTGGGCTGATTCACAAGTTATCGGGGGTTGTTTGGTCTCGATCACGCTTCCAAATCCAGCTGCCTGAGGGAAATCAAGATGGGCAGGACTTGGTCATATTCTGAAGCTGGACATGTGGTGAGCAAAGTGGGGGGGGGTGAGGTGCCCTTTCGCGCGCACTAGGTTTGATTTTTTCAAAGTCTGAGCACGCGATTGCGTATCAAAGTCGTTCTCCTCGCCAGACGTGTGGTGTCATCGATGCATTGTCTTCAAGGAGAAGAACTGACAGTAGATAGCTTTTGCTTCGTATACAGTATGTCTTGGGCAACTTTGGTACAGTCAATGTTATCTTCTGAAAATTCTAGACTCCATGATCGTCCCCATAGCCTCGTGCGATACCACTTCGTCCTTGTTGAAGGATGCTAGGGGGATCAAGCCCTGCCCGCGTTTCGAGACCACGGAATGTGCGTAATTGTAGGAATTCACCTTCGAAGAGAGTGAGATTGAGTCCCATACACATCGCGCCAAAAAAGAAATGAAACAAGGTATACCAGCAGCGCTATCTCTCAGTGTTGTGACGGTGCCATCCTGGTCTCTGAGAATAACGGCCGAGGACGATGACTCCGTCTCCGGCTCCAGATCATCCACTAGCGGTTGCATTGTTCTAAGAGTGTCAAAGTGGGAAGAGAGTGAGAGTTTCTCACCTCCATAGCGCTTTGCGTGTCGGTACTTCCCCGTTACAAGTGAGAATACGGGGCGATCAGGGTCTTCCTCTTCTTCTTCGCCCAATGAGGGCTTGGGTGCCCCCCGTGCCATTACCTGGTCGAAATCGAGCAGGTACTCTCCAGTCCACGTCGGAGACAGCTGTAAGGCAATTTGCAACTCGAACGGTGTCACAATTGGCCGGTAGAAGTCCTTAAGTCATCCATCAGGGTTGGCAACGAGCGCAAGGCGGGGGAGGGGGGAAGGGAAATAAAAATAATATAAAATAAAATCAAACATATATGGACAGTACCTTGGTATCGACGAGCGAGTTCTCGGGGCATGCGACGAGAACGAAGCATTCGATCTCGGCAAAGTTGGCAAGTTTGGCGGGATTGAGCTTGCCGACACTAATCGTGTACGCCTTTTTATGAGCGCGGGCTAAGACTTGGCGAAGGAGTGCGATAAGAGGAAGGTAAGACGCTGAGAGTTGTTCGTCATCAAGAGAAAATGTTAAAATGGGTAGGGAAAGGGGTGGCGGGCGAGCGAACCGACTCCGAGCGTGCCGACAAGGATACCAAAACATCGGCATCCCGAGCCTTCTGGACGACAGCATATCGCCGCATCAAGAGTTTATTTGTTTCTACGGACTGGAGAGTAGCCTCGCGCGTCACGGGGTCATATCCATGGACCTTAAAAGTGGCCTCGATTGAATGGCATGCTTAGCGGATGAGGAGATAAGAAACGAGTGCGTACGGGGGTTGTTGAGTGTGTCAAGAGGAGGTTTGTTAGCCCAAGACTTGGCGATCCGACGTAAAGAATGGGAGTAACAACTTCAAAAGAACCCAAACCGGGTTTGGAGTCTAGTGGATGATGCTCATTTTCTGCCCCAGGAGTCGGAACGGCAGTCGTCTCCGGATTGAGCTTTCGCGGAATGGTATTGTAAGAGACAGCAACGTCATGCCCCGCAAAAGCGTCTCTCAGAGCGGATACTAGGCTTTCTGTAGAAGAATTTGGTCAACTCATCGTATGGGAGGGTACGTTGGATTTCCGGACGCACCTGCCTCGTGTGTGTAAGCGACGTCATGTCTGAGAACGACGGTTTTTGCGGAGGCATTCGAAGTAGAGTAAGACTCTAACAACTTCTGGGCGGCATCTGTTACGTCCACAGGCTTTTTACCGAACACATAAATTACAGGGAGGCGATAGGTCCTGGCGCGGGTGAATGAATATGCCTTGGAAGATGGGGGGGGGGATGCAAAGGGCTCACTTGCTCATGCAAGCGTGACCATAGTGTACTACGGCATCCGCGTCGACATGTTGGGCGGCAACTTCATCCACACAACAACTGTCCCGGTGAGTTGCCAGTTAGGGGATGTGTGAGGAGACTTGGACGAAAGCTTGCCTGCCATATGATGTATCTGCCAGGACATAGAGTTCCCTGTCGGGTCCGACAACACGCTTAAGGTCACGATAAATTGGAACCGAATCGTGTAGAAGCTCATCCGGAAATTGGAGAGCAACCTATAGACAATTTTCATAATCTTGATAAAGAGTAGTAGAGGCTCGCTCACTCGCTTATAATTATTCGAAACAATTTCATTTCTAGTCCATTCTAATTCATAGTGGTCATCAAACTCCTCAGCGGATAATTTCACTTTCATCTCATTTTATTAAGAATAACAGGCCTTTGAATGACATCCTGTGCCGATGATGAAAAGGCAGACTCCGTCATGGTCTGTTATGGATGAAGGGGAAAGGAAAAGGAAAAGATAATCACGTGGTGATCGTAAGGGTCGTTGCTTACGATATATTCTCACGGGTCAAAGGGAATTGAACTAAGCACCTATGCCGGGTGTTCCCTTACTTGCTTGCTTGACTGACTGACCGAACCTCTTCAACAATGTCGTCCGAGGACTCCATCGTAGACCGCGTCTCGTCCTTCATCTCGGAAAATAAGCGTGGCATCGTTATTGGTGTCGCTGCTGCCGCCGTCGCCGTTGGAGGTGTCGCCTACTATGTCGCGTCATCACGCGGCACGAGTGGGGCGGGCGACGAGGAGAGCCTCAGGTCGGACAAAAAGAAGGACAAGAGAAAGAAGAAGCACAAAAAGACCGTGAGGGACAAGGACGAGCCCATCCTGGAGGAGAGAAGACCCAAAGCGGCCGAAGTGTCGGATGATGACGGTTGCGTGCCACGGGCCTTCTACTAGTCCTCGCGTCCGCTTGCTCACTCATTATTCTCGCACGTCTAGATCAACCTCTGACCGAAGAGCAAATCGCGGCCACTCCGACGGAGGTAAGTCCATCCAACAATGTCGCTCTAGTGAAAATTGCCTTTTCTCATTCCCAAAATAGGAGCGCAAATTGCTCGCAGCTTCGTTGAAGCAGAAGGGCAATGACGCGTACCAGGCCCGGAATTCGCTATCGCCGTTCAATACTACACGCGCGCCATTGCCGTGTCACCTCAACCTGAGCCCGTCTTTTACAGCAATCGTGCGGCATGTTACGTGAGCATGGAACCGCCGCAGCACGAGAAAGTGGTGGCAGATTGCGATGAAGCGCTCAAACTTGACTCGCGCTACGTCAAAGCGCTCAACAGAAGAGCAACTGCACTCGAAGCTCTTGAACGTTATGAAGAGGCTTTGCGAGGTGCGTAGTCACAAAAAAAATAAAAATAAAGGATCATGGCGCCTTATTTAGTCATTAACAACCGAGTTCAGACTACACTGCTACTACGATTCTGGGAAAGTTCCAGAATGACGCTGCAGGCCGATCCGTGGAGCGCGTTCTAGAAAAGATATCCAAGAAGAAAGCAACTGAGATCCTGGCTGTGAGTTCATTCGCTCATACTCACGTCAATGTCGATCACGTCTGACGCATTTGACAGAGTCGGGAGCGCCGCCTTCCCTCCCACACGTTTGTTTCAGCCTATTTCTCTGCCTTCCGTTCACGTATGTCTTTCCCATCATTTTCGATTTACCTCTTTATAATGTTCTCACTACTCCACAGGCTCGCTTCCCACCCTCCCGGAAAGTCCATCAACGGGCGACAATACCCTTATCTTGGCTCTTGAAGCCCTCGGCGCGTCGGACTATGCCCACTCCCTAAGCCTTGTCAATGAAGCCATTGACCAGGGTATATCATGGGACCTTGGAAAAGCGGAAGCGCTTAACCTTCGAGGCACCTTCAAGTCTGTCCCTCCGTATAACTTGCACTATTGCTAGTGCTAAACACCTGTTACAGGTTCTTGACTGGAGATACCGATGGTGCCAAAGCTGACCTCGAAGAGTCGGTGCAGCTGGTGCCATCCTTGACACAAAGCTGGGTCAAGATTGCCAGCGTACACATGGAACGAGGCGACGCAGCAAAGACGTTTGAAGCCTTTGAAGAGGCAATCAAGCACAACGCTTCCGACCCCGATATCTACTATCACCGAGGGCAAGGTGTGTGGCAGAGAGAGACGACTATTCTCGTGCTCATCAGTAGTGTCTCAGTACTCTTCATTTTGAATGACTTTGGTAATGCGGCGGAAAACTACGTCGAATCGACGAAATTGGACGACACGTTCGTCTTTTCACATATCCAACTGGCTGTCGCACAGTACAAGTCGGAAGATGTTGCGAAGAGTATGGCGACGTTCAGACGGACATTGAAGGCGTTCCCAGATCGTAGTGAACCTCAAAACTACTAGTGAGACCCTCTAAAGGACGTACTAAGAGGTCGTAACTGACGTCATATAGCGGCGAGTTGCTTCTGGACCAGCAAAGATTCCAGGACGCTGTAGAAAAGTTCGATCGCGCGATAGAGTTAGAACGAGTCAAGTGGGCTTTGAACCTTGATGAGTGATATGGTTATCTGTACTAATCTAATCAATTGACAGGAACCCTCCAAACGTGCTTCCTTTGGTTAACAAGGGCCTGGCTCTGTTCCAATGGAAGCAGGACATCGAGGCTGCGGAGAGGTGTTGCAATGAGGCATTGCGCACTGATCCGGAATGCGAAGCCGCGGTCGCGACATTGGCACAGCTCAGTTTACAGCAAGGCAAGATTGACGTCGCAGTACGAATGTTTGAGCGTCATACTGAGCTGGCGCGGAATGAGCCAGAGCTCGTGAACGCGCTTACGTACCAATACGTAAGCAAGAACGAAACTATTGATATTGATATTGATAATGATATTAATTTCTTGGTTAGGCATCGTACGCCCAGCTTGAGTTCATCAAACATTACCCAGACTTGGCAAGTCAACTCAGTCAAATGGCTCGTAGCATGGGATAAGCTCGTGACGACTGAATATCCTCGGGCGGCCATCGAGAACCGCGCCCAACTACCCCACCCGCGGTGATTTTTTGGGTGGGGATGGGGAGAACGGGACGATTTCTAGGGCGCGCCGCTATATCTATAGTTCTATAGGTATAGGGGATTTGAAAAGTTTAGTCCGCGTGTTGAACGCGTGCACCAGGACCACCTCGAATTACTTTTTTTACTTTTTTATGTTTTTTGTTTGTTTTTTACTATTTTTTTTTACAATACAATCTAACTGGCGCCGCCTTTTTAATGGGTGCTACGTCATACTAAGATTTAAATGACCAAAAAAGGGCTAAGGTCCGATTGTATTTGAAATTGAAGAGAGGTCATACGTCATATCACACCTATTCGATCGATTGGGGAAATCACCTTTCACTTTCACAAATTCACAATTCACCTCGCCTCGGCCTCGCCGCCCTTCGCCTTCGCCTTCGCCTTCGCTGCCTGCAACTGACCCTCGCCCCCGCCCCGCAATGGATCCGTTAACTGGAAGCATTATGACCTCTTTACAATACAACGAGGCAATCACTCACTCTCACTTAGTATGATGATGTCGTTTGTTTTCTTTTCTTTTGTTCAATTTGAGGCAAAGGGCAGGTCGTGAACCTATGACGTTGAAAAACCTTTATGAAGCCGCGGGTAAAGGTACACTTTTCCGCCATCATCCAGATTTGCGCCCCTCTCTTCATCCGTTCTCCTCCCCTAACTCCCCCATAGAGGAAGAGAAAGTGTTTTGCCAATCGAACGTTCAACTCCCAACTCCCACACAAGCTCCACTATTTTCTTTTTTGTCCTCTCGTCATTCATTCCAACGAGCTAAACTACGACCGACCTGACCAAGTCCATCATATCATCATCATCGTCTCATCGTCATCGTCGTCATTATCATCATCAACGTCGTCATCACCATCATCGTCGTCACACACAACTAACCCGCTAAGCCCATCCAATCATCTAAGGTAAGCCCCGATCCCGTCGCCGCGCATCTAACTCTCGCTCTCACTAACTACGCCCCTCCTCCCCTCTATTGGACCTGGACCTGGACCTGGACCCCCTCTTTTTTCAGCCCAGCCTAGCCCCTTCGGCCCGTCACTTTAAGTCTCTCTCACTCTCACCCTCAGGATCAAATTTGAAAAAGAAAAAACAAACAAACAAACGACAAACAAACAAACAACTCACAAACCTCAATAAACCATCATGTATCCCGCACACTTTTATGAACCTCACAATGGTATTCAGCCGGGTATGAAACCACCGCCTAGCCTTCCCGCGGGTTCGTTCCCGGAACCCGACGGATCATGTCTGGTACACATCGTCGTATCCGGATATCCGGCTCCCACACGACCGCTCCCGCGAGAGCGAAGCTGGGCGCTCTGTTGGTCCCCCGCGAACGGGGTAGCGCGGATATTGGGCACGGCGCGGGCGGCGCCGGACAAGGATAGTTATGTGTATTGGGGGCCGATCACGCAGACGCAAAATTTCTCACGCGACTGTCGGCTCGTACCCGTGGCGAGCATGGGTCGGGGTAAGCGTGCGGCGTTGGAGCGTATTGCGAACGGGGTCGGGGTCATGCGTCCGAACGGATGGTGGAACGGTCAGAATTGGGTCGTGGAGGTGCTCAAGCGGGCCGTGGAACAGGACTTGATCAGCCCCGGGGAGCGCGACAAGGCGATCTATACTGCGGCGGAACCGTGATTCCTTTCTTTCTTTCTTTCGGTAGTCATATCAATATCCACACACACACACACACACACACATACACACGCACACACACATGTCATTCACCATCCCACTGTCTTGGTTGCCCCTTGCTGCTTCATCATCGTCTTTCTTTTTTCCTTTTTCTTTTTTTTCCTTTTGACACACATACCACCATTTGGTTGTTGTACTTTACCTTTACCACTTGCTTTTCACCAAATACCAGAATATTATCAAAGTCTCTATAAAAAGTTACGGATAGAATGACTGCCCAAGTTGAATCAGACGCACGCACGCCACCAAAGGGGCGGCGACACGAGTCGCTTAAATTTTTAACGAAGGTTCATAGTTCAATTGAAATTTCCAAATCGATCCCCATCCCCATCCCCATCCCCTCCCCATCCTTTCGTCGTGTCGTGTCGTGTCATGTCGTGTCGGAGAGGGGAGAAAGAGAAGGAGAAGTGTCTCGATCGATTCATTTTATTTCATGAACGTGACGCGCTCGAAACGCGTGTTAGACAGACAGTTGGTCTCTAGTTTCCCCCTCTCTCTTCTTCTGCGCGTTGCTGGGCGCGATCACGGAACCCGCCGGCACGTTGTGAAGAAGAAGAAGAGAGAGAGAGAGAAAATAAACAAAAAATGCGGGGGAGGGGGAAGGGTTGTCTTGATAAGAATTTATCATTATCATTATCATTATCATCTACCCCCACCCCCCCCTCCCTCCCCCATACAAACCATATTTTTTTTAAATCGTCATTGTTGTTGTTGTTGTTGTTGTTGGTGTCCAGAGCTTTTTTTTTGTAACGTCACATCACAAGCCCGTGGCAAAATCGAAATGTATCAAGAGCGAGCACACACCTCTTCTCGATCGTCTCGGCGGGAGGTCGTGACAGGCGCCGTAAAACCAAAAGTAGTGGGTGAGAGTAGCAGTAGTGGGGTATGAGGGACAAAACAAGAAAGAGTGAGAAGAAAAAAAAAAAAAAACATTCGATTGCCACCAAATCGTTCATAACGGTTTTTTTTAATAATCGTTTTCTCTCAACTACCCCACCACCACTATCATCCACCACCAACCCTTTAAAAAATTTGACGCGTTGTCGTACAAACCAATAATAACAATACGTGAACACCACTTGCCCTGCCACTGCCGCTATAATAGGCAGTATAACGTGCGCTTATTTTCTGGATGGATCAATATATATATATATATTTAAACCTCGCGTAACATAAGTGTCTGTGTCCTGAGGAGGAGAACGAGAAGATTGGAGGGAGAAGGAAGAAAAGGCGCGTGATGATAGTGACATGACATGCAGTGGCTGCTAGTTCTAACCTTTGGGCAAGCGCGCCAATGTTTTTGGGAGGAAAACGTTTAACGAAGCATGGCTGGGGGCAAAATGTGGGGAAGGGAACAACAGAAAGACAGTCAGACCGATTTGCTTGCTTGCAATATCTTGTTATGCTCGGGCATGGAATGGAGACTTGTATATTAATACAGAGCCAGGAGTAGTACAGAAATGATAGCTAGTAAGTGGAGAAGGCAGTAGTATAAAACAAGCGATGAGTAACCCGGAAATAAGAGAAAAGACAAGATCGTGAAAGACTACAGGCGCTTCGTATCACCAAAAAAAGGTTTAGTGGACACTGCAAAAACAATCAAGTCAGAATGGAGTCAATGAGGAATGGCCTGACGAGGAGACTCACATCCTGTCACACACACACACATCACATCAAATCCGCGGAGCGGTGAAACCAATTGGTGAGCACACTGTTCGCTTATCACCTCAAAGAAAAGGGAAACTCACTCAAGAAGGACCATTCCTGTCGCGCCCATTCCCAAGCTCGCTAGCGCCACTATCTGCCTTCCCTTGCTCGCGCGCCATAATGTTGGATCAAGAACGAAATCGGCTGCGAGCATCTCCACACAGGCAGCGTAAATCAGCATGCCAGCGCTGATTGCACTCAATACCCCTTCCGCGACTTTAGCACCCACCCCGCCGCTGCCCCCTTTGTGCCCGTCACCAAACGCAATGAGGCCGGAAAGGATACCCGCGGGGGTGGTAAGCGCAAAGAGGAGAGCAAGAAGCGGACGAAGCCAACTGAGGCTGGATTGTTGTGGGTCCGGATGCGCCGGAAGTGCGGCGATACGAATACCGAGGGAGAGACCTTCGAAGAGCTGATGAAACGATATCGCCGTTACAAGCGACTCAAAGTCGGCGCCCGAGGCAAGCGCAAGGGTGAACCCGATTACAAGCGAATGAAGCATGATGCCCAGTTGCAGGACCTGTCATTGCAACGCGTTGATTATCCATCGAGTAGATGGACGGGATTTAAAGTCATCATACCAGGATGCCAACATCTGCCTCTTCCTCCCGATCACTAGTTCTGCGCTTTCTGAAGTCAAATCGGCATCAGAGTCCGAATCTGGACTATTGAATAGAGTCTCCAAATCGCCGTGTCCGTGATGAGAATGTCCGTGAGAGTGGACTTTGTTGTGGCGGCGAGATTGCGGACGTTCAATCACTTGATGATTGTCCGTACATGCCGACTTGGTGGCTGGGTCCCCCTCTCTGCTCTCAGAATCGTAGAGTCGCATGTACCCACAACGTGGATGGTCTCTGTGGTGTTGTTCATGTTGCCTGGCTGGCTCGTACCGATGGTGACCTATAATGAGACAATGGCTATGTCCACCAGTGATTGTGTGGCGACGGGGTTGGGTAGAAGGGGCTGAGGGACGGGAATCAAGAAGAGGGGTAACTTCATCGGGCACCGCTCCTTGTTCAGTCGGGGAGACAGGAGGGGAAGAGGTTGGAGAAAGTTGTGCAGCTGCAGGCAGAAAGGGTTGGTGTGATCGATATGATGTGATGATCGATGAACAAAAGGGAGTGGACGTACGCTTGGCCTTAGGGGTGGATGGTTCGGAGGCATAGGAATGGAGGTTATCTACGTATGCAGTCGAGATGTCTGTGACATGATGTGGTTAGATGATGTACTCGGCAAAACGAGGCTTAGACAGACAAACATTCGACGAGAAATATCACAAGCAAGGAACAAAGTCTGTGTAGACCATGAGCACACCTGTATAATCGGACACAGCAGTGATACTTACACAATAAGACCGGTCCAGCGGCCGATGCCTGTATACTGTTTGACCTCTGGGTCACTAAGACGAGAAAACGCATCTTGTAATAGATGGACAAATGCAGTCGAAAGAATTACGCCTTTAAACAGGGTTAGGACAACACATGCTGGAAGAGGAATCGGACGGAAGGCTAACCTGTGCCAAAGTGTTTACCAACAAAAAAGACAATGGGTGGGATGCGTAAATAATGAACCCTTTTTGAGATGGTGGGGAATGAACAGCTGTGGGAACTTAAAGTTAGCGAGATGAAAGAGGGGGGGGGAAGATATTATAAGACAGGCACTGCAACGTACCAATGAGAGAGACAAAGAAGATCAAGGCCATGACGAAGACTCTAGCTGATGGGTCTGTACTCCCACTCTGGGTCGGCCCAAAGGGTGATGGTATGTCATGAGTTGAAGATAGTGCGACGGCGACTGTGACGGTTGATAGGAAAGCAGGGATTCGATGGGAAACATTTCGGTGAGTTGTAGGGGGGATGACATGATGGGGGGGAGGACGACATTAACCAAGCTGAGGAGACTTAATAAGTAACTAAACTCACACAAGTACCGCACCAGTCATCCATCTCATATACATCCTCACCTCCCTTTCCCTCACTCCCTCACTCACTCCTAACCCTTCACCCAATTCAATTCAATCAATTCAATTCAATTCGGCGAGCCAAACTTAATTATCTCCATCTTTCAATGTCCAATTCAATCCTTATTCTATCTTTTGACAATGTCATTAAAGTCTCGACTTCATTTTCTTCACACGAAATACAATCTATGATGGCATCCGTTTTCTTCACCCTCTCGCATAATCATCTCCTAGCCGATGCGGATCCTCCAACGCGCATGCTGTGCCTCATAGAACGGCAATTGATATGCGATCCCATCGTGCACTCTTCATGCCTGCTCGCATCGAAAATATGGGCACCACTATAAAAGTCGTTTCCAATCCATTACTATCAACTGACACGCGCGGGATCCCCGCATCGACCCTCGTCCTCGACGAGAGCACTGGCGTTACACGGGCGCTCGTCAACGCGCGTTCCTTGACCGCTCTTCGCACAGCAGCGGGTATGTCGTAATCGTAACTTTTCATATAGAAAACCACGAATCATACATTCCCCCTGATAAGGATCCGTTCTTGCGACCACGCTTTTGCATCCACCGACGATGGCCAAGTTCAGACATGTGGTCGCGTTTGGCGCCGGCTCTCAAATAAAGTTCCACGTCACGCAGCTCTTGGCTACCTACCCTTACATTACTCACATCACTATCGTCAATCGCACTATCAACGACCGTCTCGCCGTTCTGCTCGCCAATTTGCGTGCCGACCACCCCACAGTTGATTTCGTGGGTATCTCCAGCGTTGATGATAGTGAGCAAGTTGAATTGGCGGTCCGTCGGGCTGATTGCGTGTGTTGTGCGACCTCTTCTACGGCCCCTCTTTTCCCCTCCGAGTGGGTGCGTACGGGAACCCACGTCATTCTAGTGGGTAGCTACAAGCCCGAGATGGTTGAGGTCGATAGCGCGCTCATACACCGTGCGCGCATCATGGTCGACTCCCGCGATGCGTGTGCTGTCGAGGCTGGCGAGCTTATCAATGCGGGTGTCTCATTGGAAGAATTGGTGGAAGTTGGAGAGCTCATCCGTCGCAAGAGTGTGCATGACGAGAAATGGGCCTGGGAACCTGACGCGAGGAAGATCGCTGAACTATTGAGTGAAAGCGACGTGACTATTTTCAAGTCTGTAGGACTCGGAGTGCAAGATGTTGCTATTGCAGTGGCAACTGTAGATCGAGCGATGGAGATGGGAATTGGAACTGTGATACCTAACTTTGACATTTGATAGTAGCATGGGGTAACAACCGCAGCCAGCATCAAAGGGAGCCGACAGATGAATCATTCACAAAGGAAACAAAAGAAACAAAGACTGCCGCAGTAAGAATGCGGAATGCACGTTTCTCTTAAATAATCTAATCGTTGCCCCGTGACTTCATTCGGGCGGCTCACACAAAGAAGTCCCGCAGTACATAAAAGCCGCCGCCGAATTTAATACACATTTCTTTCCTACTACACCTTTCATCATTCATCTCTCTCATCTCCAATAATGAGCCAACCAAGAGGACGTGGAAGGGGTGGTCCTGGAGGAGGTTTCGACAGAGGTCGTGGTCGTGGAGGTGATCGCGGCAGTAGCTCTCCACACCGTGGTGGTGATCGTGGAGGATCACCTTACCGTGGTGGTGGTGGTGGTGGTAGTGGATTCAGAGGTGGTGCGCCTGGATCAAATGCACCACTCATCTACAATGCTGGCCAACCTGTACAACTGGATCCCAACGCCGTCAGCTTGCCCAATCAAGTCATCCAGACCATCAAAGGTGCTCAACCTGGTCCAGAGCGACCGGCTCGACCTGGTTACGGTACCGCTGGTCGAGTAATCGCACTGCGAGCCAATTTCTTCTCCCTCGAATGCCAGCTCGACATAATATACGAGTATGTGGTGCAGATCGAGCCCGAACCCAAATCTCAAAAGGCGCGCGTCAAGCGACGGGTTCTCGCCCTGTTCGAGCAAACCGCCCTCATAAAGCCCTTCTTAAATGAAATTGCTCACGACGGCGCACAGCGACTCGTCGCGGCGCGACGTCTCCCGGAACCCCTCCAGGGTACCGTCGCCTTCTACGAGGAGGGTGAGCAGAGACCCCCAAGCAACGCGGATCAATACACGGTCGAAGTTACATTCTCGAAAGAGTTGTACACTGCGCCGATGAAACAGTAAGTCTTGCCCTATTTTTGCTGCGACGGATTTTCCTAGACTTAACTCCCCCCCGTGTATCTCAGGTTTCTAGGTGGCGACGTGGCAAATGTCAACAAGGTTGATGAAGTAGATCCCGTCATATCTGCCCTCAATCTCGTCATGCAGCGCGAGGCTGCGCAGCAAGGTTTTCGGTTCGGAAAGAACCGCTATTTCTTCAACGATGATAGGAAAGCGCAGATCGGCACACGTCTATGGGCACTCATGGGCTTCTACTCATCTGTCCGGCCGGGCAACAAGCTTCTCATGGTCAACGTCAACGTTTGCATGTCTGCATTCTACGAACCTGGCAAGCTCTCCGACGCGCTGCGCGCCTTTGGCTATGCCTCTTTCAACGCGGTCCCTCGGGAGTTCCTCAGAAAGGTCAAGGTTTCCACGCGATACCTGGGATACAAACGCGTCATGACCATACAACGCGTCGCTAACCTGTCTGCCAGCAGACAGAGTTTTTCGTCTGCAGAGTTTGGTGGCCAAACCAGCATCGCAGACTATTACCTCAAAAGTGCGTCGTAACTCTCAACCACTCATATCTCTACTATTCCCCGTATCGCACAGCTTCTGACGCAGACCCGTTCTTGTAGAATATAACATCCGCCTTCAGCATCCAGATGATTTGCCACTCATCGATGTAGGCGGACCAGGAAAGCCAACGTACATCCCTGCCGAGCTATGCGACATTGAACCTGGAGAGCCTCACCTAGGAAAGCTGGGTCCGAGGGAGACCTCAGACATGTTGAAGGTTGCAAGTCGGAAGCCCGGTGCGAATGCGCAGCTCATTGTGGAGCGCGGGTTACAACGCCTAGGCTATTCACCTTCCACTCCGGGACTCAACGCTTTCCGCCTTCGTCTTTCCACTCAGATGACCGTTGTCCCTGGCCGCGAGCTTGCGCCACCCAGCGTAACCTATGGCAAAGGGGCGCCACGCGTCCAGAACGGGAGTTGGAACATCTTGGACGTCAAGTTCCACCACGGCGGTAAGATGCCCAATTGGAAAGTCCTCGTCGTGCGCGATGGCGTGGCCGAGTTTGGGTTTAATGGACCAAACGATCCGAGGCTGATCGGCCTCATCAAAGCGTTTGCCAACAAGTGCAGGTCCAGCGGAATGACCGTCAGCCCGATCCGCCCGCGATCTTGCCCACTGAGGAGCTCCCTCCGCTCAAGAGTGACATCGGGCGTGTAAGGGCCCTCGAGAGCATTTCACGGACGATGGAGCGTTTTGGGGATCCGAAAGGCATCAGTTTGATCCTGGTCTTGTTGCAGAGGAGGGACGACTATATCTACCCGGGCATCAAGCGACTGTGTGCAGTCAAGTTTGGAGTGCGCTCCCAATGCATGTTGCTCGAAAAGGCGTTGCTCGAGCGCGGACAGGACCAATACCTGTCCAACGTCACGCTCAAGGTGAACGTCAAACTTGGCGGGGTCAACCATCGTTTGGGAGGTGATGCGCTCAGCTGGCTCACTCGAGAGCCTACCATGCTCGTCGGGATCGACGTCACGCATCCCGGTCCGAGCAGCGTTACGGGAACCCCGTCTATAGCCGGTGTTGTAGCTAGCGTCGACAAGGACTTTGTGCAATTCCCCGCGAGCTTGCGGCTCCAGAAGAGCAAGCAAGAGGTTCGAGCACTTTTTTTTTTTCTCTTTAGCAGCTGGCTGACACGACTCGTCATAATAGGGCATCGCGGAGCTTGCGGATATGATCATCGAAAGACTACAGGCCTTCCGTCGACGCTCGAACGTCCTTCCCAAGCGCGTGATCGTCTTCCGTGACGGTGTATCAGAGGTACGTGTATCCAAACCAACCTCCAAACCGACAAGGCGAAAACTCCTCTGATGGGTCATCTTATTTTCGCTTGGTGCGTATAGGGGCAATACGATAAAGTGATCAGGGAGGAACTGCCTCAGATATTCGAAGCGTTCAAGCGTATCGATGCCAAGAACCCACGATACCACCCAACGTTGAGCATACTCATCTGCGGGAAACGCCACCACGCACGGTTCTACCCCACCGACTCGGAACACGCCGACAAGAACGGGAACACCCGTCCGGGTACGGTCGTCGACCGAGGGGTGACCTCGGTGGTCGATTTTGATTTTTACCTACAGGCACATGCGGGGTTACAAGGGACGGTCAAGCCGACGCACTACATCGTCATCTACGATGAGAGTTCACTGACGGCAGACGCGGTGCAACAAGGCGTCCACTCGGCCAGTTATTTGTACGCGCGCGCGACCAAGGCGGTTAGTTTGGTACCCCCAGCTTATTATGCCGATATCGTTTGCGAACAGGCGCGCTTTTGGATTCATGGATTTCTCAATCTGGGTGGAGGGAGCGATACCGCGTCCAGTGCTGAGGGTGGTGGTGGTGGTGGCGGGGGCGGGGGCGGGACCGGGAGCACCGGGAGCACGGCTATGAACCGAGCGCGCGACGCTGCAGAACAACGTGTCTTTGACGCCGCCAAGCGTATGTGGGGAAACGGACTCCATACCAACTTGCAAGATGTGATGTTCTACCTCTAATGCTTCTCATCTTCCTTCTTTCTACACCAAATGTACAAGTTCTACCCACATTTCGTTCTGTACTTTTTTGTTTTTGTTTTTTTTGTCGTTCTCGTTTCTTTCTTTTGATTGATACTGATCCCTGTGATCAATTCGTGTGTGGGTGTGCTCACACTTTCGTAACGTTATTCCCGTTTATGATGTTCTTTTCTGTGTGTAGATGTTCATCATTCTTTCTTCCACGCCTATGTACCCATCTGACTCAAACTGTACGTACGTGGTAATGAAGCCCATTAAGACCATGAGCTCGTTGATCCGCACGTCCACGTCGATCCCCCTTGTTTTCAAATAAAGAGGCACCTGATACCCCACACACATGCGCGCAGAATACACGACTACGGTATAAAATCAAGGACAACTTACAATGAGATTGTGTGGTCCCACGGGGACAATGTATCAACCCATAAGGGTCAGTTACTCCAACACTAGAAACGTGTGCCAATCTTAACGGGGTGAAAGAAAACGAAGCGAAACGAAAAACGAAAACGAAAACGAAAACGAACATTTCGGAAAAGACGACGACTTGAGGTACGAATGTGAGCTTCCGTACCAAACTGTCAAGGCTAGCCCCCCCCCCTCTCCATCCCCCCTTCCCTCACATGTCCCCGTCCGCAACGGACAAGAACATCCCTTCAAGCCCCGACAATCGGCTTGTGTGAGACGACGTGTGGTTTGGACCTTGTTGTTACAGAAACCCAGATGGGTTCGATGGTTATGATAGCCCTAGAACCAGAACTAGAACCAGACCTTGATGCAGGGACGACAAGGTCGGGCAGGGCACACGTGCCAGTGCGTGGACTTTTTGTTCCCAAGCTTTCTAAGATAAGAGAAAATAAATAAACAAATAGGGAAAATTAGAAGTAAAAGTAAAAGTTGGTATGGAGTCCTCCAATGACGCACGGTTTGCAGAGAATTTGGAAATGATTTCGCGAGAGAAATGTTCTGTGGGCCCAGTAACTCCTTCTCCGTTCGTGGTTGATACGGAAATGTACAGTACTAGGAACACGCTCGGTCGCGACGCACACATACCAAAACTGAATGCCATTTCAACTGGGCAGAACGTGAGGTAATCCCCTATTATCTCGCTCTCTCTCTCTTCCTCTTTTACCTGACCCTGACGTATTCCGGGGTTTGTATCGTATGTGGGTGAGTAGACAAGGCTGTTACCCCGTAAAGCCAATAGTTCACTCCCACCATGCCGGTAACCCCCAGACTCAGGTGGCTTTTTCAGTGAGAAGGTTACACGTTTATAGCCGCCCAGAGATCCACGGAAGGCGCCAAAAGCATGCCGGCAACAAATACGTTGTAATGGTAGGTGTAGGAAACGCCTCCAATTCGGACTTTCGCTTTCCCCACTGGGCTCCGGATGGTCGCTGGTCGGACCGATAATGGCACCGTCTAGGTAGGGTTTGCTGAGGGGGCTCGGTCCCAGAAGGCCGTTGTATGCGTATAGTGGGGTGGGATCTTGTTTACAAGATTAAACCATGTCATTTCCAGGCCGACAATCCTAAGAGAAGTTGATCATCATCTTCATCATCTTCATCTTCATCGTCATCTAGATTGACGACGTCGAGGTTTAGAGAGAGAAGCTGAGAGGAATGGAGCGCTGAAGTTGTTATCGCTCACAAATAGAGTCAAACAAAGGATTGCTATAGGGGGGGGGTCAAGTCACGCACAGAGTTGTCAACCAACACCAACGATTGATTGCAAGGGCGCGACTCTCTGAAAAAAAAAAAGGTCTCAAGAAGAATTTCAACAAGCAGCAACCCTCGGCATCTCGGAGTAGAATGCGCCGTTCACTCCACAAGGAACAGAGGGACAGAGGGACGAGGGAAAATCAAGATCTGAATCACGACGGCAAGAACAAGCGGGGAAAAGGTGTTGCTGCAAACTGCTTGACATCGTTTCATAGACCGCCCCCTTCGGCAGAGGAAGGGCGTCGATTAGTGACTACAAGGTGTTATCTTGAAAGATGAGCGCGGGTGGATGCCGGAATTCTCACCCAGTCAAAGGTTGAGATGCGCGTTCCGTGGGATTGCGCGTTCGGACATGCGGTACGAGAAAAGATGGTGATTAAGTCGCCGTGGGTCTGAAGGTGTCTCAGGAGGGATACGATACGGTGGTTGGGTAGGGAATGAGGAATGCGCGGTGAGGACTTAGAAGGTCTGTTTCTGTTTACTGTTGCCATTCTATTCTATTCTATTCATTGCCTAAGTTAAGAGAATGAGAATTGATCGGGTCTCAGGTCTGGACTTAAGAGCCCAGTTTGCGAAGTGAAGTGAGAATTAGATTCATTTCATTCTTTTAAATCCGTTTGTTTTGTTTGAGAGGAAGTCGAACGGTCGGAGTGAGCCGCAACGCCAATTACCCGCAGAATGGAGCCAATTGGTCATATTCTTCCATCTCTTTTCTCTTTTCTTTTTACTTTTTACAATCAAAAAACAAATTTCAAAAAAAGGTAAACAGTTCAAGGGATTGATTACTTTTATAAGGTGCGATAATAAGTTGATAAACCCACCCACTCTCGCATCTCACCCGAACACTACCAATTCATCATCATATCATATCATATCATGTCATACCGTACTAGGCGAACAAGAGCCAAAAGCCACACCACCCTGCAAGGCACTCCCCCTGAACTTACCTTCACTACCATCTCCTCCTCACACTCACCAAACCACAATAGCAACTCTTCTTCAATTCCCGTATTGCCACGCCCTTCCACCACTACTTCACCCGTACTTCGCAAGCGCACATCCTCATCAGGCTTACGGACTAACCGCAAGCGCGCTTCCTCTGCCACCTCTGCCGCTTTTCCTATTCAACCTTTTCTCTTCACACCATCCTCTCCGCCCACCGTGCTTCCACGCAACTCCACCGCCAACCTGGGTTCCCCACCGCCATACACCCCTTTCCCCCTCACGACCAAGTCTCGGTCATCCTCCCACCTCTCACAGAACATCTCGACCGCAACGTTTCTTGCCCAATACTCGCCTCAACGTATGCGCCACGCGCAAGGCGCATCTTCAGACAGTGAATCCGAGTTGGACCCCCTTGACGAAGATGAGGACAGTGTGATTTACACCGCAAACCATCTCGGGAATGGGGCTGTCTTACGCTCGCGCATCCTTCCCGACACTTCAAGGGCATTACCACGACCCCTGGCCAACTCGGCGCAGGAGAAACGGAGACCGAGGCAGATGAACCAGTAAGCATATTTGTTGAGCCTGTTCCTGATCGAGATTTTAACCCGTTCCCGTTCCCGTTCGGTTTTTTCTCTTACTAACTACTACCACTACCACTACCACTACCACCAGCCAACACATTTGCCAACCGCGCGTATCGTACCACTCTCCGGCCCGCTTGTGCCGCCAAACACTCTCGAGCAGGTTATCACGCCTCTCTTATTTGAAGCATCCCGTCTGCTTTCCATCGTACCTGCGGTTTTTGGTGTATTCTACAACCTATACCATTCGTGGTATGCACCCATAAACGGTAAAATTACTCCAATTGATTACGTCGTCTCTGCTCTATGGGTACGTCGGCTTGATCTTCCTTTTCTACCATCCAATACACCTCGCTAATGCGACGACTTCTTACTAGGCCACGTTGACGGGGTATCAATGTCTGTGCCTTACCACTGGCCTGTTCCGGCGATGGAAGGTGTATTACCCTCCATTGTCAACCTTAATTCGGTTGCTGGCGCTACAGGCTATTTGTTGGCCCGCGACACATTTCAGCCTAATCCTTATCGGACACGAACAACGACCTGTGGTTTGCTGGGCTGCTATTGGTAGCTTTACATCTTGCTCCCGAGCTGTCCAATTATGGGTTACGAGCAATCTCTGGTGGGAAGCCAGCGGCGGCGGGGGCGAGAGCTGGCGGCTCAAACTTGGCGGACGCTGGGGTGGGCGGCGCTGGGATTGGAACGAAGTGATGATCAAGTGCGGCGTCCCTATGGGCATGTGCTATTTTGTCATGGCCTGGGCCGAGGCACTGCGCCGCGAGCTTAATGGGTGCTAGATCGCGCCCCGCTCCTTGCCATATCAGCACCCCCGTTCCTGCGGGCAGCATACTCCGTGTACGCTGCGCACGATCCAGTTCAGGAGTAGGGAGGAGGAGGAGGGGGGGGGGGGTTGTGACAACCCCCGACGCATGCGACGAGATAAACCCGAAAGGCATCCATCTGCGACTTTACCGGCGTTCCATGCCGGGCGAGCCACTTCCTCTTCTTCGCGTTTATGGGAGAGGGTTCGGTGTGACCATGCGTACCGTTTGCTGTTCCGCGCCTCCGCGGCGATGAGAATCGCTTCCTAACCCAGCCGGCTTCATTGTACAATGGCACTTTTTTTTTTTTTGATGGACGACATCATAGATGACATTATTTTCCCTCTCTGCCTAATTTATTGCTTTTTTTTGGTCCTCACTAGTTATGGTATCTTAACTTCCAATGGAACGTTGTTATGTTGGGAGGAAATTTTGCGGGTTTGCCAATTCAGCTCAGTTCAGTATCATCGCGTGCGAGAGGGGCGGGGCTATGATCTAACTTTGCCTCGTATCTCCAGGGCGAAGAGATCATCAATCATCTAAATCTAAAGATAAGTCTTTGGCCTCCTCACACCCCTCCTTCCTCGGCGCTCTGTGGTAAGGCGCCTGGCGGCATCATCCGCTTATTCTTTTTTGATGGCCTCCTCCTCCCTCTCCCCTTCCTTCCGTCCACTCCGCTACGCCAACTTCCGTATTGCCCAAACCTGACTCGCAGAACAGCGCCTTGCCTAAGGCCTCTCCCCTTCCACGTCGCCCTCTTTCCTCACTCACTCCACTTGATAACTTTGCGCCAAGCGCCAATAGACTAAGATAAAGTAGATAGTTGAGGTCGCACCGCCTCTCCGTTTTCCGAGGGTCCTTGCTTGCCTTTTGCCTTTTCTGGCCACTCACCATACCCAATCCCTTTTTTAAACATACTTACCAAAAACCAACACCAACACACACATGTTCCCCTTCCACACAATCCCCTTTCTTCTCGTATCTTTGATCAATAGTTGTTTGGGACTTTAGGTGATTGCCGCTACGCGGCCTTCTTTCTTCACTCACTCTTTTTTTTTTTTCGCTCGCCTCTACCCTCCTTCTTCACTTATGTATGGGCACACTTGCAATCTCAGCAGCGCACTCAGGTGACCCCTTTGGTGGGCCTCTATAAAAAAAAAAGCGCCGAACAAAGCCCGTAATATGTAAATTTGTAAACAATGAATTTGATACGTGTTGAAATGCGCATTTCACTTCTCATACCCTCCCTCCTCACCCAAATGTGTTGATTTGTGTGTCAAAGTGGTCTCCACGCCATGAAGAGAGCGATGCAATTTTGATCAATCCATCAGCGTGAGTCAACCAAACAAAAATGTAATATTAAGTTTAAGTTGCTTGTTTTGCGATTCGGATCCGTTTGCCGGATGACCCGGTGCAACCGCCCGCCGCTCACCAACAAAGTTTCGTTTTTGAAACAAGGGTTCATACAACCCTCCACAAACCCACCCCTGCTGCCCTGCTGCCCTGTCCTTGAGGATTGGCAATTTTAAAACGTCCTGAAAGCTGAACAAATTTCATCCATTAATGGTATTTATTCATCTTTTCTTGCCAGATGGAGTTGCGCGTGCGGTATCACAGCGATAATGAACAATACCCCTCCCCCTCCCTCCCCCACCCCTCACACACATCGTCCTGCCAGTGAATCAGGAAATTCCCCCTGGATCGGAATACCGGTCCTGGATGCCGCATTGGATTACAATCATGGCGTTAACGCAATGAGGGGGGAGAGATCACAGGAGAACAACTTAGTTAACGAGTTGTCTTACCAAGGTTTACGCGCGCGCGCGAGAGAGGGAGTTATGCATCGGTCAACATAAATCGACTTTATGTTTCCTCTTTTCCAACGCCAACGTCTTCTTCCTTCCTCTCCATGCAGACTGACCCGGTGATCGTATTGAGCTGGTTCTGGTTCTGTTGATTCCCCGCGGGGGGAGAGGGGGAAGTATTCGTTATCTATCTCCACACACTGAACCGAGAGGACCACAAAAGGTGGGGGGAGGGACGGTCATAGACGCGTCTCCTTCCTTTTCCTATCTCATTCATCCAAATCGCATGGAGGGTAAACCCAATGGTGTAGTTTGACTTACTTTTAGGAAGATGGGTACGGCACGGATTTACGGAGCGCAAGTGGCGTTTCTTACCTTACCCAGTTTGGCATAAACTCGGAGCGCCATCGCGTTGTTGATTTGATCTCTTTTTTGATGTGATTCATAAGTCCAATCCAAGAGCAGCTAATACTGGTGCACTATAATGCTTACTTGTGTTAGCGACCTTCGTCACCCACCTGACTGCGCACATCCTCTCATTGCCGCCGCGGCGCTCGCAACAAAGTGGCCCACTCGAAAGCCGCAACATCTCTACTTCTCTGATCTGATAGGGACTCTCGCTCTTGGCTAGAGGATCCGCGAAATGATGCGCACAATGACGCAAGCACAATACGTGAGAGACACTGGGAGTGGCCATCGCGCTTGGCAGTTCTCCTAGGTCGTCGGAGTGTCGTATCTTATCGTTTAGTTTCGTGTCGTTTCGTGTCGTTTCGTTACTGCTGGCACGCATATGGCCACACACAGGACACCACAATCCGTCCGAGACTGTGAAGGGTCGTTCGTTGGTAGGCAAAAACGGCCCACTTGTACCTGCTATTAGCCAAGCGAAGTGACAGAGGGTGCGAACTCCGAATTCACGAATACATTGCTTTTTTTTTTTGAAAACACCATTCATCATTCATCATTCAATCGCGAAAATGTGGTGGTGGAATGGAATCAAGATAAAACTGTACTCTAAGCTTTTTGTTTGATGATTGATTACTTTAATTTCAAGGGTGCGTGGCCATTACGACATTCCCACAGAGCCAGAGGATGGGCCTACCCGTGCTGACGTTTGTGCATTTACATTTGCCAGTACGGAACGATGAATACGATGTATGCTTATACTTGGGACTCAGTTAGCATTTGTCAATCGTCGTCACTTCAGGGAGACTAGTAGGTACATGAAGGGAAAGAGATAATGTCCGGTCCCCCCCCCTTTAATGTGTCCGTTATGGCTCCCCTCCCATGAACATGAATGGGAAACTCCACAGGCATCAGGAACGACCATGTCCATGGATTCAGCTACTAGCTACCTGTTTTTCTGGGGTCGTTAATGAACGTAGGAGGACTGATACGGATCGCTGCATAATAAATATACATTGCTATTGTCTTGTCCGAGGCGTTTCGTTTGAGTGACTGCGGATCCTGTCCGTCCGTCCGTCCATTTTCCCAGAGCCTGTCAGCTACCCCTTGGTCACCGCGAGGGACGATGATGAGAGATCAAACAAATACTTCCAACACATAATCAGTGGTGGCCCCAGTTCAACTGTCCCTTCCTTGTATCTTATCATCATATCATTCCGGAGATATTGTTGGGAATAATGACAACACCGATGACGCGAGAAATCCGAACCCACGTGCTGATCATCGGTGCCGATGGGTTCAATTATTCTACCGAATTGACGAGAGAAAATTCAAAGGAAAATAAAATTGGACGTAGGGAGTATCCCTCCTCCGTGTTTGAGTCCTATCGTCTAGAATGACCTTCTGTGACTATCGGAGTCGACGAAAGAGAGAGAGAGAGGAGAGAGTAGGTATGGAAGCTAAAGTACGCCAGTGTGAGTACGACGTGCTTCCTGGGCGGCGGCTCATCAGCCACTGCTTTGATCAATGGCCCATGCCCACTCTCTTTCTCTCTTTCTCTCTTTCTCTCTTTCTCGCGGCCATAATAGATGTCTATCATCTACACAGTGACACCACCAAAAATGGGGGGTCCTTCCTGTTGTATCAGCTATTCGCGCTTGGGGCCACCCTTTTCTATTATGCGGTAAGATCTCTCCTCGGACGACCAAATCGTCCGGCTTCCTCCGTGACCGATCGCGAGCCATCCCACCCACAGGAGGGGGGGAGTGGGGGGGGGCAAAGTGGCAAGTGACTCTTCGAACCAATATGCAAGTATACATAAACATTGTAGGAACGTGCGAGTTGATCACAATCTTTGTTTGTTCTTTTGCTTTTTATCCGGGGATCCCTTTGCCTCGAGGTCACATCCGGCATTACCAGGGAGGAGGTAATAGTAATCCAGTGTAACGGTGTGGGTGCCGAGAAACTCAAGATCGAGATTGGATACCATGTGCGCGTGAGCTCCCTCCCCCCCTCCCTCCCCCCTTTGTGCGCGTGAGCGTTTACGATATATTTTTTGCTTCTGTAGATATGAACACTCCATGGTGATTATCTAGTGTGTGTGTAGCCCATCATGTCCAAATCGGTGATATCTGTGTTACAAGGTGCTCGTATGCCTCGAAGAAAACTTTACGCAGGTTCCTGTTATCGACGATTTTTAAAGTTTGTAGTCTTCTAAGATGGCGAGTAAAGTAAACCCTACCAAGTTATGGATTAGCCAGCCGCATAACCGACCAAGTTCTACACGCACGGTGCGTGGAATCCTCCGAGTCCATGTGATGGTAATGTTTAGGACTGGAGTGTCTGGTGAGACTATCAGAAATTCAGTCATTTTACGAGAATGTCATAGACACCATGGCAGCTCAAGTTGTCAGCGGAGATACCCTTAAATGACATGATATCCGGGAGGGGAGCCCGGGCTTCACGACAGCAATTCCATTGCAAATACAAGTGCGTAGAGTAATGATACAACAATGGAGGTAATACACAGACCGTGGAGTTAAGAGAGACAGAGACAGGTACACTGTTGTTAATTTCAGGGCAGGCGATTGCCTATAGATTCAGAAGACGAAAGCGACGAAAGTTTGAGAACGCGTGGCTGCGATATGTGTCGCTTATCAGCAGTGCTCCCACCACCAGATGTAGATGTGCCAGACGGAACAGAGATCAGTGTACCAGCAGAACCCCGTTGCATCTCACGAAGGACTTGTTGGAAACGTAACGCCCACCATCCGCGAGCCTCCCTCTCCTGTTGGGTAGGGTCCGCACCCTCCTCTGTCAATTGCGTCGAGGGGCTCTTCGGAAGGGGAAGCCCACTCGCGAGGATCGCAGATACAGACGTTTGCGAGTCGTTGTCCCACACCAGACCCGGTATGGGTGCAACGAGTTTTCCAGACTGCATTGGGAAGGACAACGCGCGAAGTGTGTGCTCGGAGCACTCTTGAAATGCAGAAACCCAATTTTGACGGAGACGAGATAGGTTGGACGCATCCAGCCGCACCCCCGAGGATGATGTTAAGGGGATAGAAAGGGTAAGCATGATGACCTGTCCACTGTCAGGTATTCCTCCTGTCGTAACGTTCTCCGGATCCACTGGGAGTAGGTCCAAAACAATTTGAGTAGCATCTTCTGTGACCTTCAAAATGCGGGATATGCCTATGCCCTCTAGTAGGCACCATGAATCAACTTGCGTTGGTGGATTGTGACGAATGCTTGTATCGTGGTCGGGTGATGCCAAGAGAATGATATCGTTAAAAACGAGTGTATAAAGTATCTGCCCAGACTGTCCGCGCAATCCTGGGCTTGGATATGCACCTCTGGCGAGCTGGCCGTCCCAAGTGCTCTGACGTGACGATGACGAAGCAGACGCCCCACGTTGGGTGAACTCTGGTGGGTAGGGCGGCGTCGATGAGTCGTTCGAAAAGTGTGACATTATTGAGTTGGCCGACTCTGAAGTCGTCCTTATCGAATCGGAACGCATCGCTCTCGTTTGAATAGCGCTGATGAGCCTCGACTGCCTAACTCCAGCGGTGGAATTAGAACCGTCGTGCTCAGGAAGTGCCTCGAAGTTTGCGGTGATGCGCGCCTTGTTACGAGGATGTTCACGTTCTATCCTTCCTCTAGCCAGTAACCTCCGTGATCGGTGAGCTAGCTGCAAGGATGCGGGCAAGCCCTTGATATGACGTAATCGATCTTTGACTAGTTCATACTCTTCTTCCTGAAGTTTGACTTCGCGCATCACGCGGATCATGGTCTCAGTGCAATGGAGGAGCGAAAAAGTGGCCAAGTAATCTGGGTGGCCTCGCGGTGTCACATCGAGCAGTCTCTGGGCAATGAGCTTGTCACTGATAAGAACGGGCGAAGGGAAGTTGGTGCCCACCCACCTTGAAGTAAATTGGGTAGTCAACAAGCCTGTTCACTGGCTCGACCAAGAACGCCTCTACAGTCCAACCTTGACATTCGTCTTGCTCCTGTTGGATTCTGATAAACTCGCCAATGTCACTACTGGACTCCCCGATGAGTCGCTTGATCAACAGCGTGGTGCTTTCCAATCTGACGACGTATGGTTGATGAACTTCGAGTCGCGACGCGAAACTTCGAACTTTCCCAGCGATGCGCATCACGATCGGGTACTGCTCTGAGACGATAGCCCGCAATGCCGACGATATCTGCGCGTGGATATTAATGATGTCTTCCAACCAGTCGAATAAGCGTGCGACTTCGGGAGGAACGCCAGCAAGCCATGTCACGCTGTCTTTCATACGCAGTGGGCGAATAAATAGGTGTACAAACGTCCGCAGCCGCCTCACGAATGCTTCTCAGTCTCACAGAGATCCCAGATGATTTGTTGTCTCTTTATCTCGACTTCGCCATAGCGTTCCAGTAGCGAATGGTAAGCTGACGAGGATATGGTAGAGAGCCAGGTTCGTCTCTCGGGTTCTTGTGCCTGAGAACTACGGTCGTCATGTTGCGGGAGTTGGATTGGATTTGCTCCATCATAAGCCTTGCGAGTGCCGTGGCTCTCTGGTAGGTCCGCCACCGGTTGAGGAAGTAGATTTGGAGTGTTTATAGGCGCAGGGGATTTCGCGGAATGGTTCGTCGGGAGTATCCTCCCTTTCCCTGGCCGTTGCGAAGGTCCTGGCGAGTTCTCCTCGGAAATGGTTTGACCTCCTGCGGTAAATTGCTCGAAGATAGCTTCTGCGTCCACGCTGATGTCTTGCTCTCCATTATACCACCGCAGACTCTCGATTGAAGACGAGCTACCAGCGTGAGTGAGGGCGATATCAGGCACACGGGCAGGCGAACGCTGCGTCCCTTTGCGCTCGCGAACCCGAGTCAGACTACGCGTCCCTCTTAAGCTATGTGTCACCTGAAAACTGCCCCTGGGAGAGCTGGCGGCTGGACTTTCACGACTCGCTCGACGCAATTTTCCCGAGTGACCGTCTACACCAGAACCGGGTCGGCGCGCAGATGTTGGAGAAGTGGTATTAGCTCCATGGGCTCTACTAGAGGAATCGCGCGGCGACAACGGGCGATCACTCTCACGGGTGCTCCTGAACGCCGAACCACCCTGTGTCAAGAGACTCCGGGGATTCATGCCCGATGAAGGGGATTTCGCCATGTCATTAAGGCCATTCTCATCACCAGAATATTGAGACAGCGGTGAAAATTCTGCTTCCTGTTCTTTTTTATCAACTAGCGCCGTTTGGTTCCTCGCTCGGCCAAGGGTACCAGACAACCTGTTCAACGAAGAACCGTCTGTATGCCTGCTCACAAAACTCACTTGCATAGGTGGTTGCCTTGGAGTCGCCTGACTTGCGCCAGTGATGGGTGACATGCGAGCAGGTGGCCATCGTGCTCGTCCCTTGGTCTTAAGGTTGTATCCGCGTTGTTATCAAAATCGTCAGAAGGACTGATAGCAAGGCCTTGCTCCCCGGCATACTCGTCGTCGGACAGACTGTCGTACTCGTAGGGTTGCGTGGAGCCCGAGAAACCATTATCCATTTCATTGACAAGTTGGATTAATTCTCGTCGCCGCTGATCACTACCATTCGGCTTGACATCCACATCCCAAGGGTTTGGGAGTACACCCCAGAAGTGGTGGTGACATTTCTAGCAAGACTAGGAGAGCGCAATGTTTGGCGTTTCTTTATTAGGGAACGAAGGTGATCAGATGAGGCGCTCGGAGAAATGACGAGAGGGTCTGCGTCTTCATCGCCTTGATCGAATCTGTATTCTCCTTCAACATCGTCCCTCGCCTGGTCTCTAGCTCCAAGACGCGTCGCATGAGAGCGGGGATTATCCATCCCCTTCGGCGAGCCGAAGCCTAGACCGACTCCTGACTGTGCGGGCCTCCTAGTATATGGGTAATTTCGCTGAGCCATATGTGACGACGACCAAGTTGGGGAATTAACATTGGGAAGGGGTTGTGACGGCCCGGCGCCTTCACTGGAGCTTGAACTTGAAGGCACGATCACGGCGTTGGTGACAAACAGCGCTCTCCCGCGCTCTCCGTGTAGGTTCAGCTCTGAGCCGGAGCTGTCGCTGACGACACCATATCCACGGTTATAAGAGCGCCGTGAGGAGCTCTCCCGGGAGTGGAAGGCGTGGACACGGTGGAGGCACCCGAGAGCAGCTTGGATATAAGGAGACCGGGATGGTATCCTTGAGACTGACCAGGATCCGTGCGAGAACGCTCACGGGCCAGACGGCTGAATCAATTGTCGAGGCAGAAATCTATATACTACCTGAGCGATGATAAGACGCATCAGGAACGTACTTACACCTCGCGCTTGGGAACAGCTATATCCGATGGCGCTGGTTCGCAGATGTCTGTGGTGTTTTCCGCCCAATTATACCCTTGACGGATTTGAGTGATTTCGATGGGGACCCCTTAACATGATATGGCTGGTTTCCCTGCCCGGAGTTCGACCTGGATGAAGATGCTGTAGTGCTCTTAAGGGCAGACTTCAATTCAGCTTCGGTTTTGCTGTTGCCACAGGAGTTGGGATCCGGCTACTTTCAGCACATTTTGAAACCTCGGAGTAGACATTGGTGGTGTGGGCGCTGTCGGTCCGCTTGTGGTCGTTGACGAGCAGGTGGTGTGGAAGGGTACGGATAGGTTTGGGGGAGAGAAACGGGAGGGCATCATGCGGGTTGTGTTGCGGCGATGCATGGAGACCAACTGCTGGGGAATGAGTTTGACTGCTGGGAGAGTTAGTCATTCTGTCAATGGTGTCGCGCAAGGATGGAACCAATTGCGCCTCGACGAGGGGCAAGTCTACCAGCTGGCTCTTGCGCTTTGAAGACGACTTGCTACTGATTCCGTTGCTTCTCGACAGCTTTCTATTCAAAAAGGACATCCGAGAGACCAGAGTGGGCTCCGTCGAAGACGTTGATGACGACACTGGAAGTTGCGCTGTTGGCATAGGCGCAAGAACAAACGAGTCGCCATAATCGGGGACAGACCCGCCTGTCAAGTTGGCACGACGAGTCTGCTCTTCAGATGACTTGTCGACTTCATTAGTGTATGTTATGCCGGCGGCGGCAGCGTAGTAAGATGGTGGTTGGAAACCTTTGGGAGTGGAAGCTGACTGGAAGTAAGTGGCGGACGAGATACCCGGGGAGCGTGAAGAGTTTTTATTTTTCGGGCGGGTTAGAGGCATTCGTATTAGCAGTGATACCTCCAGCGTCACGATGACCCACATCGCGTTCGGGATTTGCGCCAAACGACCAAACGACCAAACAAAAAGCGCGAAGAAACCACGTGATATCCATCACATGACGCCTGGCCAGCGATGGAGGAGTAGGTGGGATATCAATCTCACTGAGAAATATCACTGGAATATCACCTGGAATAGGAGGAGGCAATCTAGGCGGGTTCACCAGTCCATTGGAAGTCATAAAAATGCAAACTCGACGTTGGCAACGACTGTAACACAACCAAATGCCAGCCGAAAGACATCGAAGAGACTTAACCTTAACTCAGTGGCAGTTGGGGGGTTTTGTTAGCTTAACCACTTGAAAAAATTCTGGAAAAGACCCACCTAGTGAAGCCGAAGCACTTGAAGGCTGCATAGTGCCGCAGAAGGAGCATTTCAGATTGCAACAATTACATTGTCACCACTAATTTTTGATGATGATTATAGTCTCACAGTCGCGATTAGGTAACATTTGTAATTATTAGGGGGCTAGGGCTGATGAATTGAATTTGAATACAAATACAGGTAAAGGCAAATTTACATTATACCGAGATAATGACTCGTCGCCCCAGAAGTTGAACTACCTTTCAAAAAAAAAAACTGATACTGGGTTACACTGGGTTTTGGCAATGCCCTCCAAACCGTATCGCATTCCGAGTAACGACAAAGCCACCTAGGACCTGAACCCGCTCTTGATTCTCTGCCGTCTGATCGCTGTTCACATGCGCCTCTAAATCATGCATGGGACTTGGTGTCTTGGAGATGAAACCCTACGCTCCTCTTGAGCGACCCACAGTTCTGGCGTTTCCACAATACGCTCTACGACGTCGCGGAATGCATCGCACACCCCAACTGCAGTCTTTGCCGACGTCTCGACGAACAGACAACCCATACGGGCGGCGTACGCAGCCGCCTCCGCCGTTGATACTTGTCGCGCATGCTCCTGCGTAGCGCAGGATTAAGACTCTACCGAATGACGAAATTTCGTGCTCGAGTGCGAACACACCTTATCTGCCTTGTTGCCCACAACAATCTTCACGACCGATTCGGGGACGTTTCTGCCGCGGTCCCCAAACCACCACGGCAGCGCCTCGTATGACTCACGATCCGTTATGTCGTAAACTGTGACAAGAGCATAAAGGTGAGTAGGGCACTGGCCCAACCAAAATCGGAGATTAGGTAGTGCAGTACCTAATAAGATCCCTTGTGTCCCGCGATAATACGAGGACGTTATTGCCCGAAAGCGCTCCTGACCAGCAGTATCCTACCCACAAAGGATTTCAGCCAACTGCGACTAATCGACAGGACTATGGTAAACGCACCCATACAGTGAGATTTACCCTCTTTCCTCTGACATTGAGTTTATGTGACTGAGAATAAATTGGGCTCCGTCAGTGGGTTGAAAGCTTAATTGATAAACATTTTACCCAGGTATCAACGCCAACAGTTGCTTGGTGTTCCGGTAACCACTGCTGATCGGTAAAGCGCAAGAGCAGGCTGCTTTTCCCCACAGATGCCACACCAATCATTAAGAGCTTTGCATTGATTGGCCCAGTCCGGCTTATGGATGACTCTGAAGACATGTTAGTGCGAGATTGTGATGTAGGGATGGCAGACAAAGAAGGCTTATATCCCCTAGGAGAAGGGAAGGATGCAATAACCAAAAAGGAGTCGAAGGACAGAACGAGTCCCAAAGGAAGTACGCCAACTCCGAATCATAACTCCCGGAATGAAACGATGTCTATGGGCCCCGTGAGGCGCTCAAGGAGCGCTGTTGCAGCCTGAATTGAGTGATAACGAAGGCCATCCCTGAGAAGAAGACCCGGAGGAATCGGACTTTTGCTTGCAGCCTATTTTGGTATCAAGACGATTTAATGCGGAGCAGCAAGTGTTGGGTTGATATTTTTGTGGTTTTAAGGGTATTCAAACTGAAGTACCATACGTGAACAAAATACGCCCATAGAGGTTGGTTTAATCAACGACACAGGGAAGACGTTTTTTTTTTGTAATTTGTAATTTGACTATCATCAAAAGACAAAAGAAGTTCTCGCGGTGCTCAAAGATGTGGGCCGCGCTGAGGTTGGTGGCTGGTGTCCAGTCGTCGCAGGGACAAGAGGGGGGTGCCGCCTTGTGCGAGTGAGAAACTACCAGATGCAAGATAGAGTTGCGGAAACTCGGTGCCTCGAATTTCGTCTGTAAAACAGATAAATCCTTTATTACCTGTGCGACGCCGACCATAAGAGGCCTTCGAAAGTAACACTTAGTATCTTCGAGAATAACGACTGACACGCGCACGCTTGAAACTGTCACAGTAAATCACGGTTATTTTTGGTGGGTGAGGGCCCGATTTTGGGTTAATCAATAGACCACAAAGCCAAAACACTAGTATTGCTTTGGGCCGTGGGCTGCCACCTCACCTCGATGCTACGAGTCACCGAGCGCTGTCTCGCACCCCGAGCAGGCTCACGAGGGCCCTCATCATAGTAGAACCGGAGTTTGCAGCGCAAAATTACATCCGGGACGGGACGGAGAGGTCGATTGATGTACAGACCCATGTCCAAGGAAAAGACGATGATCCTGCCGCGAAATTAAGCACACCGCCCGTGAACAGCGGAACAATAGATCACGGAAACAGAAGTGGGTTCAAGATCCCAGTTATCAAAGACCAAGAAATGAGCCCATCGTGACTACCGCGGGCGATCATCGTGGCAAGCTCGGTGCAGAAAAAAGTCATCTTTATTGACACCGTGTCCGATCAAGGACAGTACAGAGAGGCGCTCGAAGAACGCGCCATGAGATAGCATATGGCTGACAGCATCAATAGAGTCGAAATGAAGGAAGAGTCAGGGCCGTATTGGTTCAGGCTTCATTCAAGTCTTGTGTTTCAAAAAGTGGGCACTCCAGAACCTTGAAGTGATCAGGGCACATGTCAACCCAGAAGGCTTTCCATCTTCTGAGCCATCCCTTGCACTTTTTTTAAGTAAAATGTGATGGACTCCACGATATCCGCCACCACGAGGTTCCCTATGAATTTGGCCTTCAGGGCCTGAAAGCCTTGGTCATCGTTAAAGTACGAATCAGGGAGACTATATGGGTTAGAAAAGAACACCGCCAGCGAGGCGATTGACCTACACTGAAACATCAAGCTCACGGAGACGCTGTTCCTCCCACAACTTTGCGTCGCGCATAAAGCGAAAGCATGACATCCCATTTTCAGCGAGACGAGCTGTCTCTTCGGGGGTCAACAGTACATGATACAGCCTTTGGCTCTCGTGTCTGCCAAGAGCCCACGGAAAGTAGATTCGGAGGTAGTGGTGTAGAAGATAGGAGTCCTTGGGATGCGTCCACAGATAAAGTACATGCTACTGCAAGTAAGCAAAGCAACCTCTGTAAAGCGAGGAGAGGCGAGCCACGTACCATGCGAATCGTTTGCTCCAGAATACAGACAAAAATGCGGCGTGTCGCGTCGAGACGCTCCGGTTTCAGAAGCCTCTTGATGGCATCCTTATCAGATTTTCGCAAAACGCGTACTTTGGGACTGGGACGCGTTTCATAGAATCGCTGCCAGATCAACGCGCACTTTGCATGCTCTCGAGAGAACTCGCGGGTGCGCTCGACTTGGGACAAAATGTCGAGCAAGTCAGGGATGTGACTGAAGGACAAGGTGGGGTACAGTATGCCCTGAGCTGCATACAGGAGGGCTTTCAGAGGTGGGTCAGCGTCCGCTGAGTTGCGCAAAGTTTTAGTGTCGATGAGGTCTAACCTTTCGAAAGTCTTTTTCAGTCTTCTGCTATTGAAACACGGGTGAAACGGCACAGACCAAGAATCTTTGCGTGCTCCTCCTCAGTATGATCTGGTTTTTGAAGTAGCTCCTCCAATTTCTCAAGGTCCATTGTCCATAAGAGGTAAATGATGGCCAGGGATTCCCCCCTTCGGGGAGAGGTGAGTGAAGAGCAGGGAAGGAGGCAGTGGCCGGAACTAAACTGAACCTTAGTGTTGTTGCTAAATTACATAATCTGGGTATACAAATCTATGTATGTATTATTAATTATCTATATGTAGTGTATGAGTATGTGTGTTACAATATCTGGCCTCACTTGGTGGAAATAGGCGTCTAAACAATGCCCAGTCCAATCGTGCACAAAAGAGAGGAAACAATATACCGTAAATGAACTAGAGCGATTGTGATAATAGTCAAACCGGCAGGCGTATCAGTAATTAAGAAAGCTTGGGGCTCGTGGTCGTGCGAAGGACGCTTGTGGAGGGCTAGGTTTGGAGACAATACGAAGCTCGGGGTTTCCGACAATACGCTCAACCATGTCGCGGAAAGTCTTGCGCACACCGACCGTAGTCTTAGCAGATGTCTCGATGAATCGACAACCCATCTTCTCTGCAAATACAGCGGCCTCTGCGGCGGGCACCTGACGTTGAAATTCCTGCGAAAAGAGAGAAGATGAGTGGGCACAATGATACTGATGTCGAACACGAGCAAGACCGACCTTGTCAACCTTATTTCCCACAATCACTTTGACGACTGGTCCAGTGACATATCTGTCTATCTCCTTGAACCATCGCGTTAGCTCATCAAAAGATTGACGGCACGACGCATCGTACACTGCGAGGACGGTTTCAGCGCTTGTAGGGATGTGCAGGACACAAAATACGAACCAAGCATGATGCCTTGTGCACCCCTGTAATGCGCTGACTGCATAGTGCGGAACTGCTCTTCGCCTGCGGTATCCTAAGGTGTCGTATGTAGTGTAAGCTCCCTAAGTCGCGTTAACACCAGGACAAAAGGACTGACCCAACAGCCAGGTTTACGTTTTCGCCTCTCACGTCGAGTTTGCGCCTCTGAAGCTGGATTCAATACCCTGTTCCATTGATGAACTCGGCGAGAACACGTACCCGAACCTCGACGCCGATTGTTGCGCTGGTTTCGTCTTCTGGAAGCCATTGGTTCTCTGACCAGCGCATGAGAAGACTACTCTTCCCTACTGACGAATTGCCTATCATGAGGATCTTAACATGCAGCTCCTGCGAGAAAGTTTGCATTGGCATTGGCATGTTGGTGTTGCACGGAGGGTGGAGGTATAATATGCTTTTTTGTGTGGGTAATATGGGTGTGAGATGGAAGGTTGATGCAGGATAAATATGCACCAGAAATTTTGTGGAGAAGTAAACACACCACGCATAGCGTGAAGTTGAGAGCGCGACGCTTCCGATTCGGCAGTCCGAGAGGTCTATGAAACGGATGGATCCGTCCGCGGCCCGCGTTCACTTCCCTCCGTCGGGATGACATAATCATCAAACTGGCCATAATAAGCTATGCAGAGTCTAAATAAGGATGGCGCGTAGGCAAATAGGCAAACCACCGGAGTTTGGAGTGGACAGGGATGAGAGGAGGGGAATGATGAGGATGTCTAATGAAGTTCGAAGGCCACGTACCAAGCACATAATGAATGAATGAATTGCGAAGGATTGAACTCATGGCACCGCCTCGAAGGAAATGGATCAAATTGGCTGCTTTCAACCATAACTGTTGCAAGAAACAGAGTTAGGCATTGAGGCCACGAGGGAAGTTCAAGTGAATTCTTACCTTGTGACAGCCGGCGGCTTCAAACTTGCTTAGAACGCCTCACATGGTGTGTGCCTGATCGCTGACCCTCAAAGCTGGGAGCAGCACTGAACAGACAAAATCATTTAGCAGCGCACAGACTCAAGCTACGGTATCGTCAGGGAGCCACACTGGAAGATGCGAAGAAAGTTGGTGATTGTGAAAATATCAACAAGTCTCCTGGACGCGGAAGGTAGGGATGCTTAGGGATGCTTCGAGTCAAAGGCCCCACCTTCAAGTCCATGCGAGGCACGAAGTGTTTGAATGTGCAAATAAAATAAAACAAAACAGACACAGTATGAAATGCCATCAACTCTGAGCAAAGTAAGATCCGGAAGGTCCAGAAGTGCCACCTTTGCTTTTCATGAAGCGAAGAGCTTCGAAAAACAATGCACTTTCATCTAAAATCAACCATTCAAACGTGGATGCTTGAAAGTTGCTGCCGTTCGTGCTGTGAATATTAACCGCTAGCCACATACCTCGTCTCACACTACATTCGCTGTGATAGATTTGGAGACGTATCATGACACTGAAAGTCATTTCCGAGAGTATGAAAAAGATAAGGACCCGATTGATGTACATGGAGTGCGTCAAATGACAGCTGTCAGATGTGTCTACTACCAGTATTGATGATCAAGTGATGTATGATCGGGTGACCATGTGAATCCGAGGCGGTGAGAAGAGGGGGGGAGGGGAGAGAAGGAGAGAGAGAGAGCAAAAACAAAAGGGACAAGGGTTCATCGACAGCCACACAGTCACCGATATGCGTCGAGTGTCGATAATGTCGATAATGCATTCGGCGTCGAGAGCGATTTCACGTCAAAAGCGTGAGAACTTATCTCATGGACAAGATACTCGTTTTTTTATATACATGACGTCAGTATGCAAACGAGCCCAATCCTAGTTCAGGGAATGTAAGTGGTATAAGGAGGGACTCGCTTCGTGGGTGTGAAGATGAAAGGGAAACAAAGGTAGTTCATGACGCACGACAATACCCATCCTTCGATACTGCACTGAGTGGCCTTACAATACGTCCTTTGACGATTGACGACACGATACAAGGGTTACAGTGGCAAGACGACAACTTGAAAGGGGGCTTTTAGTAAGCACCTCAGCGAGTAATTTTCGTTGAAGGTGAATGAGGCAGCAGAAGGCAGGACGGGCCGTATCTGGGACCGTTTGTCGAGACTGACACGAGTTACTGGGTTATAACTCATAGGCCAGGATGTTTCCTCTGGCACGCCGTCAGAAGAACCTATGGCAGGGACCTGAACATGTGTGGTGTACGATCCAACTTGGCCCTGGAGAGTGCAAAGATTTTAAATAACATGTTCTTTTTGAGGCATATGGGTATGGGTCCTCATCCATAATCTATTCCCAAGAATTTTGCCAAGAGCAAATTACGGTACATGTGCCAGGTTTTATCGCAACCGGCAGTTGTGCGCTGATAAGTATATGACAGCTAGCTGGACCGTGGCTTATTGCCCCCTTTTTTCACAAGCAGCCTGCATGGGGATTGAGGCACAGAGTAGAAAGCCTACCCTCATTACCCATCATCTTCTGCTGGGACCATGTCAACCTTCTCATGTAGGCACCCGTTTGACATCGTGTTCTGCTGATACTGGTGACTGGTGACACTTCTTAGCTTGTTGTGGCTGTACTGGCCCTTGAGAAAAAATGTACCTCCTGATGAGGCACACGTTTTCATATTCCCAAGGGGCGGTGAAGGTCTTTATCTATATTAGCGGTATGGCGCTTCTGCTCTCGCATTTCTCACATCGATGATTGTTCTCGTCTACGCTGTGCTTGCTGCTCCGCTCATGGCCGCCGCGACTCTGGTGTCGCCGCCTGTAGGTGTACTTGCGGCACTTCTTGGTGTAAAGCCGCAGGGCTCGCCGGGCCCACAGGCGAGGCAGGTCATTGTGCTGCCGGAGCAGTGCCAGTCAACATGCAATCCTATTATCAGAACGATCGATGTGAGCACCCCTCATTTCACACCGGCTTGCGTCGATGACCTCCAAGGCATTGGGATTAGGCCTGTATCACTGCATTTTGCGCCTGCACGAGTAGCAACATGAACGCGGTCTTCATTTGCGTGGAGTGTGTCGTCAATGTTTCGCCAGCGGAGGCAAGTGTTCAAGGCGGCCAGACAACGCTAGATCGTTGAGTTGATTTTCCGTTGAGTACGTCACGGGTGACTGATCGGTTAAAATAGGCTTTGCGAACGAATGTGCGTTAGCGGGATTCCCACTTGAAGTGCCCATCGTCACGTTGGGTCCGGGGCCGGGTGTGGGTCAAACTGTATCTACTAGCGGTGGAGTTGCGCCCCCGCCAACTGGAATTCCGTTTAGCATTGGTGCTCCCACTGGTAGTACCTCGGGTGCAGGCGGTGGTGTCATCCCTACTTCGCCACCGACAGTGACCGGAACGCTGCCAACAGGAACTACGACTCCCACTGGTGCATCTGGAGGAGGAGGATTCCCAGGTGTGACTAGCTCCGCGACCGCGATGGTATTGACGACGACGATGACGATGATTAGTGTTGCTTTTTGGTTATTAGTAATAGTTTAGTAATAATATAATAAATAAATAAATAACGGAAGTTACCGCGGAGATTGACCAAGTGCCTCGCTCGGCCTTGCCTCGTCGCCTCCTCGTCGTCGAAACTGAAATATGAACTAAACTGAAATCAATTCAGTTACTCTCCGAGCCACTGGCAGGCTCAGGCTCATCCTTATCCTCATTATCCTCATCCCGAGGCATCTCACCTTTCTTTACTTCTTCATTTAATGGTACACCGCCCCAGTGATTCAAGGCTTCTCAACAGCCTTCTCTCAAACGAGAAGGATTATTACAAACAACTGCTTGTCCTTTTGGATACTTATTCTCAGCAGTCCCTGAGCACCTTCGCTGCATATGCATCCGCCTCTCCCACACCTGTTGCTCGTGCCGTCATTGCCGTCGCAGGAAGTTTTGCAGGCGCAGATGATGCCCTTCGTCGTTACGCAGCTAGTGTTGAAGCATGGCAAGCAGAATTACGCGCTCTCAAGGACCTCGAAGAGGATGTAGGGAACGTCTTACGAGACCGTGAAATACTGTTCGTATGTCCTTCCTTTCATCAGTATTCCTTGCTAACACAACAATTCCTGCTTTAGCGTGACGCGTCTCATCAAGCTTTCCAAGAATCAAAAGCCCACGCGTGACTCTTTCATCGGCACATTCGGCTCATCCATTGGAGACTTGTCACAAACCTCTCTCAATTCCTTCTCCTCTCCTGGTCCCTCGCCATCCAAGCTCGGCGCAGCACAAGCCGAGCTACAAGCATGTGAGGCGCATTTAGCCTTAAAAGAAAAGGAGCTCGACCAACTCCGAGCCTCAGCCGTCCGACGTGGTCTCGAGGCCCGTTGCAAGGCCATGGTAGAATGTGGCTGGAATTGGGGTGAAATGGGAAAAGAGGGGCTTCGTGCACTAGAGGGAATCGAGAACATTGCCTCGCGTGCTACCGATGGTTAGTCGTTCTATTCCGTCCTTTCTTCGTAACCCTTGTGAGTTGCGGACTCGCTGTGGGACTCGCTGTGAGCTCCGGTCAAATGCCTCCCGTTCATTCCCGACATTGCCATACCAGTTCAGATCGAGATTGTCATTTTTACAACACGCACCCCATACGCAGTCGTCTAGCGCCGTCATTCACGTCATTCTCTTGTTTGTCGCTTTCAATCGGTTCCCTGATCTTAGTATGCTCTCACAGTTTCTTCGCTTTACTGCAAGCCCCTAAATCCCGACCGCCCACCAGGCTCTGACATCTCCTCTATAGGTCCCTCCCAGTCGGCCTCTCAAATCTACCTCCCCGTATCCTCCCTCTCTGTGCCCACAGACCAGCCCACATTGTGTGTGACCTAGCCCCTCTTCACCTACTTCACTTATTTCACTAACTTACCCGAGTTACAGAACGCCGCCGCGCGTGGCTAGCCCAGATCCGTTTCCACCGCGATCCTCATCCCCACGTCCTCTTCTGCCACCGTCCTCCTCTTTCACCCTCCAGATTCCTCCTGCCCATTCAATCTCCGAGTTTGCCCTACCGTCCACCATTCAGAAACGTACAAGCGAGGAACTTGAGGATCCAGATCGTGGCTCGAGCGAAGAAGACTCACGTCCTGTCGAGGTCGTTGAAAACGCCCGGTTCGCGACCACCGCTACGACTTCGACCACGACCAATGCCAACCGCCCACGGCGTTTCTCTCTACGCAACCCCCGTTCCCGCGACAATAGTGGTAGCAATACAACAAGTAGCGGTACAGGTACAGGTACGGGGTCATTTAGCCAACCCGCATCATCCACCTTCGCACCTCCCAAACCTTCGATACATCTGTCCTCATCACATGTCCCGCTTCCAGCGGTCGTACACGAACGAAAGAGCAGTGGTGGGTTTTTCAGCAGTATTGCCGGGTTGTTTCGTGGTGGGGGAAACATTGGCAGCACCCACTCCGGTGCGGACAAGTGGAGGATGCGCACGGAAACGAATTTGAAGGCCGTGCGGCGCGACATAGACAGTGACAGCGAAGGCGGGAGTTTTACTGAGTCGCCAAGTCGCCGTTTGTTTGGCCGGCACGTGCTGCACGACACCCCACCGCCTCCATCACCGGTACCAGCTCAGAAGCTCAAAAAACGCAGCACGCGACAAAGGGAAAAGGAAGGAGGCTGGATCAGCGATGGTGCTGTAGTTGCAGGTCGCGGCGCACGCAAGGCTTCTGTCAAGAACAGTTCTGCCTTGACGAGCACATCATCTGTCACTGTTTCCCCTTCCGTTCCTACATCAACACACTCGCGTTCATCCACAGCAACCCCGGTCCCGTCATTTGCGCCAGGGCCGACATTGTCGACACCGCCACATGCAAAACCCTACTCGAAGCCAAAAACAGATCTGCGCATCGAGGCTCTGTCCCGATCTTCGAGCACGGACGTGTCACGGCAGAGCACCCTGCGCAGCTCCGGAAGTGTAACGCCAACGCCCCGACGTTCGAGCACGGGGCAGCGTACCCCTAGCTTGCCGTCTTCGCAGTTCACGCCTCCCTCAACCGTTGGGCGTAATAGTTCGCTCATGCATCATAAGAAGACCAAGTCACTCGCGTACGCAAGCATCCCGTCTCCACCTTCGCACGCCGACGCAGGGCGCGCGGGATACGGTCAGATGTCTCTCATGGCGATCGTCGACGGAGTTACGCGAGATAACCGCGCTGGGTGGGAGCGCGCGAACGCAGGCTTACCCCCCGAATTTGACAGCGGCACGGGCACGGTCAGTGGGTTGGTGAGCGTGCGCGCACCACCCCCGATGTCGAAATATAACCTCCGCGGCGAGGGCGGACAAGGGATCGCGTATGAGACCGTGCTCGCCCCTGGAAGCGTTTTTCCGCGCCACACCCCACATCTTCAGCGCGTTCAGGGACGCCACGCGCATCATCACTCCCGCCTCCACCTCGCGAGCCGACGCTGGTGACATCCGCAGGGCTTAAGACGCCCCTGCGCAGCGCGCTACGGAATCATTCTCCTCCTCCTCCCACGCCGCCACCGAAGCCTATCGTGATCCCTTCGGCGCCACCTCGGGTCGTCGTGGAAGTGGAATCAACGGGCCCACACGCTGGAAATGGAAGCGATAATCGTGATGAAGGTAGTGATAGCGGGTCGATCGCGTCTTACCGCACCGTGCGCGAGACGCTTGACGACGAACCCATCGCCACCTCTGCTGCCACCTCCATCTACCCATCCACACCGGGGAAAGATGAGTCGGACGTGAGTGTGTCGACAATCTCTGCGGGCGGCAGTGCGGGTGGTGGTTCTGGTGCTGGTCCGACACGTCGCAAATCGGTGAGGATGTCACTGCAACCGACGTTCTCGCCTACTCCGCCTGCGTTGGACGAGGATGAGGACGCAAACGAGGTGTGGGGACGTAGCGGGCGACCGTGGGGCGCTACTGGTTCCGTGAGTAGACGCGGCGATGACGAAAATACTCGGGGGAAAGGGCGAGAACGGGAACGAGAGCGGGAGCGGGATTTCTGGGTAGATTCGAGTGATGAGGACGAGGAATACTCGAAAGCACGAAAGTTGCTAGCACACGCGAGCAAGAAGCGGTGGTGAGACCCCTCCACTTCTATTTATTTTCTCAATTGAAGTACAGTACCTATAATCAATCTGTTGTCTGTAGCGATTACTCTTGTTCTTTCCTACTCGTCTTGTTTTTTTTTCTTCTCTCCTGCCTGTCTCTTAGTTTTATTAACGTGTAAAATAACGCGCCCCTACATTTACGATAACTTTGCGGCGGTAATGAAATAACTTGTTGTGCTCAGACGACGCCCAACGTGTTATATTTTCTCAGCACGTGCTACGGGTCATGACTCGCAAAGGGGGGCGCAATCATCTCCTCGAGCTTGATCAGTCAGTTGGGCAACTCGCACGTCGTCTCCTTTTACATACAGCTTTACACTGCAGGTATGTCTTCTCCTTCATCCTATTATATACACCTTACAAAGTCATTGTCCTGGTCAACAGAGAAGGAAGAAAAGTCTTTTTTTTCATCATTATCTCTGTCATCTCGCCTGAGCACATCCACACTTTTGAATCAACATGTCTCAAGATGTGCAGTCCCAAGTCACGCCGGAAGTCAAGCCGGAGCCCGATAATAATACGATAAACGTGAAAGTACGCGTACTCCTAAACTGTAGATGAGGCGATGTCGCGCTGAATCCAAGTGGACGAAATAACAAATAGGTCGTCTCTTCCGCAGGAGACGAAGTATTCTTTAAGATCAAACGCACCACCAAGCTTTCTAAGCTCCAGGGTGCATACGCGAACAAGGTCGGGAAGGACGTTGGCAGCATCGGTGCATTTTTTTCTCCTTCCTCCCCGTGATGTCCGAGACATGTAATGCTGACTGAGATATGTCTTTGCGTGGGTAAATTAGTTTTTTGTATGATGGGACTCGAATCAATGACGATGATACACCCGCATCGTTGGACATGGAGGACAACGGTATGTACCCTCCACTCCTTATTCTCCCCCCCTCCCTTCCTCTCTTTCCCTCTCCCCTGTTTCTTCTTTGTTTCCTTTCACATCTTTTCTGATTGACCCTTCAAGACACTATCGACGTGATGGTTGAACGTGCGTCGTATCTTCATACCTCTCACACCTTACCTTACCTGACTTTTTTTTGATGCTTCGGCCCGGTTCCTTCCAGAGGTGGGCGGGTGTCGACTACTTTGACGACGCCATCCACTTCCCTTGTCCATCCTAGTACTACACATATATCTGTGCCCCCCTCGCTAATCACCTTTTCGCCGTCGTGCATTCTTTGTCTTTGTTGGTATTATCAAGTGTCCGCAATGTATCCATCCTGTCCGCCCTCCGCTTGATACGCTCTGGCACAAACGTCTCACTGCCAAAAACATGACATGCTAGAGGGACAATGGTTTCTGTTTCCTTTCGTGGGCCTCGATTATTCGGAGCGCCCTTGGGGATGTCCTTTCTGGAACTGGAACCATTTCTTCTGAATCGTCCCGCGTAGGAATGTGTGCTCCTTTTTTCTTGGTCACGAGACCCAACCGCGTGGACCCAAAGACTCCGCCTGCTCTCCAGTCCCGCCCACGCAGAGTGACGGGAATTTTTCAGGAACAGGGGGATGGGAACCGCCGTATATCTGTCAATCAATGGCGTTCTAGGCCTCCTCCCGGGTGTAATCGTGCAGGAGAAGGAATGTCTGTTATCACTAAAAGACGTTTTCTGGGGACGGCGTATCTTTCGACTTTCAAGAGAGGTGCTGCCGAAAGGATGAATCCTGAGTGAGGGGGGGGGGGGGGGAGAGAGAACGTCTGCATAGCATGAATTCCCAATGGATTTACAGACCTCGCTCGAATGGGAGGAGGGAGGGGGGGGGACTCGAAGGATGCACTGAGCGTTGCGCCCGCCCTGTACTGAAAAGAGATCACATCGTGATGATTATCAGCAAAACGGCAAACACACGTTCGCGAACAGTAAGCTATCGATGGAAGACCGGGTGTGAGTTGTGGGGTCAGTCTAATCGCACACACATCCACACGACGCGTTGCAAATTCGAAGTAGTTGGGATAGAAGGTTGTCGCTGGGTTCGTGGTGGAAAAATCGATCCTCTGTAGTCTCTTATTGTTCTTTTCTCTTATCGGCCTTGTGCCCGGACGCACAGAGATTCAGTTGTCAGCACAACGATCTTCTGTTTAACTTGTTGTTGCACACCACTTTTAGAAACAACAAAACCGACCTGCTTGTCGAAAAAATCTCTAGTAGTAGCATCATTGGTTCTACTTTTAAACACTATACAGGGTGGAAAATCTGACAATTTGCTCATAACTTACACGAGGAAAAAAAAAAGTTTTCGAGGGGGCCATCGGATCCTTTTAAATAAACAGGCCGCTGAACACCGCAGTCAAATGGATTAAGCATAGCATAGACAAAACTCCCATGGTAAGGGGACCACGGTGACTGAACCTGACCCTCACGCTCTGTTTAGGGCTTCCGGGGCAGACATGGTCGTAAAATCCAATACATCGAACCCCTCCCCATACGCCTTCTCCCAATCGAACACGCTCTGATGATTCTCCGCGCCGAACGCGGCGAGCAGTCGCTCGGCCTGTTCACCGCCGTGAACAACTGGACGCGCCTCTGAGAGAGACTTTCCCGTCGCTCCTTGCCCAAAGATTCGTTGTTGTTGTTGTTGTTGTTGTTGTTGTTGTTGTTGCGTTGTCGTCTCGTTCGACACGGCAGCTGTGCTGTAGCAGGGAGGAGGAGAAGGGGGGTGGTGAGGAACGTGCCGATGTGACGGAAGGTCAGACTGATGCGCGGGCCGCGCTCCGCTGGGTCTTTGTCTCTTCGGGTCTCTTATCCGTGTGTACGCTGTGCAGCCAACGTGCGTTAGTATCGAGGCCCATGACGAAGAGCGAGTTGTGTGGTAACGGTATGCGTTGTGTGAGTCGAACATGCTGCTGCTGCTGCTGCTGTTGTTGTTGTTCACCCTTGCCCTCGCCCTCACCCTCACCGGTATCATTGTCGCATTCACGCTCATGATCGCCGTCTCTGCCACTACTATCGCGTATGGTGGTGGTGACAGCGGCATCCTTCTTCGTCCTGAGTGTCATGGTACGCCGCGCGCCAAGAGAGAGGTTGACAATACGAGAACCACGCACGACATCGATCGTCTTGTCCGAATGCTCAGAGATGTAGTCTGCGCCCGTGCGGTAGCGCTGAATGAGAACGTGGTTCACCGGTTGCCGCAGCGCACGCTCGACATGCATACGGATTTGGGAGACGGTGGATGAGAAGGGCGGAGGGGTGGTGATTCATCGGCGGGATGACGGTAGATCGGGTAACTTTTTTTGGGGGGAGGGGATTTGTGTCGGTGTCAGCGTCAGTTGTCAGTGATGATTGTCTTGTAGTATCATGGATGGCAGCCAACTCGGAAAGGGGGAGGGGGAGGAGGAGGAGGAAAGGGTGTTCTCACTTGCCATCGGCATCGATCTCGCCTTCTACCGCTACCAGTCGTGGTACTTCACCGCCTGTATATATATATATAAATACGATGTTAAGTTGTCAAACGCATGGCGAGAAAAACGAAGCGACGGACCTCGATGATGCATGACATTCCATGCCACTTCTTTCTTCAAGTTCTCGAACGCGACATTTGCGAGCTCTGGGGGAAGGATATCCTCAACCAGGTACGTATCGCCTTCTCCGATTTTATCGCCCACACCTAATACTGGCACGAACACTTTCGAGTTACGAAATGAAGTGGCCCTGGGGGTGCTGCTAGTCGCGGTTTTCACGGTGTGATCATGATCACTAGCAACCTTACTCACCTACCGGGCGCCATGCGAGCCAGATATGAAGAACAGACAGCCAGGGTTTATCATAAAAACGAAATCGCCATTATTAATAATACCCAGAATCGAACGAATATAAACCCCAACATAGGATAATGCTACATCCGCGTTAGTGTCCGTATAAGTACAACAGAACTTGGAAAACAACAGGGATAGAACAAATAGATAAATAGATAGGATTTAGGGCAGAACCCGAAATTATGCCTCAGGACGCGAAAAATCCCTTCGCAATGGTTTCGAGCGGCAGAGGGGTTTTGCTTTTCCCTTGAGCTTTCGGCGTTTCGTGTTCGGCCCTTCTGCTTTTGTCTGAGGAGTGGAAGAGTCCTCCTCATCTAGATCTGAATGGCCAGTGGGGTCGTAACCGAAGAACTCACGATCCGGTACGTCGTCAAGGTGAGTCCGAAAACCCGCATTGCGACGCATGCGCACGCGCTCGGAGGGTGTTGGCAAGGGCTCGTTCGGAGCCACAATAAAGGGGTATCGCTCCTCATCGGGACGCTCACTATACTGCGCGAGTGCGGTAAATTCGCGCCCATGGACGCGCTTTGCTACCTCACTCATGGAGAGCCAACCGACCTTGATAAGCCTGAAAAGTGACTTGCCACTCAAGGCGCCGTGGTTCTTCTCGGGGTTGCGCATGTGCCAGTCAGTGGCAATAAGTGAGGGCAGAGGGTCGAAAACTTCAGGGGCTTTGCTCGAGGAAGGGACGGGTTCATATGCAAAGTCGCGCACTTTGATACCTTCAGCTTGGAGACTCTTGATGTGCTCTTCAGGAGTTGGCTCTACATATTCGAGGTCGAGGGCGATTTCTGTTGGAGCTGGCGAGTTGAGCTCAGGGGTCATGGAGGAAGACGATTCGGAGGTAGTCGAAGGGGTAGTATCGATGGGAGACAGGGTGAAGATAGCCCGCCTCGACGTAGGTTTAGAAGCTGTTGATAGAATAGCAGAGCTGGTAGATGATGATGAAATAGGGGTAGGGGGGGTACTTGAGGTTGCTGACTGGACCCTCGTTGTGGGATGAGGGACAGGATCAGGTGTGTCGTCGTGGCGGCGCTTTCCCAACGATGTAGGACGGTTGATTGAAGGGGAGGGTGTTATAATAGTAGGAAGGGAGGACGTAGTAGCGACGGCAGACTTGTTGACACCAGTCATCATGACGTCTTCCTCATCGAGAGGACGTGACAAAGGCAAACCAGTCGTGCTTTCCAAACGTTGTAGAGGCATGATTAAAGGGCAGTTGTGATGTTTGTCAAGTGTCGCGGATTGGATTGATTCGTTGCTGGGGGACAAGAAGGGGGATCAATGTCACTCGTTCAGGCAGTTGAGAGCGTGAGTTGCAATATAAATATAATAGCCAACACGCTTTGTTATTGTGGTAGTGTGAAGAAAACAGCCACAGCCACAATAATGGAATGGTAGCGCGATGGTCACAATGTCGAAACAACCGATCAAAAAAGAAAGATAGAAAACAAAAACAAAAGCAAAAAAAAGTGAAGCGCACGAATGGCCACAGAAACAAAGTCCAAACGACCAAGGTCCAATTGAAAAGGAGGCCAACTGGAATTGTGACTGTGACTGGGACTGAGACTGGGAGGTGATGATTGATGATTGAGAAGGAGATGAGGGGTGACTTTATATAACCATATTGATGCCACGTGGCGGCTATGCCCATGTGTCATCCCATCATTTCTATAAATGGAGATATTTCGGCTCCGGTGGTCCGAGTCCGACCAACTGGATTCGGATCCGTCCGGAAGGGATCCGAGAAACAAGAACAGAAGAAATAAATAAATATATATAATATGAATATGAACTCAGCAACTAACCGATACACCGATAAATGAAAGTGACGAACGAATAAAAAAAACACGCGCAGAATGTGCGGCTCTTATCCCCAAGGAACATCACGTCGCGCGCCAAATCCGTGACTCGCCAGGGAAAACGCCCACGAGGTACCTTGTGAGGTCCTGTTCTGCACAACCCAAACTCGGTACGAACAAAGGAAGAGTGGGTACATCCCAGATCACCAGATACCAGACATTTCGAATTCCCGGAACCAGGTATTTCGGTACCTATCAGCAACATGCACCCTCACCCTCGCCTCTAATTGTAGTCTCCATGACACATCAGGATTCATTAACTCTACGACAAACATGATGTATCATCCTTCGACAACCAAAGGAATGCTAGGCCTTACGTGAGCCCCGAGAGAAAAGAGCTGAAAAAAGCACTCGTACCTACCACCACTCAAACGAGAGGACGGAGACAAAGGTGGTGCCCCGCTCGAGATGGAGGTCATCACAATGTCTCGTACACCTCGGATATCTCCCGCACGTCTGCTATGGCTCTAGTTCTACCGGAAAACCCTCTTCCTTCCACGCCTTGAACCCGCCGATGACATCTGTTGCATTCAATAGCCCGATGTCCTGCAGCGCAGCTGCAGCCAAGGAGCTCGTGTAACCCTCTTGGCAAATGACAATCACTCTCAAGTCATATCGGGTTGCGATTTCCAGTCGCCCATCCAACGACCGCGGATCAAATCGCCACTCGAGCACATTGCGTTCTATAACCATCGCACCAGGGATCTGTCCATACTTTGCGCGCTGAGCCGCCGGTCGGATGTCGACCAGTAGCACGGGCACTTTGATGTCCGTGTCCCGAAGTTCCACGAGTGCCTGGCGCGGCAAGAGGCGCTGCAACCGCGTGCGCGCTGTGGCGAGAATCTCGTTGATGCTGCGCGAGCCCGGTGGCGGTCGAGACGGGTCGACGAGCTCCTGCGCACACTTATGCAGCACGTCCCAGAGCGCGGTCTCATCGTAGCCGTTCCAGGCAATCCCTCGCACGCGTGCGAGCCAGGTCACGCTAACGTCCTGGTCAGGCAGCGGCTTGATGTGTCCAATGAATTTGGAAGTGGCGAGGAGTGCTGCGCGTTGCACCTTCGCGGGGTCGGTACCGCAAATGAGGAGGGACGTGTCACCCGCGCCGGTCGTGGCGACGGCAATGAGGTATGCCTTATCCCTGAGGACACCTAAGGGGTGTGATCCGAGATGGGACGCGACGAGACGGAGAAATCGAGCGTCATCGCTCTTGGCAAGAGTCAGCGCGACTCCATAATGTGTATTGTCAGCCATTTTAAGCTTTCGCCTTATGCGCACGGCAACATGGGCGGCCACCTGATCACGGACATTGTCGAGTGTGCGCAGGATGACCCATCGTCATCTTTAATGTTTCCTTGTGAGTAAACCGGTGTCGTGATGCTACTGGTAGAAAGTGCCTCGCGGTGAAATGCGTGAAATCTGCCTTCGACAGTTGGAGAGTCACCGTAGGAGGTGGGTGAAGACTCATTCGCAGAAGAAGTAGACATGAATGAAATGAATATGAAGGATATGGTGTCAAGTCAAGAAACTTGTGAGTATCTCAAGTACAACGAGTGCCGCACGAGGGCACGAGGTAACTGAATGGCGCAACCCTCTCGACAATTGAGGTTGATCACGCCTACAGATATCCCCGGTTGGGCCGAATCAATCCTTGCTGTTTGTTGTGTCTTGTTCTTGTTCCGACAAACTACACAATGTCCGACACACTTCTAACGGATCTGCATGTGAAATATATTCAGAATCTAGGAAAAGTGCGTATCTTCCAAGGACGGTAAACCACAACAATCTCGATCATCCCATCCAACCTGAGTTGTGTCGGGTTTTCGCAGAATAAGGATGACCTGACCTACCACATGACGGCCCACCTACGAATGAATGCAGTATATTGGGGGCTCACTGCGCTTTGTGTAATGAAGCACAAGGACGCGCTAGATGCGGAGGAGACGATTGAGTACGTGATGAGCTGCTGGGATGACGAGGCAGGTGCGCCGCCCTGATGCTGCTACCTTCCCCCCACCTCCCCCTGGATGGGGCAAGTCATATTGACTTATAGAACCGAAGGCGGCTTCGGCGCACATCCAGGGCACGACGCCCATATCCTATCAACGCTCAGCGCAGTCCAAGTTCTAGCAATTCATGAAGCCCTCGCTCGCATAGACGTGACTCGAGTAGTCAACTGTACGTCTCTCTCCTCCCTAACCGCCTGCCTTACAATTCCCGCCTCCTATTATCTTCCTTCCTCCCTTTACATTTTATTTTCTTTCTTCCTTTCTGAACACGGGAGAACAGTTATTTTGGGTCTACAACACCCATCAGGCGTCTTCGCCGGCGACCAATTTGGCGAGACGGATACGCGCTTTCTGTATTGCGCCGTATCCGCGCTATCACTCCTCGGAGCTATCGATAGACTCGATCGCGAACGTACGGTCACCTACCTCGCTTCGTGCCGTAACTTTGACGGGGGGTTTGGGCGCGTAGCTGGCGCGGAGAGTCATGCCGCACAAGGTGTCGTAACACCCCATCCCCCCCCCGCTTCACCCAAATCCCATCCCTTCTGTCTCATTTTACACGGGGGTGCTTAACGAAGGGCATTCATAGTGTGGGTGTGCACAGCGGCACTCGCGATTCTCGATCGTTTGGACGTGATCGACGTCCCCACTCTTGGATGGTGGCTCGCTGAGAGACAGCTTCCCAACGGCGGCCTGAACGGACGACCCGAAAAGCTCGAAGATGTATGTCGCGATGCATTTCTGAATTGGTCCATTTCTCTCCGCTTATCCGTTTACGTGTCTGCGTCTCATCCGTGTTTTGTTGGGGTGGGGGGCGGGAATGGGGAATAGGTGTGTTACAGCTATTGGGTCTTGTCCTCCATGGCGATTTTGAACAAGCTCACTTGGATCGACAGCGCCGCCCTCACGCGCTTCATCCTCTCAGCTCAGGTTGTGTGACATTTCTTAATGCCCTTGCTCGTGTGTTATGTTTTACTCAAGAGATTTTATGCATCTTAGGATTCAGAGGATGGCGGGATCTCCGACCGGCCGGGTGACATGGTGGACGTCTTCCACACATTGTTTGGCGTCGCCGGCCTTTCATTGCTCGGATACCCTGGGTTGGATGACCTTGATCCTGTGTATTGTATGCCGGCAAGTCTTATCGAACGCATGGGACTTAAGAAAGGCTGGAAGGCGCTCCCGCGGCGTGAGACATGATTTTCACTGCACTGATGTGTGGGGGCCTCACTTATTCTCCGGGCTCGTGGAATAACAGGTCTCTGAGAACCATACACATGGACATGTATCAGATATATAAACACTGTCCTTTAACCGGTGGGATGAACCTCCCTCCGTTCATGTGAACGGAGTACGACGTAGGAATACCGTCTCGACCACGGGGCATGCCCTTAAGGTATCAAGGTATCACAGACGCGCCTTCGAAGGCTGCCAACGTGGGCATTCGAGCGAAGCCCCCAGTGCAGATGAAGCAGAGGCATAAAAAGGGATTTGGTATGTAGACGACGCTCGCAGACAGCCCCAAACACTACAGCATACAACTCATAGGAAGCTATGTCAAGAAGAAGGGAGGCGAACAAACTAAACGGATCTAAGCTAAAGCGCAGTGTAGGGAATCACCGTGTGAATCTACGAGAACTTCCACCTGTGGTTACAGTTTGTGCAACTGTTGCGAGAGTCAGAACTGAGGAGCGAACAAAGGAGGGAAAGAACGCACGTTACGAATGTCTATCGGAAGAAAAAAAAAAGTCAGCGGATCGAGAAGATGAAGGAAAGGGCACGACGGACGGTCATTGGTTCGTCTGCGCTCCGGGTTTGAGCTTGGCGGTAACGACATTTCCTCTGATGCGGGGGTGATAATGAGGATCCAGAAGTAGGATTGACGACCAATCACCATACCTGCTTGCACCGGCCACATTGGAAGGCATCTGTTTCTGCCTGCTGTTCACCCGCACCGAGCGATAAAAATAAGTTATCTTCCTCAATCTTTGCATCAGCTGCTTTGCGTTCCTCAGAAGCCATTTCCTATATGGAAGCGCATTTCCAGAAATGTTAGTCACATCATTACTGAGGCAAAGGGACACTCTGAAGAATTCACCTGGCTAGTCATTCTTGCAAATGTCTGAGCAGATATATCACCTGCAGTAACGCTTCGGCGCAAGCCAGGGTTGTTCTTGTCTTTGAGATTTACGAACAACGTTCGTATCTTTGACTTATACGTCGCGGTCGTTCCTTTGCAGTCTTTGTACACCGTGTCTTCTACTGCGCGAGCACGCTGCAAGATGAGATCAGACGCTGGTCATTATGTAAGCAAGGCAGGCGACAGCGAGGTTTGTAGAAAGAAAAAAGTAACATACGGAAACCTGACTCAAGTGCAAGGGCATCATAAAGCATTTCGACACACTTGTCGCGCGTTCTGTCACCAGTGATAGCTGTGCTCACACCATCACTCTTTGCAGTGCGAGCGCCATTGTTATTGCTCGAGCTTGTCGGAGTCGGTGGCAACGACGCGGTTGAGGCTTTGCGTGGCGGAGGGGCTTGATTATATTCAGTTGGAAGAATCCTGTTAATTAAAGACGAGGGGGTTTGCACACCTGAGGGTTTTACGGCCCCCTTCGACTGCGTTCCGGCAGCTTGCTTTTCCTTGTCCACCGCCGTTTTCCACATGCGCACGATCTCCTTTGCGATCTCAGAAACATCTTTCGCCGAATGCGAGCGTAATTTCCCAACGGCAAGACCAGCTTTGCTCTCCTGCAACGATGACAAAATGACGACATATAAATGCGATGGCGAAGAAATCACACGACCAGAGACGCACCCTAAGCACGGCTTCTGAAATCTTTGCTTCCTTCTTTAACACTTGTAGGATATCAATGATCTCCTGTAGGAATCCAGATGAGAAAGATCAGTAAACTGAACGAAACGAGCGAAACGGGTGGGACTGGTGGACATACCTTCTCGGATGAGGCTTGTTGAAGTGATTTAACGAGACGTTTCAGTTCGGCTATGTCCGACATATTTTTAATCGTTGATGATCTAGCTATCTACGTACACCGTCTCTGTACGGTACTTTGTTCTCGCTGTAGAGCAAACCTTAGCCTTGTGTAACGCTCGCAGAGCTGAGGCTGAGAGAAACTTAACGAGCGAGCGAGTGAAATTGGCCGACGCCGGACGAACAATCGACCAAATATGTATCAATAAACGTAGGTAGATACCTTGAACCCGGCCCGGGAGCCACCCAAGCACGAAATAACCCTAACCTTAATAACCCTAATAATGGTCGACCATCCCTCGTCCTCGTTGGCGTTGGTGTCGACCTCGAAGCACCACAAACGCGAGCTCTGGGGTTGGCTCAGCTATGCATTTGCCAGCGAGGTCTTTGTTATTGTCTCTCTCACCCTTTTTCTCCCCATATGCTTGGAACAATTTGCACGCGACAATGGTTTTCTCCTTCCTGATAAGACAACACCATGTATTTCCCTCTCCGCACCACCTACCACAGAAGAGGATGAAGCAAGATGCGTAGTTAAGCTAGGCTGGGCTTGGATTGATACGGCGAGCTTTAGGTGCGTAGTTGGTATCCTGTCACTGTTCTGGGGGACCATTGTCAATAGCTATATCCTGACGCCCCGATATCTCTGCAGCCTCTATACATATTCTGCTTCCGTTGCACTACAAGCATTGATCGTCATCTCTATGGGTGGAATTGCCGATAGGGGTGTGTTTTTCTGACTTCTTTGATGTCTGCATTATCCTAACAATTATAAATAATAGCGTCGTACCGCAAGCCTTTGCTCTTCGGTTTTGCCATGCTCGGCTCCTTTTCTTCTCTATGTTTTTTCCTCCTCTCTTCTTCATCCCCTATATGGCCACTGTCAGGGCTCCTTGCTATTTTGGCAAATATAGGGTTCGGCGCATCCATTGTCTTGCTCAATGCATACCTGCCGCGCCTCGCTGCGTCTTCTCTGCCCTCTTCCGATCGTGGCGACGCAGTCAAGCTGTCCCGTGCGACTGCGCGCATTTCGTCACTTGGCATCGCCCTCGGTTACACAGCCGGTATCCTGCTTCTGCTGGTCACCTTACTTCCCGTACAGTATGCAGGCGGTTCAACAAATGCGCTACGATTTGCCATTGGTGGCTCGGGAGCTTGGTGGGCCTTGTTCTCTATACCTGCCGTCATACTCTTGCCTGGCGCGAGCAGACTCGAGGTGGCGACAGGTTTCGTTGTCACGGACGAGCATGAGGGTTTACTCTCAAGCGAAGCCCCAGAGACTTTGCCTGTAGTGGTGGCCGAGTTGACTGTGTGGCGAGAGATTACAGATGCGTGGCGGAGATTGGGTAGTATGTTGCGTTGGCACAACATTCGGCGGCTCCGTAACACCTTCCGCTACCTCGCCGCGTGGTTCCTTCTTTCTGATGGTATGATGTACTTCCTTCGATCGCAAAACCAGTCGTGCTTACGACCATCTTAGGCTTCACAACCTTAACCTCGACCGCCCTCCTATTCGCGAAAACGACGCTTCATATGCCACCCAGCTCGCTTGTGCTCGTGGGAGTACTTACGCCAAGTGCAGGTATCCTCGGCGCGCTCTTATGGCCGGTCGTGCAACGTCGCCTCCGTCTCACGTCCTTGCGTGTGCTCATACTCCTTGTCGTTGCTGCCAGTGTTATTCCGCTATATGGTGTCATCGGGTTGTTCGCGCCACGTGGGGCACGGTGGGGCCTTAGAGTACCAGAGGAGATGTTCGTGCTTGCGGTCTATTTCGGCGCGCTGTACGGTGCTTTCCAGAGTTATGCGAGAGCTTTGTACGCGGAGATAATCCCACCAGGAGAGGAAGCGCGGTGGTACGGACTGTATTCGATCACCGATAAGGTATGCCTATTCTTGATTTAGCAAGCAGTTGTGTGTCGAGTGCTGACTTCTGCGGTGGCCAGTCTTCCTCTTTTATCGGTCCTCTCGTCGTTGGCCTTGTCGCCGACATGACTGGAAATATACGCTATGCGTTCTTGTTTCTTGTGTTCATGCTCTGGGCCGCACTGCCGGTACTCATTGGGGTCGACGTCGAACGTGGGCGTGCAGATGCACTCGCGTGGTCATCCGGGAATGAGGGCCATGAGAGAGAGGGAAATGCTGTTGCTCAACAGGAGGGTGATTGAGAAGGCGAACAGCTCGTTTAATCCGCGTTACGTACTTTACTTGGTTGGTAGGGTTGAAAGTTAGGAGTCGTCCCTTCGTCCCTTATAATCGTTTGTTACAACTTGCACGCCCTCTGAGCGCAGCTGTCTTGAAGATCTCGTACCGCCATGCAATACGGTTGCATCCCAACGGGCCCGGACTTTAGAGTTCATTTACACTTTTTGATATTTTTTTCCTTAATTTGGGGATTTGTTCCGTGAAATTGGTCTAGAACAGAAAACATATAATATTAACACAACACGCTTGCGGACTGGAAAAAATATGTTGAAGGGGCAGGTTCACTAGTCGCGGGGTGTTCGACTACTGATAAATCTAAACCAAGGCGTCTGGGGCAGTGTATAAGGCTTCTCCTAGCGTTATATGAAAAAGAGAATGAAATTGCAGTCTAAATGTCTGTGTTCACTGGAATAAATACTACGTAACGACAGCACAGCAGTCCGTGATTGAGTCCGTGTCCGTGTTCCGTACAAGGTCTAGAATGTCAATGTCAAGAAAAAGCACCCCTTAGAACACATATTCAGTGAGTTGCATGATGGGCATCCAACTGCCCGCAGAAACGTGCACAGCGCCAATGACTTTGACATGGCCGTGTGTAATCCCATCTGCTCCAATTCTCCACGGACCATCCGGCATGTGACCACCCGCGGCACAATCCTAAGGAAAGGTTTTGATCAGGAGCGGTGATAACGTAATGACAATCAACTAACCTTGAAAAACCTATCAACTGATGTGCCAATGTGCTTCATGAAGCGGGCGAGGGTGATCGGTTTTCGATCACGGGTTTCGTCACGCGTGGGTATCTGACGTCTCCAACTCACATATCCTGGCCACTGTAAACGGCGGAGTCAATGAACAAGCACGAGGCGTGAAACCGTCCACTTACGTTGATCCTAATATGAGTCGTTGATCTTCCTCCAAGTGGCGCCGCCATGTTCCCATTGTAGAGATCACGATCGCGCCCTTGGAGGATATCTGGTAACCAGAATCCAACTCCGCCCATCTGATTGACGAAGAAGACGGGAAGTTGAAGAGTGGCACCTTCAACATGCCGCCGAATGTCGACTTCATCAGATGGAGCCCATCGGTTCTGCGGTACAACGGTGCCCAGGCTCGTCCTAATGGTGCAGTCCAATAGAAGGGTCGACGCGCCTATGCCTGGCAGGGGTTGCTGAATGACGCCAGCATTCTGTGTGATGTACCAGCCCCCGTTCTGGTATGAAATCCCATAGTACTGCAGGAAATAATGACCAACTGGTGCCCTGAGCAGAAGCATGAGGTAATAATTTGCATCTTCGGGCGTAAAAGTACGAGAGATAAAGCCGTCGACAAGGATATCGGCAGGTAAAAAAGAAACCTTCATACCACGGACTATCAGAAGAATTTGAAGGTGATCAAAGAATACTTTTACCTGTGGGGTATTCATAGCGGACAGATGACTAGCATCGAGGAACCGTGAGCAGATATATCCCTGCTAGCCTGTACCGCTTCAAGTGTAGAGAAAAGCATCTGTAAAGAGTAGCGCAAAGGAGGATGAGGGAGGAGAGGCTGCTGCGCGACCAATGTCGACATCCTAGCAGACGTCTCGTGCTCGCAGTTCGAGTGTTTGTACATGTCTTTACCGATATAATGCACAGTCAGTTGTAAGGAGAATGTGAGGACTGGAGGCAGATACCAGTTATGTTTTCAAGATGACCCAAGGGGAGCACATGGACACTAAAAGCATGGAACAAGATGAGATCGAATTACTAGTAATGGAGTGGGCAAGAAACCGACAAAATGAGGAATTTACCGCGTAGACCTCGTTCCTGTGCAATGGACGACGGTCAGACCATTCAAAGCGATGCATCGGAGGTCCAGTGGAAGATTTGAAGATATGAGGGATGTTTACTCATTGATTGGAGGCTATACCTACCCAACTGAATTGGTGAGGAATGGAAGTTTAGTTATCCAATTCAAAACAAATAGGTGACTCACTCCACCTCCTCTCCAGACTAGTTTAAGGTGTTTAAGGTATTGTGTCTGTTGTGTTAGTGTTAGTTGTTAATGTTCGTTGAGAGATTGATGGTAGGCGTGAGCCCTTTTCACGGTCCGGTCCGATCCGGAGCCAGGACATGGCCATGCTGGGTGAGCGTGTCACACCACAACAGTCGACCGTCTCATTCTATTCTCAATCATTGGCTCTTGTTCACCCCTTCCAAGCGATGTCCGAACCTGAAGATACTAAGCCCAAGCTTAACCTCATCATCAGTCATTTGGGTACACGTACGTTCTAACCTTTACCATCCATTGACCCGAGCGGGTTCTAAGGTCGCGTGGACGTGTGTAGAAGTCACAGTCAAGGTGAAGGCGAACATGCAATTCAAAAAGATCTTTGAAGCCGCTGAGGTCAGTACCATTCCCTTCGTATAATCGCGCGCACGGTTTAACTTTAGTCAGAAACGCTTCGGCAAAGATCCTGGTGCGCTCCTCTCTACAGTCACGATTTGACAAGACAAGAGTCCCGAAATTTGACGCGTGTAGGGACACTCAGATTCGTGTACGACGGTGAGCGGTTGACTCCCACCGAAACTCCCGCAGAGGTGCGTCACTCTTTTCTCTTCGTTGACTTGTCCATTGCTGACGCGTGTTCACTCGCGGTGTCCAGCGGTCAATGGAGGATGGAGACGTCATCGACGCGCATTTGCAGCAGGCACGTAAAACATAATTTCTTTCATAATTCCTGCTCATGTGCACGTCTGTTTAGCTGGGGGGTTGTATTCGCCTTTGCTCATGACGTTGATCCGGAGAAGCAAATGAACACTTCCACTGTCACTGTGTTTTCATCGTTTTTTATCTTGTGTTGTACCTATCATTCCCCTATCTAGTTCCCAAGATATTTTCGCGGCGCCTTGCTGGAAAGACGGCACCGAGGATACAGATTAACTACCCTCTGTGTATCCATTAAGCGCTCGAAAGGGATAAACAGGTCGATGCCCGTGGCATCATTGCTCCGTCTAAAGACACAGTAATACTGAATGGTCTGCGAAGAAGGCTATGGTGTAGGCCTGCCAAACCCAAAGCTGTGCAGCTGTCAGATAAATGTAAACACTCGATGGAGGGATGCGGTGACCTTCCCCATCCGTTTCGTGGTACGCTGTCAACTCTACATCGCGCCCATTCTCGCGGATGCAGTCGCATGACACCCCAGGGGCACGGGAACAGAAGGCTCTCTGTACGTTGCTTCCGTGAGTCATAATTCGCTGCAGTGACTGTAAATGAGCTAACACGTCCACCGTAATCTTATATGATCATCAAGGCTACATACAGTTCGGTTTCTTCCAGGCCCTGCACAGCTATTTGGGCGCGTCGGTGAGACACTTCGAACAGTGGCGCACTTCGTCAAAGTTGCAGTGGGCGGACCATGGTATAGCCACCCACGGCCCTGCTTTCAACTCCCCCGGGCCGTTTCTCTATGGGCTAGAATGATCGTAGCAAGAAATTTGCCAGCATTGCCAACCAGATAACCATTGCGCGGGCGTGAGTACATCCTCATAACAAAAGGTCGGCGACATCCACTACATCCACCAGCAGAGCATTCGAACAGGGCCCGAAAACTATGGCGCACAGGATACATGCCAAACGCCCCGAAGAGCTGTGCTCCCATGAAGTTCACTCATTTAGCACAGCCTGTCACGTGTAGCCATGACCTGAGACTGCATTCCACATTGGCGGCGTCGCTACCAGACAGGGGAGATACGCAGAGAAGCGTGAACGTGAAGGAAATATGGGCCTATTGCGAGCGCGAATCACTGGGACAGTGAGACAGAGCACGTCAACTTTACTCTGCCGTCGTCATTTCCCCGGCCACCCTCGCCAAGTGGCACATCGGCTTCCATAGGAAGAAAAGGGGTACATGCGAGCAGTCGCGCCGAAGCGAGCAACCGGGAAGGGTAAAAAACTCCTGAATACTGGTCGAAGATGACAGCTTGGGGTCATAAGCATACGGCAGCTTGCAAAGGAAAGGCAGACAAAAAAAGCCTTGTTACAGCTCTTACCATGACCATAGCTCAGAAAGTCAGAGTCATGATCAGTGTTGTAAAAGGTTTTGTGGTTGCACGTGACCATTGAGAGTACAAGTTGGGCACACGCTGCATACTGTCGTGTCGGCAAGTCGCTTGAAACCCTCATAGACCTCGAGTAAAAGACGCAGAGGAAGAGCGGCGGAAGAAATTATATGAGAAGTCGTTCCCTAACAAACGCCAGAAAGTGCAAGATCTGCCGCACTAGTCGAGGAACGGCCCTACATGAATACGCGGAAATAAGAATACCTACTGAAACGAAGCATATCGCGTGAAACGTTTGAACGGGGATCAACTTTCGGACGTGCCCTTAATCAGAACAGAAAGGGGGGATTAGTCGGGTTGGAGACTACTAGATCAGATGGAACAGTGGTGACTTGTTCAACCAGCTCGACGTATTCAGTGGGCTGTGGTTCGCCGTTGTGCTACATATACAGGCCAGCCATAGGGAAACCAGAAACTTGTACACAGTACGCAGATCGACGACAAGGTAGTGTAGATATGATATATCTGGATCTCGGACCCGACTCCGGGCAAGCTTGGCCCAGCCTAGAGTGTTGCGGAGAGTGCAACGAGACGATAACAGAGAATGATCCCACTTTTATGCCCTAATCTAATCTGAGACAACCTAAAGGTCAACTAGGCCACTGAAACGTACAGTTGAACTGAACGTTAAGCTATGCGCGTCTGAGTCTGAGAAAGCTAACTACGATCACGAGGCGCCGCCGAATTCAATCCTCCTCAACACCAACACCCCATCCCACCATTGTAAGGAACATCCACCAGAACCTATCCAACCTAAGCATATGGAGCATAGTAACCCAGGTCACTGAGAGCGATTCTGAGTCAACTGCAAAGGACAAGCACTCGAGTGATGAACGGCTCACCAAGTTCCAATGTACGTGAAAGAAAAACTGAAGTGCACCATCCCGCGCTCCGCGCTTGGTGAAGCGTACCGAGTCGACCCAAAGCTTCATATCGCCTGCTTCTGGCTGTGCTTATTTATCGAGGAGGAAAAGGAGAAGAGGACGCATGTATATTCCCATGTGGCCTCATTCATGTACTGATGTTCCTTGACTTACAAATGTCCTCTGCGCATGTAGACCCGATGCCGCGAATAGATAACTACCGTTATGGTTTTACACGCTGCCTAATAAATTTCAGATGATTCAACGGTCCCGTTTTACAGGAAGGTCGCAAGGTAGATATTCGTACTAATAGCGTCCTGTTATGCTGAGTTTGTACAGAGCATCGTCTAATCCTCCTTGCAAATACACCTCCACTAAGAATCGGATTTCAATTTCATGGTTAACGTGCGAGGGAGGTAGTAGTCCCAGCCCCAGAGAGTGGAGATGACAGACAGACAAGGGTTCCCGATAATTGTGAGTTGTAATGTGGTCCTCGACATTTGTGTTTCCCCCAGTGACTCCAGTGAGAACCGAGGCCCTATTTAACTACTCGCACGTATCAACATCAACTAAAGCGATGAAAAACTCTCCCTTTGCCTCACTCGGGCAGTCAACCATCGACAAGCCCCCATATATAAGCGGCACATTTCAACTTCCGTCTTCCTGGTTCTCTCTCTTCTACAAGTTCAAAAATGATGATGGTCATAGGCCAGTTGGACTTCAACCGCAGTTCCGCTAACACACTTGTCCTAGTCATATTGATCTCGCCAATGCTACTTTCTATGAGTTGGAGCAACTCTCACAAGCTTGCGAACCAGCTACTTTTCGTAGGAATAGTAAGGAATACGTCGTGGACGAGAATTACCGAAAGGCTCGCACCATGGACCCCAGAATATTTCTCCACCCCGCTAGTGCCTGAACTCACCGAACTCGTCAAGATCGTGCGCGACTACCTTCTCGAAGGTAAAGACTCAAAGCGCGATATCAAAGTCTGGCTATACAAGCTCAAACTTAATGGGTACTTTACATGATCCTCATTTGCTGTGGCAGACCACTGAGCCGAGCCACTATCCAGACAAGGGATCGTTCTTTAAACCTCATTTCCGGAGTGAAAATGCGTTTGGATCACTCGTCATTGTCTTCCCAACTGCACACGAAGGTGGCGCTCTTCACCTCCGAGATGATGGCCAAGAATGGATGTTCGACTCGGGTTTGGAACGCCGAGTTGCGCACTCCAGCTATTGGTTACATCGCATTCTTCAGCGACATTGAACACGAGGTCGCACCGGTCATATCTGGACATCGGGTAACTTTGACTTACAACCTCTATTTTGATGATGACAGCAAGCCTACGGACTCGACCTTGCAAGACTCTTACCCACCACTTGCAACAAATGAGCGCGCATTCCGGGAGACTCTTGAAGGTCTTCTAGAGAATCCGGAATTCCTGGCAGACGGCGGAACGCTCGGATTCAGCTTGCGAAACATTTATCCGGTTTTGAATGCCCGTTTCATCGATTACGTCTATGACCTACTGAAGAGGAGCGATGCGGTCATCTACGAGACCTTCAAATCCCTTGTATTCGAGCCGAAGTTGTACCTGTATTATGAATGATCCTCGCCGCAGAGCGGCTCCACCGAGGCTTCGATCATTGACTGGGTGTTCGATTGCGCTGGTGAGTGGGAGGAAAAAGTTGACATTACAAAGATACTCCGTAGTAGGAGTGGAATGGTCGTGTGGCATAAAGAACACGACGCGAGCGACCTCAAGTGGAAGAATCCAGAGAAGGTGCACTGGGTCTCCCCGGTGACGAGATTCAACAAGCGAGAGTGTACGTTTCCAACGTATAATGGGTATAGGTTGAAGTTGGATTACGTTTACGGGGACATGTGTCTTGTCATTCGAATCGGCAAGGGAGGCGAAAAGCTGCCAGGCGTCCAAGGCAAGGTAACTAATTAAACCGACGCCACTCATCAAGGTCGTGTGAGAATAAACTGTCGAGCCGCAGGCCGTAGCTACCATTTAACTACCTATTTAACTAACGAATCTAAAGTGAAAGTGAAAATAGCGTGACAAATGAGGGAAAGTGTTGTGCGTGTAGTGTGGAATTGTCTACTTTTTAGTGATTCACTTTAATATCACATGTAGGGCTTCCTAAGAGCAAGGATATTTCTTACAGTTGGGTTCATTCAATTTATCAATAATAATTTCAACAAACAAGCCCTACATTCTTGTGTAATAGCTGCGCTATTTTGTTCATGCGTTATGCGTGGTGATACCCGAGGGGCATCACGCAATATAATATGCAGGTTTTAATAGTCCTTTGGCCAGTATCTCGTCAAAATCCTTGGTCGCTCTTTCTGAAGCTGCGCAACTGTTGGATAATCCAGCCTTTCGCCCGCCTTGCCGATTCTAGCGATAAGGCACAAGTCCCCGTTCTCATGGTTCGCAAATGGCCTGTCCTCACCCGTTGCATACGAACTTTTCCGACGATTGAATTCCGTCAGGGGCGTAACCCATTGAACCTTCTCCGGATTCATCCCTTCATACTTGACTTTGCCTTCGCTTCGTTCGTGGTCTTCGAGTAACAAGACAAGTCCACCGCGGCTGAAGAGTTGTTCAATGATGTCCGGGCCCTGACCGTCATCATATAATTCAGTCACTTTGTCAATGATCGCAGCTTCGGGATCAATGCGCTCCACCTCGTAATACAGGTACAACACAGGCTCGAATCCAAGGGCCCGCAAACTCTGATATACAGTTGCGTCGATTCCCTTCAACAAGCCGTAGATGTGCTTGAGATCCTCTGAATCTTCGACCGGATAAATGTGTCGTAACCCGAATCCGAGCGTTCCGCCGTCTGCCAGGAATTCCGGATTCTCTAGAAGACCTTCAAGAGTCATCCGGAACGCGCGGTCATTCACTGCAAGTAGTGGGTAAGAGCTGCCTTCCGAGGTCGAGTCCTTCGCAGTCCCGAAATCGTCGAAATAGAGGTTGTATGTCAACGTTACCCGGTGACCAGATATAACTGGCGCAACCTCGTGTTCAATGTCACCGAAGAAAGCGACATAACCGATGGACGGGGTGCGTGAGCCCGCGAGCTCCAACGGCGAGTCAAACGTCCATTCTTCACCACGATGCCGGAGGTGAAGAGCGCCACCCTCATGTGAAGTTGGGAAAACAATTACCAGCGATCCAAACATGTCTTCGCGCCGTGGCGTATCGACATGAGGTTTGAAAAACGATCCTTTGTCTGGTTATATGAATCAGTCTCACTCACACGAATTGGAATCAGGTAAACGTGCCATAAACGTTGAGCTTGTATAGCTCGAGTTTGATCTTGCGTTTTGAGGCTTCACCTTCGAGAAGATAATCGCGCACGATATTGACCATTTCAGTGCGATCTGGAACTAGAGGGGTAGCGAAACATTCGGGGTCCATCTTGCGAGCCTTTCGGTAATTCTCGTCCATGACTTCTTCCTTATTTTTACCAAAGCTAGCTGGTTCACAGGCCTGGGTGAGTTGCTCCAACTCATGAAAAGTAGCGTTTAAGAGATCGATGTGACTAAGACAAGTATATCAGCGGAACTGTGTCTGGGAAGTCCAGTGTCCCCTGACTTTGTAGTAGTGGTATTGTCTTTGGTGACCTTATAGAAGAGAGAGAACCAGGAAGGTGGAAGTTGGAATGTCCCGCTTATGTAAGGGGGCTTGTCGATGATTGATTGCCCGAGTGAGGCAAAGGTAGGGTCCACTTCAGGGCCAGTCATCGCTTTAATTGACAGATGATACGATACGATACGTAGAGAAAGTGAACATGAATTTATAACCTGTGTTGATAAGGGGAGGACCTTGGTTCTCAGTAGAGTCACTTTGATCGGCCCCCCTTTACGTGGGTGCGCGGAAACACATTTAGGGTAAGATACGGCGCACAAAGAGGAGGCGGCAGCGTGTTATACTTCCGCTGTTCAGCAGCAAGTCGTCTGAGATGGTTGTAGGCTATTACTTATTCCCGTGTCGACACCTCTTCGAGATCGAGAAATACGCTTAGGCAATTAAGAGTATTGTATTCAGTTGCACAACGAGCGACGACTTGCACTCGTCAACGCCCCGTAACAGAGCTCTTGGAGCTGCCCGTCCGAGTCATAAATATAGACACTTTGTGCAACATCCATCGCCTACTACATATTGCAGAAGGCCTCACTCCATATCGACGTGAACCCGGATTCGCCATCTCAATGTTCTTCTCTCTCATTGCCACCCAGATACCACAAAGAGTCAACGCAATGCCTGCTCGTCGTCGTTCAACGACTATCTCAATGATGGAAGAAGAATTCGGTATTCACGGACGGCAGTATGGCGTTCCTCAGCTTAATGGGTCCGTGCCAAGTAGCTGTCGCCATGGAGAGAATGAGAACAAGGCGCTGGAAAATGGCGAGCATTTTTGTTGTTGTCAACGACTCGCTTTAAGCGATGAGCGATGAGTAGTTCGCGCGAATTGATAGAATTGTTAGATTGAACCAACTACCGGGCCGATAACGGGCCGAATATTCCCATTGAACCCTGGCCGTTGCGTTTCTCTGCGTTTGTCAGTGGATGAAACGAACTCACTCCGCTGTACTCGTGTCCTACACAAATTATTCCTCTTCCTCTTCTGAGAACGAAGACGAAAATACCAAGGAGGAAAAAACTCAGCTGTCGCGCCTACCTGTCAAGAAGCGCAAGCTACCCACACTCGCGGCGCACCTCACACCCACGGTCCCCATCGATGATCCATCAAAGCATCAGGGTCGTACGCGCGTAATGCCGCATGTAGATGGTCAATGGGCGGCATATGTGTACGTTCCACTTGTGCTTCGGGGTGCGCTGAGAAGCGTCGTCGAGCGCGCTATGGGCATTGTGAAGGAACAGGTACCAAGCACGCGCAATCTTGGTGGTCTGGATCCAGACTCGGGCTCTGTAGCTGGCATGCACGAGTTGCACGTGTCGCTGACACGACCATTTTTCTTACATGGTCATCAGAGGGAGGAAATGAAACGTGCTGTGCGGGACGCCGCCAAGGCTCACGCTCCGTGAGTTTCTTTATACTTTCTCTCTTTCTGTCTGCCTTTCCACAATATCATCGACCCACACCCCACACCCTACACCCTACACCCCACCCCTTTTCTTTTTCTTTCTTTTTTCGCGTCTAGAGATTCATGCGCAAGGTGAGCTGACTTGGTTTCTTTTTTCGCCCAAGGTTCGCAGCGTCTTTTGCTGCATTTTTGAACCTCACGAATGACGAGTGCACCCGAACTTTTCTTTGCATGGAGGTTGGCGCGGGTCATCAAGAGGTATGCTCAACATTGTTTTTTCTTATATAGCGATATTGGTCCCAACAGCCCTTGTCACGATCTAGTTGCGTTCACTTTCGAAGGCTTTAACAGCCACCTTGCAGTCTTTCCGTCAGAAAGAATACTATGAACGACCACGATTTCACGCGTCTTTTGCTTGGGTTCTCCTTGATCCCCCCACCCAGCCTTCGCTGTCTCAGACTTCCGAGCCTTTGTCACCTCTTTCCGCCGATTCGGTCTTGTGCGACCCTGAAAGCGAGAAGAACCTAAAATCTTTCCCTACGATACCGCATCTCCCGGACACCGTCATACCAACATTGAATTCAGAACTAGGTTTACAATTAAAGGGGCCACCTGGAATATTTGACGTAGGAGAGGTACGTCTTAGAATTGGGAAGGATATTTTTAGTTGGCGACTGCCGGGATAGCATGGGTACCTCTCGCGTCGCACCATTTCCTGACACCACAATTTAATTCTTCCCTCGAAAGTCAGAGTCTGCTTTCCACGACTTGAAGATTTGCATGCGCGTTTTCCCATCCATCGAGAAAGTTGGATCTTATTTTATTTTATTTTTTCTCCTCGTGAAAAGGTGTTCCGATTTGCTGTTCAGGTTGAATGGAACTCGTGTCCCCTAGGACCCAGTGGCGTGTGTCTTGTGGACGCGCAGAAACGGCCGTAGGACTACAAGTCAGAATGGTCTAACCAGTGACGCACCTGTTCTGTTGGCAGAGAAACACAACCGACTGAGACAGCCTCACATGCCAATGTGTACGGGTGCGCATAGGTATGGCGATACTTGCGCAGGGAAAGGGGCCTGTTGCATTCTTGGCTTCATGCCGGATGATCAAGAGAAGCTTGGTTCGACAAATATTAATACTATCACAGGGGATCTTATGCCTGTTGTTGGCCTTCTTTGAGTCATGTATGGCGTTGTAGAGTCGCCATTACAGCGTTCCAGACGAGGTCACGCTTCAAAATCTTGTGGTAGTCCTTTTTTTTCTTATTTGTACCACGCCATGCATGTATATATGTGAAAAAAGCTATTCTGCCGACGATCTCTGCATCTCCCAAACATACATACAATCCACTGGGCGATTCCCCCACCATGCAACAACGAGGTTTTGAAGCTTAAAAAAAGAGTTGACAAGTCCGGGAGAACGCAGAACGCGGAGGGGGGGGGCAGCGCACACGAGTACTCTTTCCGGAGCTTACATTGTATTATTCACTCCCCTACGTGCTCATAGATGTAATTCGGTCGCTCGTGGTTTTCCGGGAACAGATCTTGGGGCAGAAAATCCAGACTTGGTTTCTTGAAACCCGTAGCAAAGACGACGACATCGCCATCGATCTCTTCATCTCGTTCCGGACTATCTTTGCTGCGCAGAAGGACACCATCTGGTCGACTCATAAATGCATACCGTGCGGACGAGATCTTCAACGCCACGATATTGAAGGAAAATGATAAGTTTCTTCCAAAGGAAGCTAGACGGAAGCAGTCTCCGGATCAGCCAAGGCGGGATGAACGTGATGAGGGGAATACTATGGACACCTAAATGGCATTTCGCGCCCGAAAGGTTGCGCGGAAATCAATATGTCGAGGACTACATTCCTCGGAAAGATCCACTATGCGCGTGTTGTTCGTTGGCGTATCTAGAGTCACGGACCAAAGACTGAAGGACTATGCCTTGTCACGCTAGAGATCACCATAGTATGCTCGGCTCCACGCGAGAGTGCTGTCTCGACGATCTTCACACCGCTCGCCCTACTATTAATGACGAGGACCATCCTACCATCAAGGTCCGCTCGATTGAACTTTGATGAATGAATCACTGCACCACAGTACGTTTCTCCTTCGCTATCTTCTATGGGGTTTCGTGTACGATGTGACTCCTTCGGCGTGTTTTCAGCACAAGCCACGCTATCTTCTTCCGTGTTATCTCGTGAACGTGGAATTTTTCTCTTTGATCAATATCACCGGTCATTCCGTCAACCTTGTATGGTTTGGGAATGCCAGGAAAAACTATGTATCCGCGGCTCGCCACATGTGCATATAGTGACAATGACCGAATCGAACTCGTCATCAGCACCGTCGTTGATAATCCATGTCGCTCCAGGGGAGGAACAGTCCCTTGCGCGCCTCACGAAGGTAACGCGTACCTATACAATAGCAAACGAAAACGAACACTGATTAGATCATGTACATTTTTTGTAAAACAATTCGGGCGTACACCGAGACGTACACCGAGACGCGTGCGTGGCTCAAGCTTGTACTCTTTCCAGATTTGGCGGACTCCTGAAAGAATCTCATCACCGCAGGGGAAGCCACATGATCAGAGCACTCCGAGATGAAAGCGGTAGGTCAAGGAATTGAGCTGCAGACATGAAGTTTTGTTGACGTTGGCCCAAATGACACACCCACAGAGTCATTTGCTAACGGGGCATCATCATACGATATCAGTCAGCGTTTATTAGTGTGCACCATCAAAAATGATGACTTCAAGGTTGTGAGCTATACAATGCGCAGCCAAAGATATCCCTGTGAGGCCAGTACCTGAATCACAAGCTTCAGCGTGAGCCTGGTGCAATTATCAGAGATTCCACCAACAAACGGGATTTTACCATATGGTTTTCTCAGCCTGTCATTTTCGAAGGTTTCTGTCGACACAATGCCGTGTTGATTACGGAGAAAGGTTAAGGGGTGAATGAAACACACTGGCTTAAAAATGGTGATGGAAATGAGCTGAACTGCGATGTAGACGAGGTTGAGCACCTGAAGGAGCGGTGGCCGGGGATTGAGTAAGTCAAGGAGATCGCGTTGCTTGATAGCTCGTATGACATGGTCGCGATAGATGCTGGGGTTTACATATGCAGAGACTCCATTCACTGCAGGCGGCATTCTGTGCAGCCTTCTGCGAGTTCAGTTCGAGCGCATGGTTGACTTGAATACATGATGAAAAGAAAAGAAAAGGAAAGGTCGTGTATCTGTTCACAACGTCAGCCTCCCCTGAATAGTGGCTTGCTGAATGTTGGAGGTGCGCACCTGAAAGATTTACATCCTCGAAAGTGGCCCAGACTAGCGCCTATGTTCGATAACACTCACTGTTAACGTCAGATCAGGTATTTTACTAGTGACGCCCAACTCGCGCGAGGGGATACTTGGGATCTTCTTCCGGTGTGTCGGTAGCAGAATGAACGCCCCACATTAGCAGCTCACGAGCTCAAGAGTGCTGACTCAGTTACAGCGTATGACCTCGGTGTCTCGACCGACATCTGGTAGGTATTTCACATCAAGCATTCGCCGCTGCCCCCTCACGGACTCGGTATATTTAGTTTAGGTTCAGATAGACCCCTCCGGTATATCCTTGACGCGTGTCACTCCCCGCAAAGACGCGATGAAATGATGCCAAGTGACTTTAATGATCCGGGGTATTTGAGTTGACCCCCGATGAGATCTGATTAGCCTAATGTCACAGCACGTGAGAGCTCTCTTCCGTTCCGTCTTCTTCCTTTCCTTCTCCCTCTCCCTTCATCATCTCGATGCTTCATCATCTTGATACTTCAGCCCCTGAGATGAACTGTCGGCAGAATACAAAAGGAAATGGAAAGAGAGAGCCCTCCTCCTCTCTCTCCTACTCAATTATGACTACTACTAAACCTAGTTCAAGTTTCAACATCGCCATTATCGGTTCTGGGTAGGCTCCTGTTTCCTCATATACCACCCACCAAAGTGTCTGAAATCACACACAAATTTATAGATTTGGCGGTCTCAGCGTTGCCATCGCTCTCAAAAGGAAATGGGGCTTCAATGATTTTGTGGTCAGTCTCCACTCACTAATTCACCACAACAAATTCAAGGCGACTGCCGTGTAGATCTACGAGAGTGGCGCTGGTGTCGGAGGAACATGGAGAGTAAGTATCTCCCACAAGACCAGTCATCTAATTCTAACGTTGATATATTGTTGGATTCCAGGATAACACCTACCCGGCACGTGCCCTGACTGATACCTTACCGAGTCCCATCCTTATGCTTTTCCAGGGTTGTGCCTGCGATGTTCCCGTACACTACTACTCACTTTCCACGGACCCGAAGCCCGATTGGGCCCGCTCTCATGCCACGCAGCCAGAAATTCTGGAGTATATACAGCGAGTAGCAGACAAGTATCACCTCCATCAACACTGCCGGTTCCACACATCTGTCGACAAGGCCGAGTGGGATGCGGATGCGAACGTGTGGGTCATCGAGACAAGAGATGTTCGCACAGGCGAGAAGCAAGTGTCCCGCGCGACCGCCCTCGTATCCGCCATCGGCATACTGGTCGTTCCTCGCTACCCCAAGCTTCAGGGAATCGAGTTGTTCGAGGGCGAGGTCTTCCATTCAGCGCGCTGGAGGCACGATGTCGATCTCCACGGCAAACGTGTTGGTGTCGTGGGTAACGGAAGTTCCGCGTAAGTCATTCATCTTGTCCAATCCGTGAGCCTGAGGTTCAACACCCCGTTCTCATCATGCATTGTCTCTGCCCAGGACGCAGTTCGTTCCTATAATATCGGAGGACCCGACCATCAAAGTGACAAATTTCGTCCGCACCGCGATGTGGTACATACCATCCGTAAGTTGGTAATCGAAGCAATACGGATTTGCTCTGTATAACGTGTTCCTGCAGCCTCACATTCCTTATTGGGGAATTACGAAGTGGGCTTTTGCGTACCTCCCGCTCGTGCGCCTTATCCACCGCTTCTGGATTGCGGCAACAGTTGGGTTATCTTTAATTACGCTTCGCTCCGAGTCTGACGAATCACAGTACGAAATGGCCTACCTTATGTTTAAGGGAAAAGGTAATAACTTCTTAGCCAAGTTATATAGCAAGGTACATACAGCGCCTTGAACCACTGCGTTTGCTTACACGCTTGATCCGGTTTTAGAGTTCGGAGAAGTACATAAAGGACGTTGTTCCCGCCAAGTATCACAGCCAGATCATTCCGACATACCGTGCGTATTTCTCTCTTTTCAGCACAATCATTTTGGCCTGATCAAAATATGCAGCGATTGGATGCAGGCGAATTGTACGCGATCTAAGCTATCTTCAATCGTTGAATCGCTCGAATGTCCGCCTCACTTTTGACCACATCGCACGTGTCGAACCTGACGGTGTTGTTACGGAAACGGGTATGTCTTGCATTTCATTCGTGAGAGGGTCGTATGTAACGAGGTTCGTTTAGGTGAGAAGGTACCCCTTGATGTTATAATATATGGGACAGGCTTTATAACCGTAGGTTCTGATTCGTCTGACCAGCCGTATATTGACAGCAGCACGCCCGGCAGGACAATTATCCGCTGGACGTGCGCGGCACAAGAGGCACGCTGAAGGAGTACAATGATGCGCACGGCGGGCCGATGGCATACCTGGGTAGCACAGTTCCTGGTTTCCCTAATTTCTTCATGATACAAGGTACTCTTTTTTCACATGCTGTATCAACCAACATACCTCGTTTTACCACTGACATGGCCACGCTCCTCTGGTACAGGTCCGAACGTGACCACTGGTCACACGTCGGCCCTCTTCTCCGAGGAGTCACAGACCCTGTACCTTCTCAAGTTCCTTGCGCCTATACGCTCGGGCTTGCTTACAAGCATAGCACCGACCGACGTGGCGACGGAACAGTACAATGACATGCTGCAGGAACGGCTTGAAAACTCGGTTTGGACGCAGTGCGCGTCGTGGTATCGTGTTGGTTCACGCGGCCGCATCTTCAGCACCTTCCCGGGTCCCCTCGCTCTGCTTTGGTGGTGGCTGCGAAATTTCCGCTGGGAAGATCATGAAGTTAGGGGTCCTGGTGCTCGGCAATGGCGCCGCCGTCATGGGCGGTCACGTAAGGCGTTATTCGCGACCGTTACTTTGATTGGGGCACTAGGTGCGCTGGGGTCGGCCGTGTTTCTGAAGGGTGGAGATCCTGAGGAAGTTATCAAACAAGCGGTACGTGTTTTACCCCCGCGATTTTTTGTCGTGCTAATACTTGCTTTGATGCAGAGGGATATTTCTAGAGATGTTTGGAACCGGTTGCGTGAGCTACTCCCCGCGTGAAGGGTAGCAACTGAATCTTAGCAAGCGCATATATAGTTGCACCAAATAAAAATTTTGTAAAGTGTGTAGTGCCAAAACGGTCGGACAAATTTTCTCTCTGTATGGAAGGATAGCGGCAGTTCTCGATACGCTACGAGTCCCTTGTTCTTGGTTGGATCAAGATAAGATAAGTAAATTCTCAATTCTCACGCTTTGTTCTTTTTCTTTTTCTATGTAGAAAATCTAGTCCCTAGATCTGCCCTAATCCTCATCTTAATCTCAAGCGCACACTAGATTGATTGTGAGTGTATTGTATTTAATTCATGGGGGGAAACACCAAGTATCATCTCAGTAGTATGTATGATACAGCGAGAAAACAAATATATAGTTCGTATCGTGAAAGTGGTCATCAAAGGGGTAATCGTTCTGGAGGCTTCAGAACGCATTCGAGCGTGCGCCCTCGCAGATCGTACCCAGGAACAAATGGCATCAACGCGACGAGCTATTAGCATGCACACCCAACCGATTCCTCATCATCCAGTGTCTGCGACAGATCAATATTCCCTGGCATACTGTCAGGCGTGCGCAGTCTACCCGTGGACGCTGCCGCCGCCTTGGCCGCCTTGGACGACGCCTTGGGATTCTCCTCGCCCCATAGGGATGGCGTGTCGATGATACGTGTAACAACGTCGTTGAACGCTTCGGTCACTCCCACTGCTGTCTTGGCGGAAGCCTCGACGAATAAGCATCCCGTGAGTTGAGCGAATGCTTTACCCTCCTCCGTCGGCACTTGTCGAGAGTATTCCTGTTTTATAATGCGAGTGCCGTGTCGTGCATTCAGTGCGGATAAGCCGGTGTGGAGGAACCAACCAAGGGAAAAAAAAAAAAGGGGGGGGGGGGGGTTTAAGGGTAAGCGATGGGCGGGGAGGGACTTCGGATAGCCCCCACCTTGTCTAATTTGTTACCAACGACAATCTTGACGACCTCAGCCGGAACATATGTCTCGAGCTCATTCAACCAGCGCGGAAGCGCCTCGAATGACTCACGACTCGACACGTCGTACACTGCCACGCACATGCGCGTTCACCGACCCCACTACGGTGAGTTGGGCCTGCGGTGTAGTGGCGGGAAGGTAGGAGGTGCAGAACGTACCGAGAATGACCCCTTGCGCCCCGCGATAGTACGACGCCGTGATGGTGCGAAAGCGTTCTTGGCCTGCCGTATCCTATATCATGGCGCATAGCGCACAGAAGGATCGCAAAACAACAGCGAACGTCGAGATACGATTGATGATGTGATGTGCAAAGAAAGAAAAAAAGGGTCAATTCTAAACTTCATTCTTTTCTGCACAGAAAACAATAATCATTGTTGGGGGGGGGGGGGGGGGGGACTCACCCAAATGCTCATCTTGACCTTCCGTCCCTTAACCTCCATTTTATGTACCTAAACAAGACACCACCCCAGCCAACGCAGTAGCAGACCATCGTCAATAAGAGAGAAAACCAAAAAAAAAAAGGGCACACCCTGAAATCAACGCCGATCGTCGCACTCGCCTCGTCCTCGGGCAACCATTGTTTGTCGGAGAAGCGGAGCAGCAAGCTGCTCTTCCCGACGGACGAATTGCCAATCAGTAGTAACTTGACATTGATAAGCTCTTGTGATCGTGACTGCGGTGCCGGTGCCATCGTTTTTGTGAAGAATGTGGGGGGGGGGGGGGGAGGAAACGCTGATTTCTGGTGTGAGATAAATTGATGAGAATGGAGTGGGGTGTGAAGTGATGGATCGGAGGGTTGACTGACTCGTTGGTGGCACGTGGCTGTCGTCTCAGTGGTAGAGGATAAGAGTGCGGAAGTGGAAAGAGAAGAGACTAGACGTTTGGCTGAATGTGAGACTTAAAGAGGCGAGGTGAGGCATGTTAGTGGCTCGTCACGTCCGAGATCACACTTTAACTTTATAATGGAGTTTACTCATTTCATTACACACACCGTACTTCAACCAAGAGGTGGTGTACTTATTTACCGTAAAGAAAGATAGAATGTAATGATATAATTTCTAGATGCGGACGAACGCCCACGGCCAGTCATCCCCTGGTTCGTCGTCGGGCTCACCTGGCGCTGGTGAAGGTTCGGGCTCTGGGGAAGGCTCAGGAGTCTCCTCAGGGCGGCACAAAGCCGGGACATTGAAACCCTGATGGGTATTCATCGTCAACACAGGTGTGGGATTATGCCATAGGAAATTGCCACTCACGTTTGTACGAATGCCTCCTCCCCACGGCGTACGACCCTGAACTGTTGCGTCTATTCCCAAACCTTTCTCTGCGAATGCCAACCACAACTCGCAAAAATTCTCCCCACCAGTGAGAACCTGGTCCGCCTGAATGATCGCGTCACGCGCATCAAAGAAGCTCGGACGACATTGTTGCAGCTTCATGCCATTGAGCACAAGCTGCACAATCAAAGAATTGCCATGCTTCGGCACGAGCGGCCTTGGCGCACCAGACGCGGTAAATTCAGGAGTACGGTAGAAGTCGCCGACAGGGATCGTCCCATCCTCAAGGGGTTGTGGCGGGAAGAGCGACTCGATGAAACCATGCTTTGCGATCAATCGTTGGGCAACGACCCAGAGCACCTCTGCCCAGACCTCACCGATCGCATGAACTCCCCAATACCCAGGCTTGTCGAGTGTCTTGTACGTGGATGGATTGATCGTTTCGTTCTGTACAGCAGTCAAAATCAAGCCCGCAAGAAGTATCAGCAGACCTCATACAACAGAGTATGGGTAGTTCCGAATGCCTCCATCTTGATTGGCGGCCCAAGCACCCATAGGGTAATCCGAGTAAAGAACCTTGCTGCGGATGGTGGTGGCCAGGAAATCTGTGCAGTGATGTCAATTTAAGACCCGCTTCACGTACACAAATTCTCACCTCCCCAACCTTCTCCCATTCCACCACTTTCACCCCATCCAAGACATCCTGAGTTCGCAGGCCCGCCAGTCAAGCGGATGCTCAGACCATGGGACAACTCGTGAATGACGATGCCGGCCTCAAGATCGCCATCGCGGTACGGGTTTGCGGTGTTCCACAGGTACATCCTACAGCGACCATTCTGCCCATCTGGAGGGGTCATAAAGTTCGCGTTGTTGTAACCGGAGCCGTCTTGGGCGTTTGCAATAACGGCATCACCTTCCTGACCACCACGCCCGAAGTTGTGTTGCTGGAAGTTCCCAGATATCTCGTCAAAGCCGTAACTGAGTGACAGAGTAGTTAATCAAAGTCACAGTACACAGGGAAAAAAACGCTGCATACCGATAGTAAAGATCGTGCACTAGGTTAGAAGTGTAGAAAAGTTGTGTAACGGTGGTATTGATGTACTTCTTCGCCTCGTCTAGCGAGTCTGATTTATCGGCGGGCTTAGGATCGTAAGTGTAATTGAATATCAGCTGTTCGCCACCATCAGGCCGATAGTTGTGCAACCAGTCGCTCTGTCCTTCCCAGTTCTCGTGAGCGAATACCTTTGCAAGAGTTAGTACAATCACGAGATGATGAATAGAAGTTACAGACATTGTTCCCGACGGTAGTGGTGTAATTGGAGTACCCGCCCTTCACTTTGAGGCTTGAGGATAGCGGGTCATTGGCAATGGGAATGACGTGCCACCCGAGAGGGCTAGCCAGCGAATCAAAGTTTTCCTTAAGAATTGAACGATTGCCTTCAGAAGGATCATTAATGCCGAATGCAAAGACATTGTATGTTGCATGTGGACGCTGTGTGGGCTCAGAAGGGACAGGAGCGTCCGATGCCCAGTCAACGACCGAGAATATGCGGTGAGGCGCTTGACGTGAGACTACAGCCTCATACCAGTTGTCTCGCATCTCAACTTCGAACTGCCAACCAATCAACAGCTTGGAAGCATCGTAAATCTGAAGTACTTACCCGCCAAGCCTGCACAAGTATGGTCCTATCACCGTCTGGGAGTTGAATGTAAACTGGCTTTGCCTTTACGGGAGATACAGCATCGGGGACATTATCAATCATCTCGACGAGGACAGCATTGTCATCGCCGACGAAATGAGCCTCGAACCAGGACGTCATGCCCTCGATGATCTGATCGCGGTTGTTGAGGATCTCTGTGACGACAGCATCGTTTGGCGTAGCGGCAATCATGAACTGTAGAAGGGCGTTGTGAGGATCAAAAACGTCGGCGGGTTTAACAAATCCCATCTCGGCAAGCTCATAAGGGGTGCGGACGTGCTCGCAATTCCATCGGTAAAGGCGATGCATGCGTTCGAGTGGCTCATCTGTGAGTCGAACCCCAGACATGGTGATCTGATCACTAGCGGCGGATTGATGCTGAAGTAAATTCAGGCGTTCGGTCAGCTGGTTTTGCAAAAGGTCACAAAACTCTGCATGTGGGCCAGGGATGATCGGCTCATCCATGAGGGAGATGCTGGGTACATAGCCACGGAAGAACTGGGGTAGTAAAATAAGCGCCTTACCAGCGGAGGCAGATGAGTCACATCAAAAAACAAGGCTTACCGAGTCGCCATACGAGATGACAAGGCCATCCTTCACGTTGATATTCATATCACCATCGGCGACCTCAAGACCATGTATCATTTGACGGAAATAGACGTGCGTGACACCGGTGGCCTTATCAGTGTAAGAGTCTTGGCGCAAGGAGAAAGAGTTATCTCCAGAGAGCTGATCTTGGAGGAGCTCCGTCACAAAGCTCCTGGCAATCTCATAGGGATCCGCGGTAAAAACGGATGCCTTTGCAAAGGAGACAGGACTAGTGTGGAACTTGGCGTGAGGGTGTACAGGACCAAATCCCATAGTCTTGCGACGGGTGATGAGGGTGTCATGAGCCAATGTAGAGCCCGCTAGGCCAACAAGGGCCAGCGACGTCGTTGAGGTTAAGCGCATATAGTAGAGAGAGACAAGGAAGGGTGTCGCCCCGATAACAACCTACCAACAAAGGTGGTTGATAAGGGGGAAGGGGGAAGGGGTTTAAGAGCAAATGGGAGAGCAGCAGGCCAACGGAGCGTTACTTATCCGGCCCACCTTACCCGAAGATTCCCACGATCGACATAATTCCCACGACAAAAGCCCGAGTTGAATTGAGGTTGTTTGTTGTTTGTTGTTTGTTGTTGTTGATTTTTTTGTTTTTGGGTTGTTGGCGCACGCACTTGTACTTGCACTTTGCGGCAAGACCTTTGATTCAGTCACCTTTTAACGACTTACTCTCCTTATCTGCTGCTGCTATCATCAACTTTCACAAGATACCTACCCTCATTTTTTGTAAGTTCAGTCATTTCTTATCAGATGTCAGTCGTCTGACCCCAATCTCAGTATTCATAGTGGTGGCATCTCGATACTCGTTTTGAATTGAACAGTTGACGCCTTCCACCCACTTCCTTATTCAAACGGTCACCAATTCCTGATTTCCCTAAGCTTAGCTTGAAAGCAGCTTACTGTCTCTGTATAGCTGAAAGTTCTTTGGCGTGCGCAATCAATCTCCTTTTCCTTCCCCTCGCGTCGTGTGCTGAGCTTCCATTGTAGTGTTACGTTCGAAGCTCTCCCGAGTGTCCTTTCCCTGAAGTCACAAACGATTTCCGTCTTGCTTTATACAACACACATCAGCTACACCTCAACCCCATCCACTATCTATGCCACCCAGATCAAACTTTGTCTTTGCAGGCAACCGCATTTATGCGGCGTTCCAAGCCGCGGTTGGACGCATGGATAAGTCTCTCAATCCACGGGACACCCTTTGGCGGTTACAAAAACACTCCTTCACCTTATCTGACCTGGTCTACTTCATCCACATCTTTAATTCGGCCTTTTGGCTTGTGATTATGCGAGTACCCGGCTTTCCGGTCAAGCTCTTCATCCCTGTACTCCACGTCAGCCTCCTCCTCGTGCCTTTCACTTCCCAGTTCTTCTTACCTGCATTACCTGTGACGACATATCTCATCACATTTTATTCTTCACAATTCATACCCAACAACCGCCGCCCAAGTATATACGTCTCTTTACTCCCAACACTCGAGTCGGTCCTCTTCGGGGCCAATATCTCGGATCTGCTGACTCGATACACACACCCGATCCTAGATGTCATTGCGTGGTTACCATATGGTGTCGGTCATTTCACTGTCCCCTTCGTCGTCGCAATCCTCCTGTGGCTGTTCCGGCCAAAACAAGCACTTCACCTTTGGGGACGCGCGTTTGGTTGGATGAACTTTGTCGGAGTAGTGACACAAATCATATTCCCGTGCTCCGCCCCTTGGTATGAAGTCATCTTTGGGCTCACCCCTGCAGAATATTCCATGAAAGGTTCCCCTGGCGGGCTGCTGCGCATCGACAACCTTCTACACAGCCATGGCTATACCGTCGCCTTTAGCAACTCGCCCGTCGTCTTTGGTGCCTTTCCCTCGCTCCATTCGGCTTGTGCGACGATGGAGGCTCTTTTCATCGCCCACTTTTTCCCTCAGGCGGCGACATTTGCTTGGGTTTACGCCGCAGTGCTATATTGGGCCACAATGTACCTCACCCATCATTATCTCATCGACGTAGTTGGTGGCTCCTGCCTCGCCATTGCTTTCTTCTACTTCTTTCTCCCTGACGATCTTAAGGGCCCTCTTGCAACTGCGTCACCTACTGGTGTACTCGCCAACGGCAGCGCACAGGGTGGCGGCCACAGCAACGGGCGCTCAAAGTATGAGATTTATGATATTGAAGAGCCTCATCTCGACGGTAACGGTTTCTCTTACGAGCTCTCGAGCGATGCAGCGAGCGATGAAGAGGAGACGGGCATCGCGTACCGCTCACCGGGACCGACTCCTGTAGGTACTGGCAGAGACACGCCGTCGTCAGCAATGCCGCTTATTGGGCCCGCCGCGAAGCAGGCTCGTCGTAGCCACAAGCACACGGCGAGTATCGCAAGCCTCATACGTGCTGATGACCGCGTCGAGGATGGGTGGAGCCCAATAGGCAACAGCTCGTTTGTCTTCCCGCCAACGCCGACGCGCTTGGAGCGTGACATACGGTAACGTGGGCATGTCGGTGAGCCCGTGAGGTGATTGGCACCGTATATTAGTAGATATATTACTCATGTATTCATATGTTCCCCCCCCCGTCCCCCTTCCCTCTCTGCAAGCACGTTGGTGTTCTAGAGCTTTCTCTCTCCTTTCTTTTCTTCTTTGGTAGCATGTCTAGCTTGCTGGTGTCCTCATTATTCACCGTATGTTCGAAAGCCTTGTTCCATTCATCCGTACGCAGGCGACTGACCCCAGTGGCGCGTGCCCAATCATTAATAAGCAGCCCAAGGTATTAACTTGATAAGCCTTGGAGCCTTGGCGCTGGAAATGAAATACTTCAGTAGGTCGAGTTTCCCACACGCCCCCGATAGAATGACCCTCAATACACCGCTCTCATGGCATGGACGCACTGTCAAGATTGAGTCTCGACCAGCGCCCGTTCGCGTCCATAGATGATCGCGCTCACAGTCTTCTAGCTCGAGCTCGTGCTTGTGCTGACTCGGCCCAAGTCTTGAGAAGGAATTAGCGCTTGAGTTGCTGACACCTCGAACCTTGCCGTCTCACTGGCGGAAGACACTTAGAAGTTTGTCAAAGCCTATTGAGGTGAAGGCGAATTTTCACCATGACAACTCAGAGATTGCAACTAATACATATTAACACATACAGTACGATAATGGTATCACTGTACCACGCCGGCTACTTGAGCATGTGTGCCAAGTCATTGGGAGCCTTGAAAGCCTGCTTCGATGGGCCCCAAAACTCTGGGATATCTAGGATGCGCTCGACAACGTCGCGGAACATCTCGCGCACGCCGACAGCGGTCTTCGCCGACGACTCGACGAACAAACAGCCCATCCGAGCGGCGTACGCAGCGCCTTCCGCTGTAGGCACTTGCCGCATGTGGGACTTCGAGGAGCCGTTAGCATTTACTTTGAACTTGACGTTCAGCATAACAGGAAGGAATGTACCTTGTCAGACTTGTTCCCCACAATCATCTTCACTGCTAATTCCAGTGCATTCTTGCTCCTCTCCGTGAACCACCATGAAATGGCATTGAAGGATTCACGATTTGTCACATCATATACTTGATTGAATTAAGCCTTTCTGGAGTTCCTGTCGAGAAATCGTGGGACACGCACCTAGAATAATACCCTGTGTACCGCGATAGTACGATGACGTGATAGCACGAAGACGTTCGTCGCCAGCAGTGTCCTGCCGCGTCAACCGTAAAAATGAATGGTACTGCGTTCGTGGAGCCTTATCTTAAACAATATACGTACCCAAATATTGAGGATCACCCTTTTACCTTTGACGTCCAGCTTGTGTTCCTATAAAATCCGTCAGCGCGTCCTCGTCTGCGAGTTCTCTGCATTACATAAGTGTCAACTCCTATGGTCGGATTCGTCTCTCCTTCAGGAAGCCACTGCTGGTCTGTGAAGCGAAATAGCAAGCTGCTCTTCCCCACTGATGCTATTCCAATAATCAATAACTTGATGCTGACTGATTCATTCGATTGCATGATTGAATTTGTGCGTGTAGGCATGATGAAGAATGTAAAAGGATGGTGTTAAATGAATGGAGGGTGGCGAGCTTCCGATGTCCCAGAAGGGTTAGCCGTGGGGTTAAATACATGGAATTGGTTTAATAGACGCAACACGATCCCCGCGATATCTTTTTTCCGGGCGCGCTGAACAAATCTGGTGAAACGTCAGGCAATCGTCCATTTTGCACGAGGCGTGCCCTACCGAGGGCGGCATTGCCAGTTGTATCACTAGGGGGACTGTCTGGAATTATCAAAGTCTAATTTTACCTGCCAAACATTTTACCTGCCAAACATATCCACTTTCGGCGCAAACCGTGTCGGACTTTGCAATGTTCCTTGTTGCAATTCTGAGCCTGAGCCAGACCCAAAGAAAAGGTCTTGTCGAGCGCTTAAAGTTTCAATTATGGTGTACCAGCGTTTGTCATCTGGCGATCTGTTTGAAACGGACGATTGGACATATCGCGTAACAAGTGTGCAACCCATCCACTCATAAGCGAGGAACTTTCCTTCTATAGTAGTAACCAGGAGTCATAGCAATGTTCCAGCTAGGATGCTAGTTTCAATCGATATATGCGTTGTAAAGCCATGTGCCATGAAGAAAAGGAACGAGGGGTCTATTCGGGGAATGAGCACGTCGCGAGGTGCGAAAACCACAAGTGGAGTAAGGTCACCCGTTCCAACGCTTACAGAGCCACTAGAAATCACAAGATTGGGCCTTTTCTACATGGACAGTCTGATGATCGCTGATGGATAGCTGTCGGTCAGCTAGAATATGGAATCCGCAGAGGTAAGCACGAGGACTAAGGTTCGCCAATTCGTGAAGACGCTGAACTATTCACGAGCCTTTTCCAGACTCGAGGGTTCATTTGCCGGTTTTGGAGCGAACAACTTGTGCAAGCCCCAGATACATCCACCCTCGAGCTGAAGCCAGCCACATCGCCACGTCCTTTCCAGTCAGAGCTATCGAAAAGGTGAAATCAATTCTTGCATAGCCCTGGCCGTCGGTGAATGGAGTGGGGACAACTCGAGTAGAATTTCCACATGTGGAAGGATCAAGGATACGTCTGTAACACCTTAGCTAAGAGGTTTCATCCAGTACTGTAATATCATGCTAGTACTGTGCGGGCCATTCGAGCTGAATAAACGCAAAAGGTCATGTCACTTAGCCGAGAATCTCAACAGAATGAATAGGAAAATTTGCTGAAGACGGGTGCCGATGGATACTGCTCCGAATATCCCAAAATCAAAATTTGATGCCTCACACGCTGACTGGGTAAGGGGATAACTTGAAAGCAGCAATGTTCATAAGCAGTGAGTATGAATTGGACATGAGTATTAATGTGAAACTCGAATCCCTCTCAAGTTTCGATTCAATTCGTGGTCTCGTGATGGGGTAGCTTACATAAACAAGATCATTATTCCTCCTCATAGGATACTACTAGCACAAACTATACGAGTTTTTATTACAGACCGAATATAACAAGGATTATAAATGTGAAAATTTTATTGCAGTACTTATTGCATGGAATGCTGAGATGTAGGAGTAAGCGGGCGGTGCAGTTGCCTCCAAGCGATAGAATGAACCAGAACCCAGGACAAAAAGTGTGTTGGATGAAGCAGTGCTCTTCGGAGCGTTACGTGGAGTGAGCATGAGTAACGGTGAACGCGGAAACATTTGTGGGTTTGGACAAGATGGGATTTTCCAAGATATGTTCTACGGTGTCGCGGAAGACTTCGCGCACACCGACAGCTGTCTTGGCTGATGCTTCTATGAACAAAGTTCCCATTCGAGCTGCGTACGCTGCAGCTTCCGCCGTCGTCACTCGTCGCATATGTCCCTGGGGAACATGGGAATACAGCTTCTAAGAATGTATATGGCGAGTGCACAGGGGATTAAATACCTTGTCCGCTTTGTTACCAACAATGATCTTCACCGCGGATTTTGGGGCATATCTACTACGCTCTGCGAACCACCATTCTATCGCTTCAAACGACTCGCGATTTGTGATATCGTATACTGGAGACCGCACCGCAGGCGCATCAGCTATGGACGTTAAGTTCAGCCTGGAAATTGTATAAAACGAACCTAAGATGATTGCTTGTGTACCACGATAATAAGACGAAGTAATCGCACGGAAACGCTCTTCACCAGCAGTATCCTGTCATAACATCCTTTAGAGCTCATACTCCGCATGGTGGGGGTTCACACGCACCCAGACGATTAGATTCACGTGCTTCCCGTTCACCTCCAGTTTGTGGGTCTGTGTGGTGCTTCAATTAGCTCCGGATAGGACTTATTTCTGTAAACTCACCCAAGTATCAACTCCAATAGTCGGTCGCGCCTCGCTTTCCGCTAACCATTGCTGATCCGTGAAGCGGAGCAACAAGCTGCTTTTCCCCACGCCTGCAATTCCAATGAGAAGCAACTTTACTTGGTATGTCTCTGGCTGTTTCAGTATTGACATGCAGCGACTAATTAAGAGTGTGTGTGATGACGTAGGTGGTTTTAAAAAGGGTTGTAATGGTCGTGAAGAATGAAGAAGAGAGTATGGGTTGTTGAAATCGGGCGGAGAGAATAAGTCGCGAGGGGCTCCTGAATGGTCTTTAAGTATTCCGAGAGGAAAAGCATGTGAGACTTCTACCCAGTGTACAGCCCGGGGGTGTACCGAAAGAGAGCCGCGAGTAACAGCGCTGCAGCACCAGAACAGATACATGCCCCAGATTCTCGGAGTTTACTCCCTGATGGAGCTAGGAGGTAAAACTCAACAAGTATGACTCTCTGCAATTATTTGAAATCCGCGCATTAAGGGATTTGAGACTGTCTTTGAAATTTATGTTTATGGAAGGGGGAGCCGCGCAGATGTAGTAACTCGATTATCAACGATACTGGCAGGCTTCCCTTGGCTGCGGACGCTCAGTAATCCTGAGGGTCATAGACAGACGGCCGCATGGAGAAAAGCGAGAGGTTTCCGGCGTAGCGCGGGATGGAGGAACCAAACTGCCAGCTCCACGTGACTAACAGGACGCGTCCCTGCGTCCCTGAATAAATCACGCATTCCCGCACACACAAACGTGGTGACCAGCGGGGGCCCTCGGAAACGCTTATAAACGGGGTACTAACATGACGACGGCTGTTGAATCCTGGAATGTAAAAGTCCAGCCCGTGGATGATGCGGTGGATACATTCCAGCTCCACAACTCGCCTCGAATATTGTGAACGGAAGGAAAAGCCGGGATGAGGCATCTCTGACTGGCATTAGGAGCTGAAGTTGGATGTCCACTACGGGGATTTACGGTGTGGGGCGTTCCTTTGATTACGATCAACAACAGGGACGCTTTGATCATCACACGGACGCTCACTGTAACTGGTTGTATAACATTGTCTACCCAAGGACCAATGTCCCTATCCTGTGTTGATCATCCCCTTCCCAAACATACTTGAACCGAAAGTGACAAGCCTTGTAACGCTGAAGCACAAAAGAGGAGAACCCGGAATTGGGCGGGAGGCAGAGCTATTTTGGGATAACCCTGAGCAGTACATTCGCCAACAGGCCTGAAGCTCCAAAAATTCTGTATAGTATGATTACATTAGACATAATTGTACTTAAAAAAAAAACAGGAAAAGTCGTCGACGTGGCGGTCACCAGAGGCACGAAATATATGCGAGGCATGGAATGTCACACTCCGCAGAGTCGTAGTCGTAGTCGTCAAGACGAGGAAGTCGGCGCTCGTTATGAAACATGGTCGGAACTTTGCGCTGTTTAAGTAACACGGAGCTTGCCAAAGCCTTGACGCGTCGCCTTAATGAACCAATAACGTCACGGTGCCTGGATGCTATGTGCACAGAGGGCAAGCTAGCACTTGTGCCATCGGCGGCCTCTGCAAAGATCACCTGAACCTGGTTTTGAACCTGGTTTTCAAGAATATCAACCCCTCCGCGCTTTCGGCGCCCATCGAAGAACCGTCCCTCGTTTTTGTCTGGTGGAGTCTGAAACACAGCAATGGCGTCGACAGAGTATGGAGAAGGATAAGAATCCTCCGAACTTGAAGGAACTGAAGCACGACTATCGTCAGATGATTGGTGTGTGTTGAGTGAGCTGCTAGAGCCACTACTTGGGCCTTCATTGCTATTCGCCATTGGGCGTGGAAAGCGCGCGAGTAAGTTAGAGAGGGATGTAGAAGTATGCGAGAGATAGTCTTCGTCATCATGACTTGTGGCGACTTTATCCTGGTGGCGGAGGCACAGAGAGCGATTCTGTAGGTTGCTTGACGAAGAGTGTTGGGGAGGTGGCATTAATATTGCACCGCGAGGAGGGCGCAGATCGGGGGCATGAGAACCTTCATCCTCATGTCGTACCTCCATTTTCGCGTATGTCTTGCTTGTGTTGGGAAAAAGACTACTCCGCCAGCTAGGAATTGTGCGCAGTGATGATAAGCTTTGTGTGTTGGTCCCGAGTCGGTCCATGAATCGTGATATCGTGGAGGTGGAACTGGAATGAGGAGCCCATGATTCATGTTCGTGTGTAGTGGGTGCTTTCTCCTCTACGCGGCTATCAGGCGTGACAGATACAGGCGTGAACTGAGATCCTGCAATGCCTATGATGCAGCATGATAATAAGACCCATTTCCACAAGTGGCGATACATAGATCACGTACCGGAGTCGACTTTATGCCGTGGTTGTTCTCGCCTGTTGCTCCTGCGCTCACGCACCCGCACGGTACTCTGTCCTAAAGAAAAAGAAGTGAAATCGCGCTGACTCGGGACACTATCAGGAGTCTGATTGTTTATTGAAGTGTTAGAGTCAATCATTGGGATGTTCATTTCACCGTGATGCGTAATCCAAGTCGTCAAAAGCGTGAGGGGGCGTGAAATCGTCAATGACAGTGCGGGCCATACGGATGTATATATACAAAAACGTTTCCGGACAGGACGGCGGCAGGCTTGGCCTGAGGCTAGCGCTCGGTTAGACTATCATTAGCCGATGAAGTAGACAAACTCTCGGCTCATACTGTATAGAGCATGGTGGCGAAGGGATGAATTGCATGTGCAGTAGTGATTAGGGAATTCCAGTGACTCTCGTCCGAAAGGTCGTGGTTCAAGATACCATGCACGTAAGTCGGCTTTGAACAACTGCTATCTTGAGCAACGATAGCCGTCTGAAGGGAGGTGGAACTACGGAGCAAAGAATAGCATTGCGGTTTCGCATTGGTAGTAGAGGATTGACTAACCTTCGTCTTCAAGTACTAGCATGCATCAACCCAGAAGTTTGAAGTCCTATAACACATTCAATGCATTGCGCTTGTCATACTGCCCTCTGCGAAAGGTGTAGTATAAGGGATGTCATAACGTAACGCTTAACGTCTTAGTCCAGTTTAGCCGGCTGCCAACGAAGACATGTTGTGGGAACTTATTCTGACCGGCCGAGCTCAATCTAACAGCTCCCTCCCGAACGATTTAGTTTAGTTCAAAAATGGTTTTAATTATGTGTCTTGTGTCAACCCTCTGGAATGGTTTGATGGCTGCAGCGGCACCATCGGACTCGTGGATGCATCTCGTCTCCCTCTTACTCTCTTACTTTTCACAAACCCGGGATGGTACCGAGGAAGCAATCGCTACTGACAACTTCCGAAACTTCGTACAGTACAGTGCTGGATTGCTGCATACGTACATTATCATGGTGCGCACTGATCTTCGGGTGCGCCCGCTGTACCGAGGAAATATGGCGGAGGGGAGGAGTACAAAAGGGAGTTGTCAGGTTCGCTCGCTCAACTGGCGGCCGTGGACCCACGAGTGCCGTATGCTGTCGTTGACTTGTCTCATCCGGGCCGACAACTTGTGTTTTGTTGCCTCTGGGACAACACCGTGGCATGCTCGCTGATACTCGAGCAAAATCTCACTAATCGAACTGGACTTGAGATAAACGAGGATGGGGCTAGGGCTGCGGTTTGTTTGTTTCCTTCTCTCTTCCCTCACTCAGTTAATTCCCGTTGTCGAGCAACGAGACTGGGAATAAAATCCTTCCCTTCCCAGCCACACTGTCCCAGCAGAGGCAGGGATGAATCAACCTAACCCGTACTGGTTCCTTGGTGGAATGGTGAAGTTAGTGTCCCTCAGGTCACCACTGCATGCGTCCCTTCGCGTCGGAAAGGCTCTTCACAAGCCTGGTGAGACCGTGAGGCCCGTGCAGTTGAAAATCAAAGATAAGCTCAGTGGCTACGACGTCCCACCCTCCTGGCATGACCCCACGAGCAGGCAACTTCGGCACATAGCCCTACCTAGGAGCAGGAACCAGTTCATTTAACAGTGGGGCATCCGTAACCTTGTGCCAAGTGAATCTTGCTAGCCCAAAGTTCAAGCCTTTCTCTCTGGCCTCCTTTCATTCACCTAATATACTCCTATGACCAGCGACTCGTGCTGCGGTCTCTTAAAGATACGACTCTAGGTAGTTACATGGCCCGGGAAAAACCTGCAGAATATCGAGCCGGGTTCCCTCGATAATCGCGGAATCTGCGAGTTTTTCACATGGTCACTCGTTTGACGGACGCTGTCCACTCTACACACCACTTTGCCTTCTGCAAGGTCCAAGGGCTAAATCATGTCGCGTACAGGGCGTCAGGAATCAATGCTTGATTCTATCAGACCATTATGACCCTGGCGTAGCACTGACCAATGAAGGGGAACTGTAGCGCGCCACCACACTAGAATTGAACCTGGAATGCACCTTACTTAAAACAACAGTAGAACAAGTCAGTGGCCGCCGGTTCCGGCTCTTCGTACTCCTTTGACAGGCGAGGGCTGAGGAGGGCTAGCGGGACTAGTTGTTTTCCGTGCGTATCTTCTCTGCTACTTGAGTCTGTACGTGTAAATGGGTCTCCAGACGTATTTGACTGGATCGAACTGACCGACGGATGATGACGGTAGCTCGTGCGAACGAATTGTGTATTGATGAACGCCCCACCTTTTATTTCATCTGGCGTAGATGGGATACTTCATCCGGGGCTTGTACTTAAGGTCAAACTATTCCTCAAATGAACTTGGCAGGCCACGTTGGTTGGGGGTAATGGTGTGGGAGGCGTGGAAGGGGAATAGCGATCCCCTTAACCCAGGGTGCTTCCGAGTCCAGAGTGCGTTTCGGCTCTTTCCTGACGCTACTGCGCTGTGCGCCAGTACTGTCCCCCAAAGGAGGGTTGGACGTGCTCGTTTCCGTGATGGCGTCTCCTAAGGGTTATTTTTGAGAGTTCTGGAAAAGGGATTCGCCAGCAAGGGTAGACGCTATGGGATGGTCTGAGGGCGGTAGGACATATACAAGGTGTCACCATTTGCGGTCCGACTGAGGTGGTGACTGGCGCCGAGAAGGGAGCTCTGCTACAGGAGGAGGATATGCCGGAGGAGTTCTGTTATCAAACGGTGCTGAAGCGTTAGTTGAGACATGGCTTTTGTTTCGTGTCGGGGAGTGTTGTCCCTTTGATTGCATCAGGAGAAGTGGGTAATTTAGGAGGAACTGCCGCAGGATGCACCTCAGGCTCGTCTGTGGGCCGAATCCTGTATACGTGCGTCTGCTTTGACGGTGTCTTTGCGACTGCCGGCGTCCTGAGTAATATTGAAGACACGGAGGCAGGTTGGTTCGACGGCGAGGGAGGATTGAGGTGGGGCCTAGCAAACGGCTGGGGGGAGCGAGTGCCGCTAACTCGCTCGGTGCGAGGTTTGGAGGCATCCGTTTTGCTGGGTGGGCTTGAGGCGAATGGATTCCCCTCAATTCTACAAGAAGCCTAATGGTAGTATCACTGCCAGTCTCTTGCAACGCTCATGTGGGCAGCACGTTATAGGAAATAACTGCAGGAGCAATGCGAGAAGGTGGAGTTTCTCAGACGGGCATCTCTAGGAAAGGACATGGGTCTTCGAGAGAACAAAGACGGGGAGGATTCATTCTGGCGCCGCCGGGGCTAGCTCCGTGACTGTATAAGCACTTTACAAACAGCATTTTTGCGCGGGGGTGTCAGTAAGTTCGATACGGAACTCAAGACACGGCCACAAGTTGTCCAGGTGAGCCCCCGCATCAACTCGATGCTGACGCTCAGCACTCTGCTTTAGCCTCAGGAAAACTCGCAGCACCCATTCATCTAGTACAGTTGCGATGAAAGCTTCCCGTGCGGCACAGCGCGCGGGTGTAACTAGCCCCGGCCCCATTAAAGGCACCACAGTCCATGTCATTGCATAGACAGCTTCGTTCAGCAACTGGACAGGACGTGGTTTTCAAACCGCGAGCCGGACTGGGAAGAATCATCAAGGAGAAATGGCGCACAAAGTTTATCTGGAAAAGGCAGAAAACTGCAAGGTATCACCAACTGAACCATCGAAGGTGGCCATGTATAGAAGATAGTTTGAGGTTGCGCAAGGTGAATCGACCTGTTTTGATATTAAACTGGGAAGGGGGCCGCCTCCAAGTGTCCACACTGTACGCCTCGTTGGATACTCGTGGCATGATGCCGCATGTCCACTGGCAGTTTGTGATAATGTCTGACAGTTGCACTAGTACACAATGCGCCCCCCAAAAGGGACGAACGTAGTCGTTAAAAAGGTAAATCTATGACATGTGGCAACTGCCTTGTTACTAGCAAGAAGCAAGGTAACGACGTCCGGCGACTGACCACAGCATGCTTTGCCTCGCTAGATAAATGTGCGCAAGCAAGATAAGTTTTTCCTATTCTGTATTCAGATCTCCCACGGCGACTGCACATGTATCCTCAAGCGTCGCCTGCGTCGCTTAGACATGACCCGGAAAGGCATACGCGAACAAAACTTTCGATCCTGTTGAGCTCGGGCAACCCTGACGCGTAAGCTGATGATTTATTTCATCCGGGACGGGGGACCCATTGAAGATAGTACAAGTACAAAGCTCATCAGCGAAACAATAGTAAATGACCAATAGTAATGACCAGTCTTCATAAAGATATGGAATTGTTTGAACTCAAGGAGCGATAACAAGAAGAATGAATATATGTAAGTCATGATTTTCCATTTCCTTTCTCTTTTTTTTCTGCGTTTCCACATTTTCGCATGTCGGTCTTTAATCATTGCCTCGTTGCCAATGCAGAGAGCAAGATGTCAAAATCCAACTTCGCAGCTGCCGACGCGAACCGCACGTACCATCAATGCCTGCCTCAGCACAGACATGACAGGACGCACCTTTTAGTACAAGCGCCGTGAATGTCCGCGCCAGGTCAGGCCGCTCCGTCTCGAGGCGGCGCAACGCGTCTGCACCTAGGCGCCACAGTACCGCTGGCCGCTCCGCGACCACAGTAGCGTTGCGGGCGAGCCCCGATAGACCGGAGAGCTCTCCCGCAAGTGTGCCTGGTACCATGGATTCCTCGATCGCGGGTGTATGAGCGGCAAAACAGTACGTCGCACGTAGCACGCCTGCACCAATGATGTAGAGTCCGTCAGCCGCGTCGCCCTGCCCCCAGAGAACGTGTCCCGCGGGAACCGTGACGCGCTCAAAATAGGGTGCCAGCTGCTCAAGCATCGCTCGATCAGCAGCGTAAGAGGAAAAGGCCTGCTCAAGTGTGTTGAGAGGTTCTATTGATGCGGCGGGTGCGCCGCTTTTGTTATTGTTTTTACCTGAAGCTGACATATCCGAGAATGAGGAAGGCGGCTGGTAAGTATAGGTGGTAATGAGTGGGTCGAACCGAGACGAGCATACCATTTGCCATGATGCGCCAACCCGCGTCGCGTAGCTGCGCGCGCCGCGGTGAATGTGGCAACGATTCTTGCAAGTCCATCATAATGACGCTGTCTTGACGACCTGGGAGTGCTGTTCGCTCATCGTTAGCAGACCTGCGATGTGGGCAAGTAGACACAGCTTGGGAAGTTCTTACCTACGGGTTTCGTCTCCGTACTGTTAGAGTCGAACCAAGCGCGTAGATATACGTTCTCAGTCCCTAAATTAAATCGTGGTTAGTGACCTCACGAACCCGAGTGCAGCCTGTAGGCGCAAGCAGATAGGCTTACATTCCATCGCATCATTAAATGTCGAAACAACTCCACGTCCGGTAGCTCGAATAAGGCCACGCTGTCCAACGCCCTGAGCACTATCCCGTCCCCAGCACCACAGACTACAAGTACGACCTTCCGTCCAGAAAGAAGGCGCTGCACACGGACAAATGCCTCTGCTGCAGAGAGGTCAACGCCAAAAACAAGTGCGAAATCGAGCACAAGGAAGCGGATTGGTGCATGTACCCAAGCCGGCTCGGCGACAAGCGCGCGTATCGTTTCCTCAACGTGCGTAATAGTGCCAAAGAAGAGAAACCCCTGGAGATGTAGAATGGTCGTCTGTTGCGAGACCTCACGGAGGTACGCCCTGTGCGCACTAGGCCGTCGCACTGTCGACAGTGTTGTTTCACCCGTATGCATAACACGGATGCTGCGGCGCTGTGAGTTCTGGACAACGAAGAAGAAACCTGTTGCACGCCAAGGTAAGTATGCGTGGATGCACAGGTCGGTACCGGAATGAGTGATTACAGCTAACGATGATCCCAAAAAGGACGCCAATAACAAAGTCCCAGACAGTCATCGCGACCATGATGCTAGCAATAGTGATGTACTCTGTTTTGCTCACGCGGTGGCGCGTGTCCCAGAGTGCCTCTTTGACGAGGTCGATCCCAAGCACGAAGATGAGTGCGCTGACAACCATGACCGCTGATCATGGATTATAAGCAAACCTTTGGCAGCTGTACACGGCACTCAAATAAACCCACGGATGTATGCGATCGGCCCAGTCCCGGCAAGTAATACTACAAAGGTTGCGCCGGCTAGCATGAAACCCGATAGCCTTGTGGTGCCCCCTACGCGATGGAACCTGCACGACCTTCAACAGCAAGACACGAAAAAAGCCTCGTCGCACGTACAAGAGAGTGTTGACGTAGACGAGGTAATTAGGGACTGTGCCAACCACGCCAGCAAGGAAATTCGAGTACCCATGCGCAATTAATTCTTTGTTCGTGTCAACGTCCAAGTCGAGGGACACGGCTGTATGCGCCACGTCATCAGCATATCAATAACAGGCGCAGAATATCCGTGCAAAGAAGGCACGTACCAAGCGCAGGAACATTTAAAGGGGGATGCAAGACGTTGAAGAATAGCAGCGCGAACTGTGTGGGCAGCGTTGCCCACAATGGTCCCCACTTCGTCTTGGCAAGATCTGGGGCCCGTCAGTAACGGTTGTCCATGGAACAAGGTGGACGCACCAAAGTAAGTATAAAATCGATACCACGTTTCCTCACTCCTCGCAACCTCAAATAACCATCCCTCTTTTCTAAGTGTGACTAGATCGACCCCTGCAGTCAGAATGACGAGGTAGAACACTATAGGTATAATCAAGAAATCTGCAAACGACCAGCAGAAAGAAACCAGTGAGCGCTTCTTCCTAATCCCTCGTGTAAGAGAGATGCATGCGCACAAGTCGGAAGTATGAGTTGATGGCGCCACCTTGATGTAATGACCCTTAGAAGTGCTGCGAGAGCGAACGCAGGGGCCCAGAGAGCGAGATTTGAGCTGCGCAAAAAGAAGAGGAGCGTATCCAGTGAGAGGGTAAAGTCGTCATCTTGCAGACGCGTAGAGACATTGAGGCCAGTGATGATGAGGAACACGCCCACGCCACCGATGCAGCCAACGAGGATGTGCCGTGGGAAAAAGCCAATGAGGGAGCCAAGCCGGAAGAAGCCGAGGAGGAAGAACGTGAGGCCTGTCAGAGCAGGCAGAAAGAAACAGTAAGCATGTCGATCAATTATTATTGCTTTGAAACGTCACACCGGTAAGCACGCTTGAAAATGCAAATGCCACTAGGGTCGTGGCTACGATCTCGCGCGGGTTTTCCTCGCCAATATCCTGCGCAATCGGGTAGCCATTATATGAAAGAAAGGCTGTGTGGATGGTGTACACGGACGCCTCGACGGTGGGCAAATGAGTGTGACGCACCACCACTTCAATCATCATACTTCCATTTGCGCTAGCGAAACCAGATGCACCAGCTGAATAGACCAGCTGGGAGACAATGGTACTGTCCGAACAGATGAATTGAGAAAGATACAAATAAGGAAGGAAAGACGCACGATATAAAGAACATGGACACGCCCATTGCGCCCAGATTCATAAACACGCCGCTGGCAGGAAATATGATCATGCCATCTACACCGTCACGTGATGTAGTCAGTCAGTGGGTGGGGTGGAGACGCGAGAGAAGTATGACGTACATGATATGCCATCGAGTACGTTTAATAGTAACCCAAGAACGACAGCAGGAAGCGCGCGCACTGCTTCTACCGTGGTGGATTTTACACGGGCGACCCACTTGTGGGGTGTGCGGTGCGCAGCTTGAAAAGAGGGTTGCGGAAGGAGAGGCGTGCGCTCCGTCAAAGATCGAAGTGGGGTGGTAGACCGCGCCAACGGTGGCGTCCGCGAGTGCTGAGTCGGGTAAGAGGAAAAAAGAGTTGTTTGGGAAATAACTGGCGTGTGAGTGTCGTCCTCTTCCTCATTTTCATCAGCACGTTCCTGTGACGGGCTGCGGCTGCCGTGTCGGGCCATGAGTATGCTCAAGTTGGATTGTGGAGGAGGATGAGAGGGTCGAGCGTCGAGTGTCGATGTCGATTCTGTCAGGTTAAACGAGGACGAAGACGGGGTCTCAGCGCGTTCGCGAGGTTGCTCCAGCGGGAGGGAGCGCACAGATTCTGAGGGTTGTGGGAAGATGAACGAAGGTGTGCTGGCCTCAGCGTTGCGCATCATAAGAGCCTCAGAGTCAGACACGAGCGGTGTGGGAGGTTGTGAGCGGACGCTGCCGGTGAACGAGGGTCGAGCAAAAGAAACAGGAACACCTGACAACTGCATGGTGTGGGCACGTATGTCATTCTGCGAATGGCGAGCAGCGAAGCTTCCGGAGACTGCGCTCGCGGAATTTGCGTGAGATGGGACAGGATTGAGTAGGCTAATGTTTAAGTGAATGTAGTCAGAAGAGGAAGGACATGGTTGATAGGAGGGTCAGGGAAGTGAGGGATTAAGAAGGGTTGGAAAGTGTGTGTAAACGCACCCAGCTCGTGACAGGGGCGAACCCGAATAATAAGGAAGAGCTGGCGCAATAAGACGTTGGATATCGCAAGGAGCTGCGCCATGTTCGCGTGCTATTCTATCTGAAGTATTAGTGTTTTCATTAAATGGTACGAACGTGTGTCCATCAGAGGATGCCTCGCTTGTAACGGACGGCGGCATCTGATAAAATGAAAAGGTTTGCTCGAGAGTGAATGGAAAAAAATATCTAAAGAATTCCAAATCCAAAAAGTCCAACTGGCGACTGAAAATTGGATTCGACCCGGATGTCGATATTGCCTCCGAGGCGCTCGCTCGCGCCATCATTCCTGAATTGGATGATCTCGACCCCTCGACCCACCCCTCGGGCTCAGAGGGGAGGGCTGGGCCCTAGTAAGTGTAAGTGTATGCGTCGTATAACTCAATAACTCAATAAAAAATAATCGGCATTGGCCGTAATCACTGTGTTTTACGTTTACAACTACGCGCTGCTACTGCAACTAGCATCTACCTGCAACTAGCATTAGCAGAGCTAGCAGCTGGCTACCACTTCTTCAAAGACCTACAATGTCCAACACTATTGCTCTGTATGCGCCTTTTTCTAAATACAATTCAATCCGTATATTGATGCCCTATAGGTACCCACTCTCTAATTTTACTTTTAGGTGCGTTTCCAGAACACATATTTCGACCTCCTTACTCGGCCTCCTTCTTTACGTCCTCGACAAATATGGAACACCTGACCCCACTCATGCGACTCTACAGCACCAAGGAGGCCCAACCTGAGGAAGATCCATCTGTCTCAGCTCGTCTCCAACGTCTTCAAAACAATTATGAGGACTTCGGCATGCGTCGCACCGTGGAAGGCGTCCTCGTTGTACATGATCATGGTCACCCCCACATCCTCATGCTTCAGATTGCCAACGCGTTTTTCAAACTGTATGCACTTCTCACTTATCCGCACTCTCCTCGCGCGCTCACTCTCCTCAAGTCCTGGCGACTACCTGAAGCCAGGCGAAGACGAACTGGACGGCCTCAAGCGTCGTCTAGACGAACGCCTGGCTCCCCCCAGTGACTCTCGCCAGTTCAACGCTTCTCACGGGATCGACAATGACTGGGAAATCGGAGACTGCCTCGCCCAGTGGTGGCGTCCTAACTTCGAGACCTTCATGGTGCGCGTCGCCCTCCTTCATATCCGCGCGTCTGACATTGAATATTCTCTTTCCCCTCACGTGGTCAGTATCCATTTGTGCCTGCACATATTACCAAACCCAAGGAATGCAAGAAGCTCTTCCTTGTGCAGATGCCAGAGCGCAGTCCGTCTTTGCCTGACATCTTGCGCCCACGTGGTACACTCACGTGTTTTGCTCACCACAGAAGTTCTTGCTGTCCCCAAAAACATGAAGCTGCTTGCAATTCCGCTCTTTGAACTTTATGACAATGCCGCGCGGTATCATCCGCCTTTCTTTCTCCCCCTCGCTCTTACACCACTGAGACGTGCATATATCTAGGTATGGCCCACAGCTCTCAGCAATTCCGCACCTCCTTTCTCGGTAAGTTTTATTTTCCGTTCAGAATCCAGCACCTACCTTCCCCCCACTCTCTTCCCCCTGATGGCAGGTATAACTTTATCTATCAATAACTTTCCTTCTCTGTCCCATGCCAAAGAGTGCGAAGAAGCTGCATCTTTGCCCCGTATTGATTCCGAGTGCTGTGGATGGTCGAGGCCACTGCCCCAGTTCTGCATACTCTGCATACTCTGCTAAAGTTTGAACTTTCTGGCTCTCGTTTCACCGCTCTGCGTCCCAGTGTTATATCCCGCCAAATAGCGTTTACATTCATAATCCGAGACCGACTTAGCCGAAGTGCACAAGTATTTTGCAGCCCTGTGTTTTTTTGGTAAGGAGGTCAATATAAAACCAGCTCATACTCGTTTCACCGACAAGGAATGCTGAGCAAGCCCACGTGCGCTCACTGCGCCGGCGGCGCCCTACCGCCTTTCCCCCACAAGCGAACCAGCTTTCATAACTGCGTAAGTGAGGTAAGCGATACAAACGTGCAATTCTAAACGTTCTGTTTTTGCGCCTGGGGTCCTCATGACCCTTGGCTTGCAACTTCAATACGTCGGTAGTCGGATAAATTGATCAGCTGTGATATATTTCCTTCTCTGACGTGCATCTCGTCTGCGTCCAGGGTGACGAGCACCTCATGTCTTGGGACATACCGACGCTAGCTTGCCGTACAAGGGCAGGTTCTCACCCACTGTCAATAAGTAAGGTCATGGGATGTCCTTAGCTATGGCGAAGGCACTGTGGTTGTGTCATGTAGAATCGCGCCCCGGTTAGTTGGCAGGAGAAAGGGGAAAGGGAAAAGGGTTACTTCTGCCAACAGATGGCAGGCAAGGCGCCCTGTGTAGCCGCCTAGGCCATATTGGCGACGAATGTGATGTCCGGGTATTTTATAAATGAGTAATCAGCATATATATCAAGATTTCGAATGTACCATGATTGGATTTTCGGGCTTTTCGTCTACTCTTCCCCCCTTACCTCGTGGATGTCACGCAATGATCGCGTTTACGATGGGCAGTTTCTGAATTTAGTATCCGAGGAGTAGCAGATTGATCATAAAGGGAAGGGCACTGTTATTATATCCAACCTGTGCCTAAGGATCTCGGGAACGGGAGATTGTTGTCTGATATCAGACGACTGTGAGTTCAAGTATCAGTTCCAGGCTCGTCCACTACTGGTGCACTTCACTTTAAGAGCGAGGAAGGTGAGGAGGGATTGGCTGAGGCAAGGCAAGGGCAGGGCAGGGAAGGAGGTTCCTAACGTTAGACGTAGGAAAGGCGGCGTCTTGGTTTAGAAGGCCGTGCATCGTACCCGCCAGATGCCACGGTTGCAACTCAGCTCAGCTCCACTGGCACTGCCTTAGCGTTGCGTGTTGTTATAAACTCCATAACTCCATACTTATAAACACATGTGATGTGTTTATCATTTGGGCCTTTAATTTAAATCAAGGGGGACACGGGACAACTTCTTCAACCTGCTTGACGTGATTTTTATTTATTTTTATTTTTATTTTTTAAAATCCAAAGCTTGATGTGATTGATGCTTCCGATTGATACTGGAAACTCAAGAAAGTGGGGAAACTCTCGCCAGAGCAATTCTACTTTATTAAACCCAAACCCATCCACCCACACTTGGTTCGCAAGATCTGAGGGGATGGTGGTTATTGTTGTCTCGTGACGCGAATGAACGAACGCGAACGGGGCGCTCAGACTTTCAACCCATATTCTGCTACTTCTGCTTTGGTATATAATGCTGCTCTTCCAGCCTTCGGGGATTTTATCAAGCTCGCCGTTTGGGGCTTTCCTTCCCCTGGTGCACGCCCTTGTCTTGGGCCCCTCCATATTTGATCTTCGATTGGGGGGACGCTTTCTACTCTATTCTGATTGAAAAGCTTCCGTGATAGAGAATCACCGGGCTCCATTACTCTTTCCGCGATAATCGTTCATTCGCCCCTTTCCATTATTATGGCAATTTCGTATCACGCGATCTCATGCCAGAGCTCAGCGTGTAGTGCGTCATGTATCGCACCATTTGCCCTTGAGGTCACAGCTGGCCGTCATTTTCACGCATTGTACATGTCCTGAGTTTGACTCTCGGAAATAAATTCCGTGCTGTGCGAAAAGACGGTCCTGTACAACGTTTCTGGAACGTAGTTGACTCGTAGTCAGAAAGGAAAATTCAAGTGACCCCTCCCACGTTTTTCACTTAACGTAAACTAGACCAATCACTGGCACTTAATAATGCAGTGGTCCAACGTGACTCAACTCCAATGCTGCCATTGGCATATTTTGCGCGCGCTATGAAGGAAAAAGGTGGTCCACACTTTTGCTTCTCCAAGCGCTCTAGCGTATCGAGAACTGCCGCTATCCTTCCATACAGAGAAG